>CM040763.1:25451487-25942530 GCA_022829145.1 Albula goreensis | reverse complement strand
CAAACACCAGGGGGCCTAAACGAAAGATATGGTTAATATTCTGTAAAACAGAAAATATATATGAATATCTATTGATGATACAACTTTAATCACAGATATATGGATGAAATAAACTGAAAAGAGGAGAGAAAAAAATAATACAACACATCCATTTTCTCATTGTCCTGTCTCTATGGTATTGTCTTTTGTTTGCCGTTATCTCTTTTATTTATTTATTTATTTTATGATTTATATATTAAAAATACTAATATGAATCTGATGAGTACATCAGGAAAATAGATAAGACATATAGCAGGAAAGCACTGCTACACTAAAGCACCAAATGGAATGATCACTGAATACAAGGCATTGGGCATGCATGACAAAAATATTTTTGCTGTGAGTACACACATATAATTACAATGTGATTGGGAAGATTGAAGCACTTATTTGACACAAACTATATGTCTATCTATCTATTGATGACCTCTATGTGGTAAGTAGGAAAAGTTTTATTTATAAATAATTTTATTTATGAATATTTATTGATCTATTTACTTATTTATTTATTGATATATTTATCTATTTATTTATTTATTACTTTTATAACATAAATTTAAACTTTTTATAGCACTTACACAGAAGACATACTGGTACATGCGCATATGTGAGTGCGTATATATGTGTGGGCGTGTAGGTATGTGTAGATATATAAGTGTGTATATATGTGTGTGTGTGTGTGTATGTATATATATATATATGTATATATACATGTATGTATGTGTATATGGACATGTGGGTAGGAGTATGTATGGAGGTAGGCATGTGTAGGCATAGGGGTATATATAGATATTTACATATATATGTGTATATATGTGTGGGGTGCGTGTATATATATATATATGTGTGTGTGTGTATGGGTGTATACTAGATTTACACATGCATATGTAATAGAAAATACATAACGGGAGGTATTTGAAAACATTGACAAAGAGGCAGGTGAGGAGAGAATGTGATGTTTAGAAAGTGGGACTTCTCCATATGTAAATCAATGAGATATTCAGTGATCCACCTTCGGAACGCACTCTCACAAAGGCGAACATTAAATGAACCTAAAAAAATGAAATGAAAAGGTTTTATTCTGATAGTAGGCCAGCGCACAAAAAAACATACTGCATGACTTTTATAACCATGTCCCAAAACCTAACCCTAACCCCTAACCCTAGCCCTAACCCTAACCTAACCCTAACCCTAATTAGGTGCCTGGGGGGTCCGTTTAGGAGGTCCTAGACTTTTTGGAAAAATTATTTTTACGTAATCTTTCGATCTAAGTTTTGGGGTGCCACAACCCTTCTGTTCAACTGGCAGGAAAAGTCAATTCATTGATCTAAGGCCTATCAAAGGCCTACACCCTTGCATGACATGTTTTTGTCCAATCACAATTACTTAATGTGGTTACTTTTGGGGTCACACTTCTATGTCAAATATATTTTGTAGTGGATACTATCACCATTCCTTGCCCAAATTTTTGGCTTCCTTGGCCCTTCTGTTCAACTGCTGGGAAAGGTTGTTCAAAGTTCAAAAAATGTTGAGATTTTAAACACAATTTTTTGCCTTTCTTTTGTGGTCATACTTCCAGCCTGAAGATATGTCACAAGGGTCGCCAGTGCCATCCCATCCCCAACTTCTGGGTGCTTGCCACTCTTCCGTTCTACTGGCAGGAAAGGTCAAAGGTCAAAAAATGTTGAGATTTAAAACACCTGCATTTCGCTTACTATTGTTTTCACACTTCCGACCGGAAGATATGTCACAAGGGGAGCCAGCGTCAACCTTTCTATAAATTCTGGGCTGTCATGACCATTCCGTTCTTCTGGCAGGAAAGGTCAAAGGTCAAATTGATGGATATTGCATCAATATTACCAAACTTTTCTACGACAACTCTAATGAGTTTCACAAAAGGTCATTGAATCTAGTCAGGCTATTTTTGGGGTCACATGTCTGGCTTGATTATATGTCGTAGGGGGCGCTTTTCTGGTCCCACACCTGAGTTTTGGGGTTCCACAACCCTTCCGTTCAACTGGCAGGAAAAGTCAATTCATTGATCTAAGGTAGGGGTATCCAAACTATGGACCGCAGCAAATTCTGAAAATATAATTGAATATGGCCCGCACAAGAAGCTTGAGCTCAACTGTGTTGCACTTCTCAGTTTTAACACTAGATGGAGCCAGCCACAAAAACGAAATTAAGCGAAGAACTTTTAACCGCGAGTCACCAGAAATGGCAGCACCGAAGAAACGCAAAATAGCAAGTGAGTGTAGGAGATTTCAAACACGGTGGGAAAATGAGTATTTCTTCAAAGAAATCAAAGGAAAGTGTGTCTGTTTGATTTGCAATGAAGATGTTGCTGTGATGAAAGAGTATAATGTCCGCCGGCACTATGAGACCAAACATCAGAGCTACACATCGTACACTGGTGCCGAACGAACACAGAAAGTCAAGCAAATGGCAGCTAGCCTGCAAGCTCAACAGCAGTTTTTTTTTTTCGTGCTAACAAAATACAGGAAAACGCCACAACAGCAAGTTATGAAGTCGCTTAACTTATTGCCCAGCACGGCAAACCGTTTTCAGACGGTGATTTCATAAAGCAGTGCCTCATCAAAGTCACAGAAATAATGTGCCCAGAAAAAGTGCCGGATTTCAACAATGTGAGCTTATCCAGAAATACAGTGGTGCGGAGAATCGAGGACTTGTCAGCTAACTTGAAACTTCAGCTGAGAGACAAACCTTGTGCTTTTCATTTTTACTCAATAGCATGCGATGAGAGCACAGATGCCACAGACATCGCGCAACTGTTAATTTTTTTGCGGGGAGTAGATGATAATTTTTGCTGTACGGAGGAGCTGCTTGATATGATGAGCCTAAAAGGCACAACAACGGGAAAAGATATTTTTGAAGCTGTGTCAGAGGCAGTTGAAAAGATGGGGCTTAAATGGGACAAGCTCTGTGGAGTAACAACGGATGGAGCTCCGGCCATGACGGGCGAGCGCAAAGGAATGGCATCGTTGGCGTTAGCCAAGGTAACAGAGAGTGGAGGTGAGGCTGTTAGGATGCACTGTATAATCCACCAAGAAGCACTGTGTGCCAAGACTGTCCAGCTGGGCGATGTGATGAACACTGTTATAAAAACTGTCAACATAATTTGAGCTGTACCACAGAGAATTTCAGGCTTTCCTATCAGATGTGGATGCTGAATACGGGGATGTACTCTACCACTCTGATGTGCGCTGGCTCAGCCTTGGCTCTGTGCTGCAGCGGTTTTTTTCGCTGAGATCAGAAATCGACCAGTTTTAAAAGAGAAGGGCCGATCTCTTCATGAACTAAGTGACCCTCTGTGGCTGGCAGACCTGGCATTTTTAGTTGATCTTATGCATCATCTGAATACACTGAAAAAGAACCTACAAGGCAAAGAACAGCTGGTGCCACACCTGTATGCGCGCATGAAAGCCTTCTGTGTAAAGCTCCGCCTGTTTGAGACACAACTACGAGGCTTTAATGCTGCACACTTCCCTGCCCTGTCTGAAATCAAGTCTGCTTTTCCAAAGGCCGACCTTTCTGCTAAAAAGGAGAAATATGTGTCTGTGATTGCATCTCTCGTGACAGAATTCAGCCAGCGTTTCCAAGATTTTTCTGTCATTGAAAAATAAATCAAGCTGTTCTCGACCCCCTTCCTGGTGGATGCAGAAGAAGTGGAAGAGAGTCTGCAGTTAGAACTGATTGAAATGCAATGTGATGATTCTCTGAAGAGTCAACATCAGCTTCTCTCCCTCCCTGAATTCTATCAGAGTTTGGATAATGCCAAGTTTCCTCTGATGAGACGCCACGCAAAAAGAATGATGAGCCTGTTCGGCTCAACATACATATGTGAAAAAACATTTTCTCTGTTAAATCAGAACAAAAGCAGACTGAGAACCAGAATGACTGATAGCCATCTCTGTGAAGTCCTTCGTGTCTCAACCACCAAACTTTCTCCTGACATGTCAGCCATCCTTCAATCCAAAGGACAGCATCACTGCTCCCACTGAGTGCAATGTTCTTCACATTATAGGTTAGAAATAGAAATTTCTACATTATAGGTTACAGTTAGAAATACACACAGTATTCATGTGTCAATATGTCACCTCTAGTGTGTGGCCCGGCCCTTTGTTTATTTTTCTGTATTTGGCCCTCACTAAAAAAAGTTTGGACACCCCTGATCTAAGGCCTATCAAAGGCCTACAACCTTGCATCGGATTTTTTTGACCAATCACACATAATTAATGTGGTTACTTTTGGGGTCACGCTTCTGTGTCAAAAATATTTTGTAGTGGATACTATCACCATCACTTGCCCAAATTTTTGGCTTCCTTGACCCTTCTGTTCAACTGCTAGGAAAGGTCAAAGTTCAAAAAATGTTGAGATTTCAAACACAATTTTTTTGCCTTTCTTTTGAGGTCACACTTGCAGCCTTAAGATATGTCACAAGGGGCTCCAGTGCCATCCAATTCCCAACTTTTCGGCGATTGCAACCCCTCCTTTCTACTGGCAGGAAAGATCAAAGTTGAAAAAATGTTTAAATTTTAAACACAATTTTTTGGCTTTCTTTTGATGTCATACTTCCAGCCTTAAGATATGTCACAAGGGTCGCCAGTGCCATCCCATCTCCAACTTTTGGTTGCATGCCACCCTTCTGTTCTACTGGCAGGAAAGGTCGAAGGTCAAAAAATGTTGAGATTTCACACGCCTTCCTTTCGCTTACTATTGTGGTCAAACTTCTGACTGGGAGATATGTCACACGAGGAGCAAGTGCCAAACCATCTTCAAATTCTGGGCTGTCCCAACCCTTCTGTTCTACTGGCAGGAAAGGTCAAAGGTCAAAAAATGTTGAGATTTCAAATGCCTTCTTTCTCTATGTTTTTGGACAACTAGAAGGGTTACGTAATCATAATGTGTCACAAACATGCTAATGCTAGCTAATTTGCATGAATTAAGAATTGAAACATATGCCACTCCCAACTCAGCTTTAGTCGTCAAAGTGTTGTGGAAAGGGTAACACATATTTGTTATTAAGATTAGACAATTAGATTAGATAGACCAATTAGACCAATTAGATAGACAAATGATGTATTTTTAATGCAAACAAGAAAATCTTTTTATCTGTTTCAATGGTACATATGAATTTTACGTAATTGTAATGGATTGCCAATGTGGCTAATTGGCTAATGGGGGTGTTTCGGCTAAAAATTTAAATAATTGATGAGATTTTTTTGGTGGAGCGTGACTGCCCCCGATGGATTTTAGCAGAATTGCAAAACAATCTCACGACTGTTGGTTTGTAGAGATTTAACGTGAAAAAATAATATGTTGCTAATATGCTAATGCTAGCTTATGTTTTAAAGTTACATATGAATTTTACGTAATTGTAATGGATTACCAATGTGGCTAATTGGCTAACGGGGGTCTTTCGGCTAAAAAGTTGAATATTTAATGAGATTTTTTTGGTGGAGCGTGACTGCCCCAGTGGATTTTGGCAGAATTGCAACACAATCTCATGACTGTCGGTATATCGAAGTTTAATGGAACACAATATGTTGCTAATATGCTAATGCTGGTTTATTAAGTTTCCTCAATTTATAATAAAGGTTTTGTAAGACATAAATATTACGTAAATTATAGTAAAACTGTTCTATATTAATGTTACGTAAATTATAGTAATGCTTTTGTAAATCATAAACATGATGTAAATTTCTAGTAAAAGTTTTGAATATTAAATTTATGCAAATCATAGTAAAGGTTTTGTAAAACATAAACATTAAGCACATTAATTTTATGTAAACATGATGTATGATCATTCCTACATAGAAATGTTACATACATATAACTGTATTGTCTTAGGCCATGCCTAAAGTGGCCCAGCCCACCCTATGCCAAAGGTTGAGATGAGCATCACCGAAGATATATTTCCTGCAATTGCGATGTGTGAAGGTATTTTCCATATTTTTCTTTTATTTGTGAAATAGTATCATAAGGGTATATTTTATCCATTTGTATCATTTATTATTTCTCCAAGAAATGACCACAGTTATACACTCTGATGATCCAAAGTGACAGGCTTGTTGTAATGTTTGTATTTTGACTTAGCCAGTTCCACATTCACAGCGGCTGTGCCCGTGGGGGGGCAGACGCCCACGGAATCTCAAGGGTAAATATAAAACAAAGTTAACACTTTTTCATTTACTGAGCTATCTTGTGGCTTTAACTACATTTTAATTGCATAATGTTAGCTCTTCATCACATACAACACATACAAATGCATACAGATACACAAACACACATTCACAGAAAGGAAGGAGAGGCCTTTACAGTGATATACTGCACACATATTATATATATATATATATATATATATATATATATATATATATATATATATATATATATATAATGTTTTTTTTTCTCACAGATGCAGATGCTGCTGTGAGACAGACGCTCTAACGCTTGCTCTAACCCTATCCCTAACCCAAGAAACAGGCGAGTCTGTAAGTGCTTTTACAGTACAGATTGTTCGACGACACTCAATATAGGCAACGAGCCAGTATTTATTTACGGACTCTAATTGTTTCCAATCTTATTCCTTTATTTAGATCCAAAAACTCTTTCGGGGGAACCCAGACATACTCCAGCGATGCAAAGACAAAGAAATGACGACCGATGACTTTTTCTCTGTGGTAGACACAATTCAAAGGTGAGTGTGATTTTCATACATGCACTCCTACATCATTGACATAATAAAAATTTAAAAATTGTACAGCTTAAACCAACCTTTATGCTGCTTTTGTCATTGCAGACAGACGGATGAGGAGGCAGTAATATACGTTTAAAATGTTGGAGACAATACAGACCAGTAATAAAATTAAAAATGTTCTTTGTATATAGATAAGATCATTTCACTTAATAATTTGCATTTTTCTTTTTACAAGCAGATCAGACAACTGACTGCTCTGGATATTAAAGCAAGCTGTTGCTGCTGAACTTGTGTTTGCTGTTTTCTTTAATGACATTGCATGGCATTTTCCTATATTTTGCGAGACAGGTGAACGGACATCCCTTGTTATAGTTGTTGACTTTTTAATCTTTGTACTTTGTGTTATTCTGATAATAAAACTTCTGATTTATATTATTCAGTTATTCATTATCAATATTATACATTTCAATATTATACAATTGTATTCATTATCACATGTTGTTCAAGAAATTCAGTGTTTTCATGAACAATAAAATGAAAAGTTGCTGTTGAACTTGTGTTTTTTTCCTTTTTGCATCACATGGCATGGCATTTTCAATCAATACATTACAGCAGCGCCCCTCAGTGGCAGGTATTGGAAAAACACCCCAAAGTGGCCAAGTCCACGTTTCAGTGACAAAGTACAAAGTCCAGCATTTCTTACATGGTTCTGGCATCTCTGCTACACATGTTTCACCATTTGTACATTATACATTACAATGTACATTATGTAAATTATAGTAAATGTTTTGTATATTAAGGTTACGTAATTTATAGTAAAGGTTTTGTAAGACATAATATTTACGTCAACTATAGTAAACGTTTTGTACTTTAAGTTTACGTAAATTATAATAAAGTTTTTGTAAGACATAAACATTATGTAAATTATAGTAAAACTTTTGTATATTAAGTTTACGTAATTATAGTAAAGGTTATGTAAGACATTAACATTATGTAAACTAGAATTTAGAGCTTCTGAGGAACCTCTGAGTTTGCATGTGAAAGCATAATTCATTTTGTAATGTAATGTATATTTATGCATTGTAATGCACGGTGTTGTATGAAAAGTTGCAAAACAGGTCTTCTCTACAGAAAGACAAATATGGTAGACTACGATGACAATGCAGTGCATGGACAAAGTGACCAGGGTATAAGTATGGTAAGGGTGAATTTAGTTAGCATGGGTTAGCATGGGCAAGTCGTATAAAGCAGGTAAAGGTTTATTGGATGATGATGAGTATTATTATTGCAGTTGATAATTGTACTGGTATTTGTTTATTAAGTTATTGTTTTATATACTGTTATTATTACATCACTGGTGATGTATCATCATCATTATATATGTATTACAATGCACAGCACATAATAATAATACAAATAATGGTAGCATTACAAGTCTAGCTTGTTGTGCTTCACCATACATAGAAGACATATTCTCATTCTCTTGCTAGTAGTCGTAATGTAGAATTGATGTATTGGTATAAGAGTTATTATTGTCATTATTACTATTGCTGTTGGTATTATTATTATTATTATTATAAGTAGTAGTAGTAGTAGTAGTAGTAGTAGTTCTAGTAGTCGTTGTATTATTGTTGCCGTTGGTATTATTATTATTATAGCTGTTGGTATTATTATTATCATTATTATTATAATTTCCTTTGGTAATAGTAGTAGAATTTATAATAGGAATGATGTACTGTTACTATTTCATCACTATTGATGTATCATCAGGATTCATGATTCGTGTATAATTATACACAGCAGTGCATAATAGTTGTACAAGAAGAATTTCAAGTCTAGCTAGTTGTGCTTCATCATACATGTATAACTGTAATATGGTTATTCTGTTAAATGAAGTGGTATTTAATGTATTACTGGTGTATAATTATTGTAAGATGTATTATATCTTTAAAATGAACAGATGATACATTGGTTCTTGTGTCAGAGTAACATCGCACTGCCTGACGGCTCTGGGCGCTTAGGAGAAACCATAGCAATAGCCGGTAAAGATTGCAGAACAAAATCAATACATACCGTTATTTATTTAATATGCGGTTTAAAAGGGCTTTTATCTGGCGAATATCTTAGTGGAAACTAATTACACCGAGCTAAGCATGTTTGTGGTCGTTGGTGCTTTTTTATTAAGTTTGGAAATGTTAACGTAGCATAGACTAGTTATGTGTAGTTAGTATGCAGCTCAATCCTCACAGATTATTTACTCTTTATATTATGTATTATATTGTTTTTTTTCTGTCTGGTTAGCTGTGTCTTGCATTATTCTAGCTAACTGGACAAGTGGTACAGATACAAATTACGTTGATTTATAAGGAACAAGCTAATTCCTTTCTCTAGATTAGAACTTTGAATAACCGTAGTTCTCCTATTCTGAGCTACAGTGACGACGTGAGAGTGAGATCGTTGCCTGCCAGTGATCTCCGGTGTATCCATAGCAACCTCTCGTAACGGTTGATTCAAAACATACCGCCTGCAACCTCAACTGAAAATCGCTCCAGAAGCATGCCTCATTGGTCTAGCATGGGCGTGCTGCGCGCGCAAATCAGCAGTTCTCAAAGTGCACGTGGACTCGGTGCATTACCAAAGTGGCTAAAACGTAAGACAGAGAAAGGAGGGATTAGCTGGTAGGAAGAGGTTATTATTTTTTGCATTATTATTCGCATTCGTAGTCTATGCATTACTGAATGTCTGGTTAATTTTCATGCTACCTAGCTAACCTGGTTTTGCATTTTTGAAAAATTAAGTTAGCAGTATGATATTTAGTACGACGGCCATCTTAGATATCATAGCTTTAGCTTGTTTTAGTGCGGTCGGATTTGTTCCATCCAAAAAAGACCTGTGCAAGACATAAACACTGGCATACTGTTGCAATGGTGTGAGCCATCTTATGTGTTGCGAACGTTGGCTATAGGCCAGACCGCCAGTAGGTCTGCTAGGAAAGCAGTGAAAGTAGGTGCCAGTTGCCTGCTAAGTTGGTTTAATGATATGGCTAATAAGACCACGTGTGTGCCGATGGCTATGTTCTACTGTTCTACATTTCCGACGCAAGTTCACTATTATAGCAACCCTGGATCTCATTACTTTATTTCCATTTATGTTATGGGTCATTCGCACAGATAAGCCTCGTCGTCGACATGTTGGAGTAACTGCATTGGGCCTACACCTTGGGGTCTGATTTGCTGCATTGAGGTTGTGGCAAAGTTTATCTAAGGCAATGTCTCAATAGCTGTGGGTTAGCCTGGAGTCCTCCATGTAATGCAAATTACATTTGAACTTAGCTAATCATATCATGAAGGCACTTTTATGTGTGAGTGTTAATTGTTAGTGTGTTGTAAGCGTTCTGTTAGAAACGTCTCCTCCATCTCTTGCTCCATTCGTAGCTGTGGTGCAGGAGTTTAAGATATGTTCACATGGCGCTTTCCGTTGAAGCCCAGCGCAACGCTGGGGGCGTGTCCTGGTACTTGTCAATCATACAAACTATCTTCCCAGAGTGAAGTTTGAATTTGCGTGAATTCATTACATTTCCGGAGCTAGTTATTTAGATAGCTAGCTAAGTAGCTAGACTACATGCAACTAGCTGATGTCAGCTCGCTTGCTAGCTGTCGGGAAATAAGCCAGATAAAGCCAGTGTTAAGTACCAAGTTCGCTACGGACATTAGCACTTGCTAACTTTAGCAGTCTTCTGATGGAAATGGCTTAAGTTAAGGTAACATCAGCTAGCTAGCACTATGTTTGTTGCTAGATAGGGAAAGGTCTGACCAATGTCCTGATAACTAGCTATAGTTACCTGATATATAGGGTAGCTAGCAGCATGTCCTAGTTATCTTGCTAGCCAATGAAGGTGGCAGGAAAAAAGTTAGCAAGCTAGCTAACGTAAATTCGATCGGAACACAGCTAACTTCAACGAGCCAACACTATGTCTGTAGCTAGCTAGGGAGAAAATCCTTTGTCTGGAATGACAAAACATGAACTGGAAATATTTATACTTTTAGTTTACTGAATGGAAATAGTAGAAATATAGATACAACTATAATGCAAATGTGGAACAGAAAAAACAGCAGTCATGACAAAATCCCCATTAAAAACAACTGGGTAAAGTAAAACAAATGAAACTGAACAACAAAAGTTTTAATTTAATGACGCATGTGTAACTTTACCATTTTTTTTTTGCAGTTTTCATTTGAAGAGGAAGGACCTTAACTACTTCCTCTGTCTTGGCCAGGTCAGTCCATGAAAAAAAATTCTTCTGGTGCTCTCACATCATCCAAATATATTTGGCATTTAGAGTGCCCTTTTGTTGAAACCAGCCCGTAGTTTCTAATCATGTATGTAAGGCCCTCTTTAGCAGGGTGAGACAGGGCATCATACGGTGGCCGGTCTGCTGTTACCTTGAGGACTGCCGTGTGGTTGCAGAAGCCAAGGTGCACCGATTGTTTTGTCCTCTCAGCCTGAACTCCATCTGCCAAAAATTTGAAGGATACAACCTTCTCTACCTCCCTTACTGAAACACATTTTACCCATATCTGGGTAAACAAACCAGACACATTTCTGAGGCCGTTTACGCGAACGTATGTCTACTGTGCTTAACATTTATGTTGTTCGATATTGTAATAAGGCCCTACTCAACAGCGTTGCCCAGACCACGCCCCACTCGCCGTTTCCTTTACGTTTAGTTGGCAACTTTAAATTACACGCACTATCATCTTAAATAAATGACAAGATGCCATACTTAAACGTTCCTCAACTTTAGGTAGTATTTCCAATTGTGAATTACAACAAACCACAGTAAACACAGGGAGAGAGAGAGAGAGTTTTGGTTTTGGACCTGTGATGACAAAGGAGAACGTGGGACACGGGAAGCCGCCGTTGCTGTGTTGTTGCTGGCTAAAAACTGACCAGTCGTGCCGTGATGTCTCCTCTTATATCTTTTGTCCTTCATCATCATGGGTACAAAACGTTCAGAAAATGCTTGACTTTGTGCGCACTTTTTTGTGCCAATGCGGTTTTGTCACAGTTCTTTGACAGTGAAAGTGACATAGAGGAGAATGTGTCTTAGACAGAGGATAATGTTGAAGAGGACCCTGATTATGAGACATCCTCCTCTGATGAGAATGAGAGCCTTAGTATTGACCCTCCAGTTGTCTCTCAACCACCAGCAGACAAGTTACCTTACAAAAATGGAAAGTTATTCTGGTCCCTCTCCCCACCTGAATGACAGGTTAGACTTAATGCTGTTAATGTCATCAAAATGGTTCCAGACCCCACCAGATACACTCCAAGACATAAAATCAGCATTTGAGCTCTTCATAACACCATCAATCAAAAAGGATATACTTGAGACCCCGAACATAATACATGTTTTTGTCTTTGAAAAAGATATTGTTTTTCCTTCCAAATGATGTAACAATGTACAAACAAATTTGTACTTAGAAATAATATAAAGCCATTAAAACACAAAAAAGCTCTTTCTTTCCAACTTCAGGTCAATCAGTGAGATTTTATGGTGATTTGCATATTTTTCCAATGGCGCGTAGTAGGTATTTTGGGTGTATGAGGGGGGGGTTTCATGTTTTATTTAAAGGGCTATTTAGGTAGTAGACTAAGAAGCGTAAAGTACCTGACACATAAAAATGGGTAACAATTTTAATTATAATCATTATCTGGCCCCTCGATGAGACCAGCATGTCTCATACTAATCATTTGTATGTAGCGTTATATGTTTATTCTGTCCCTAGAATCTGTAGTCAGGTTTCGTCTAGCCTGGCAGCAAGATGCTGTCCTAGGTCATAGTGATAATCAAGACGATGACTATCACTTACAGGGAAACCTAACAGCAGACCTCAGCATGATGTGGCAAACATCCTCTCCCTTTGGCGGGGAGTGGGTAAAAACCACTCTGTGCCCCTGTCCCTAAGTTCTGTATATGTACAATGATGTAATCAGTTAGCCCCCAGCAACTCATTGTTGCATTACCAAATCAACAGGCCCCCTAATGGACTTCCTCTTGCTTTCCAGGTGCCATCAGTAAACCATTTTGTTCAGCAGTTACTACCCACGACCCCCTTATAATATCCAGGGCCCAAGGTCTCTGACTTCTTTGCCTGCCCCCATTAGCAGCACTCTTGTCATGTGACCTCTTGGTGTGACTGATCAGCAAATCATTGCATTTTCCCCAGCCCATATTACTTCAGATGTCCTAGGCCAGCTCCTCACAAGGCAAAATATGGCTGTGCACACAATGGGGTTCGCTGTGGACTGACCTTTGTCGACAATTAAAGTTTGCTAAGCATGATTACATTATTAAGACCAGCCACAGCACAACTCACATTTATTATAGTCATAGGCACTACTTTAGCTAAAACGTATATGATATGATATGAAATGATAATGATAGATATGCTCAACTGCTAATAATGTTTTATAACAAATAAGTTATACTTATGAGTACAATTTTAATGATTACAGAATAGCATATGGTGTGGCAGTATGATATATGCATGAGCAAGCAAGCAGATTAATGTCTTCTCTTCTTTCATGGCTTGGCATTGAAACATTGGACCATTGGACAGAGGAGAGGTCACTAGCATTTCACTCAGCCATTGCTGGTCATAATTCTTCTCTAGCAGAGATATGTGAAATAACTATGTGTAGGCCTTTAACTGTCTGCCATAGCTAAGAGAGCACTTTGTATCATCTTCTTTCATCTTCGTGTGTGTGTGTCAGTGTTAATGTATATGATTGTGAGCTCAGGGTTTAATAGGGCAATGTCCTTTCCAAACCTCAGGATCATCCAGGATCTCTTCTGCATGAGGATTCATTTTAACCAAGCAGGCCCATCCAGCTCTGAGTTTTACACTCCATTCGCAGTCTGGGTTACCATATGGGCAATTCAATGGACCCCCCTTCTGGTTACGTAGTCGCCCTTCAGCATTCATTAGCATAACTGCCCTCCCCAGTGCACGTTACCTGAGCTGGCCACAGGGAGACACCTGGAACGTCTTCAAAACAGTATGCATGAGCTGGTTCTGCTCCATTATTCACCAACCAGGCTTCACCTCCAATGTGACTTTCTGAATCAACTTCAACAGGAAACTGTCCAGACATTGTACAATCGCTTTCCTTGTCAGGGATTGGATTAGAGGAACTGTACAGCACATGGCAAACAACAGCATTATCAGTACTATTCCAGTAACTATTCCCACTTTGGTCAGGACTGCTCTCCATGAAGAGATGTTCAACCAGTCCCATCCTGACCAACCATATGCACCCCCCATTGTATTCTTGACATGTTCCCTTTTTAGATTCTCCAATGCTTGTAATGCAGTAGTTGTGTTACCCTCTGGTCCCATATGCATTGGTATTACTGTGCAGCATTCTTCTCCAATCTTTTCACATACTCCCTGTTCTTCAGCTAACATTGTAACAAGAATCAGTCTATTTTGCATGGCCATGAGTGAACTTGCATTTAATTGTTTCTTTACTCCACGCAGTGCTTGTACAGTATGGTTGATAAATCTCTGCTGGTTATACCTCAAGTAGTTTATCCAACGTGCATTCCTTACAGTCTTAAATCCCAGACCTCCCAAAGTGAAAGCATCTATCAACTGACTGCCATAAATCACGCTTTCTGAGATTGCATAGTTCTTTTGGCACCCCATTGGGCTCAAGCCATCATGAAATCCATATACCTTCATATACTGTGAAATCCATATACCTCCATATCTAACATATAACTGTCCAGTTTTCCTCTAATGTGACTGTAACCTGCATTCCTTCACTGCTGTAGGTATTATTTAAGCCTCACGTGTGGCACCAGTAATGTAAGCACTTATTCTATTGTTCTATTCCCCACGCCTGGTACCAATTATATATAGAACAACTAATATTATCTATATCCTAAAAGGGGTGCCAGATGATATGAGGATAATGTGCTGAATTCTAACAAGGCAACACAAAATAATATTAATATTCTAAATAAACATAAGTGTACCAAGGTTTTACCCCAAATAGATTCACGTGGAAATCAGTCTCATTTTAATAATTAATCAGTCTCATTTTTAATAATTATGAACTATAATTACTGACATTCTAATCTACAATTAAAAATACAACTATTCATTCATAATGGTTGAAGGCATAATGTTAAGATTGATTTGACCTCAGCTCATGTTCTCACAATATCAACACAAACACAAAATTTAATATAATATATTTATTAAACAACAAAGAAAATCCGAACTAGACAGTTTCTATTGCTCTAAGGAAAGTGTATATGAGTTTGTGTGTGTGTCAGTGTGCGTGCATGTGTGACACTACACATTGTGGTAGCAGTGTGGAGTAAAAAAAAAAAGAAACAAAAAAGGAAAGAAGAAAACTAAGGAATAACTGCACACCAACCAAAAAAGGAAAAAGAAGGTTGGCTCACTTGGGACATATACCCTAATGGACAGGGCCCACAACTGTGGAGGCTTCTGAATCGTGGGTGAGATCCACTTCATTAATTGACTCTCTTTTGTTTTGGGTTGTTGGTTTTTCTGAAGGCCTGTTCTTGAGGACTGTGATTTGTGTGTGAGTTTGTGTGGCCATTGTAAATATTGTAAATATGTGTTATTATGTATGGATTGGGAATGTGGGGTGCACTTAAGATTTAATACATCGGTTCCTTGGGTTACAAAAAGAAAACGTGTGTTTGTTGTTTTGTTTACCTCCCAGATAAAGACAGTGATAGTCCCGTGTAATGTAACACTGATTGGGGGAACATCCAATTAGATTGTTATACATGCTTATGTTGAGAACAATGGGCACATTCCCATCTGTATGTACATGTGTCAGTAACAGAGCATGGAATATATAATAAAATGATACTAGTATAAAAGTCTCAAGTCGAACATGACTGGGGTCTGGCCAAATTATTCATTAACAGCTACAAAAATATTATGTTGTGATTTGAGGAAAGTAATAAATATATAATATGTATTTTATTTTTTAAAAATCATGTTAGGCACCCAGATAACAAAATGGGGGAGTATAAAAAAATATTACAAAATAGGTTGTATAAAATTGATAATTGCATTTGCAGAGATCTTAATAAGGTTGAAAAAGCATATTGGGCAATTCAAGGCTTGTGTTTATGCCATCCACTGTCCAGGGTTTCATGGTGCCATCAGGCAAAGTGATTTTCAATGTTCATGCGTGCATGTGTATGTGTGCGTGTATGGACCATTTCTTTAACTGTATCTTTGTCACAACTTTCTTATCCTTATAGTTTTAACATATCATTAGGTTGTTTTAGCGTGCCCAGTGTCAGCCAGAAGCAGATGGGCTTCCCCTCTTTCTGAAACTCCTTTGCAACTCGATGTAATCTTTGAACATTTTGCTCCATTTTTTCCTGGGATCCGTCTCTTCATTAACAACATGGTTGTTTTACACATTTTGAGAATTTTATTGTTTACTAACACTGACCAAGGTTGATACACCAGACGTTCTTTTTCATTATTTCTCTTCAGATTCTGGAGGCAGGACAGCCTTCAGCTCATTTCGTATTTTTGCCAATCTTGATTTGGTCTTCATTTGAATGGGTATGTTATCAAGCATATCAAATGAAATCTTTTTATTTTTCAGAACAAGTGCTCTTATTCCTTCCTGAGCTTCCTCACAGGCATTTTGCATCTGCATTCTCTCATTAGAGAACATTTTGTCAGTGGGATCCAGAGCAATAAGTCTGCTCAAGCTGCTGACTCTGTCCATCAGGTACTTGTCAGAAACCTCTGTGTATGTTCCTGAGATCATGTGAACCAGGCTGGCAATGTTTGATGCTTGGAAAGCCTGAGTGTAGATCATGTCTTTCAAAAACTTTCTTGAAGAGTATTTCAGTTTTTTGGTCAGAGCTTTCTCTTCTGTTTGCACAAAATCTTTCAAGGATGTGTCCAGACAGGTACTTATGATGTTGGCCACCATCTGGAAGAAGCGGACCAGCTTCTGCCATTGGTCCTTCACCTGCCCCATTGCTTGAAGACCCTGAGCCAGAATTTTTATGGTTGTTTGGAAATCTATCTCTTTGATATTACAGTTTTTCATTGTGATGAGGATTTCAGTCAGCTCATTTTGATTCTTCTCCATGTTTGCAACAGACTTCTCATATGTTTCCCTGATCTTGTCAAGCTGGATTCTGCTTTGATCTATTTTGAAGCGAGCATTATCTACAGCTATCTGGCCTGCAGTCTTTGAGCCGGACTCACTGGTCTGAGCTTGGGATATTTGTGGGGGTTTTACAGGGAATGCTGAGGCATTTGTTACAGCCTTGCTCTTGGTATCAAAAGCCTGGGCTGTGTTCCTCAGACTTTGGAAAGCCTGCACAATCTCTTTGGTCTTGGCATCACCTGGCTCTGCATTTGGTGCGTGTGCTGCAACTTCTGAGTAGAAATTGATTGCATTTGTGCATAAATCCAGAGCCAGTTTTTTTTCCTCACATTCATTTTCCTTTTGTATTGATTGTTTAATTCCTTCAAGTTGTTTCTTCTGCCAGTTGGTTTTCGGCTCGTTGGATTGCTGATCAATTACTTCAGACCACTTGATTTCATCTCCTTCAATAAAAGCATTCATGGGTTCCACTAATTTCAGGATCTGGCTGGATTTTGCATAAATATTGTTAGCTACTATTGGGTCATTTTTTACAGCCGTCCCATGTGGACTTTCATTTCCTTTTTCAAACAGGGAGGTAAACACCTTCCCAGTTGCTATGTTTGTGACCCCTGAGAGAAGTGATGAAAAACTCTCTGTGATTCCTTCCACAAAATTCATTCCCAGTACATCCCAGCCATTTGGCATGGAGTTCATTGATTCTGTGAAAGATTTCTGTGCTTCATCCAGCTGCTTTCTTAGGCTTTCCATACCTTTCTTAGCTAGCTCATTGGCTTTTTCTGATGCTTCTTTCCGTAGTTTAGATTCTTCAATTTTCTTCCTGACTTCTTCCATTTCCTTCCCATATACCTGTTTTGCACTGGTGCAAGTTTCGAGGAGCTCCTGGATCAACTCTATGACCTCAGTGAACCTTTTCTCTGTTGACTGGGACATCTGCAAACAGTCATCAGCTATGTGTCTGATATTATCCAGCTGGTCTGGGAGGAGGGTTTCTACAAGTATGTCATCCTCCTGAAGGAGTATCTTCACAGCCATCTTGATGTAGGTTGGTACATTGGCGGTATGGAGACGAATTTGGTCCATGTTCTTATGTGCTTCATTAAATGCACGCCACCCAGAGTTACACACCTGCATGAGGCAGGCGCGGAATGAGTCTGGGTATTTGATGAGCTTGAAACCATCGTCTGGCCCACCTGCACGGATGGAAAAATCTGTATTGGAAGAAATGAACACCAGCTCTCCTAAAATTGCTATGGACACTGGTGCTGGTGTCAAGTATTCCTCCCAGTTAGCATATGGCTGCATGAGTATTTTAGTAACGTCTCGGCCATCCTCTGCTGTGGTGAGGTTGTGGGTAACTTGAGCAATCTGGTTTGAAGTTTCCATTGTTTTTTTTCCTAGAGAAATGAAGAACAGTTTGTTTGTTACTGAAATGAATATGGAGATGACACTGGGGACTAGATCAAAACCTCACTCTCTCTGCTACCTTTGCATTTATCTATCCCAAACAGATGAAGCCGTCAGTGACACTAACATCACCTAAGAGGACATGCAAATAAAAAGGAGGAAATAAAAATTAAATTTGGAATATGTTTCAGTGACCTGGAGTTAATTATCGTTAAATTGCATTTATCCTCATATATGCAAAATGCATATGGTGAGTCTATTCATCATGCCATCCTGACATAAAAGCTGTGGTTACATTTCCAGAATCTTTGCTAGCTAAGCTGCTTCTGAGGTAACTCCTCAAAAATGTTTCCATTGCGGCATTTACTTGAGTTAAGAAGCAAAAATGATACATTCTATGCATCCAGTGAGATTTTAAAGAGATAGCTTATTTGATTCACAGGCATGGTAAGGGCGCATTCCAATACAGTAGTGCCCCTGTATCCAAGGGTGATACGTTCCAAGACCTATCACCAATGGCTGAAACAGTGGATTATAGCAAACAATCTGCGGACCCTATATATAACATAATTTTCATGTACATACATAGATATGGTTACGTTTAATTGATAAATAATGCACAGTAAGACATTACCGACATTAAATACAGTAATAATAAAGTTCATTGTACTTTAATATACAGTACTGTACTCTCTCTCTCTCTCTGTCCCTCTCTCTCTTGAATGAAAGGGATTATGAAGTTTTCCCATGGTCGGCTGTTTCAGTAAAGTGTCTTTCTTGAGTTGCAAACATGGGATCTGTCTCTTTACTAACAACATGGTTGTTTTTACTCATTTTGGGTGCAGTAAACCCCCCTCCATGACGGGGGTTACGTTCCAGACGTGAAAAGTGAAAATCCGCAAAATAGAAATACCCTATTTAAATACACCCTAGGAAAACTGAATTTAAATACGTGTATTTAAATACACGCGAAAACTGAACTGCGATATAATGGGGGTTTACTGTATTTTACTTATTTACTGACAACACAAACAGGGTACTTGGTTTGACTTGAATGAATATAATCTTTCAACATGACTGTTTGCTTATTGGATGTCAAAATACATTGATTTGACAGACCAAGAGACTTATTACAGCTAAATATGAGAAATTCAAAATATGAGCAGGGAATGTATTCACCTTACATTTGATATTCAGCTTTGCAGATTCTGATAAATAATGTTCATTGGTGCTACTGCAACTTAACAAAAGCTCACATTAAAATGAAATGTTATTGCTCATTTGTATAGGACTAGTAATTGGTCCTTTGCAAATCTCAATATTTTTAACCAGATCAATCCCATAACAATTCAATACATTTTAATTTATATTAAAACATATAATTACATTCAACTGAACTACTCCACTCTTACATGTAGGTTGCACTGTATGATTTTTAGAATGTGTGTCCTGTATTTGAAAACAGGAGTTGAAGCCACTTAATTTTAGTAGAAAATATCCAAGTTTGAAAATTACATGGTAGAGTTTGTGCATGGCTATGTCACAATCCAGGTATGAGAATAAAACCTTCATTTGAGATATGCAAAATCTTACTTGACATTACTGTTACAAAGTTATAGATGAGCTGACTTAGGCACAACATAGTAATGCCTCACAGGCTCACAGTAACTTATTTGTGCCTATCAGTCTGATCCAAACATTTTTACAACTTTTGTTGTACACTGTGGAGCAAAACAGCACTCAGAGGCCAGATTATATAAATATTTTTCATGGACTTTGGAAAAAAGCCATGGCCTTTTAAGTACCTTTCAGGCATAAATGTTATGACCAAGGCAAGTAAAGAAAAACTTTTGAGAGGAGCTTGTAAATTAAAGTAAGGGCTGTCTATAAGATTTGTACAGCAGTATGGTTTTAGCTGTGAAATATATGAGACAGTATGATTTTAGCTGTTTTACTTTTATTCATATTTATATAATATCATATTCATATTTATATTGCTCACGTGTGTGTAACAAGCAGGGTGCATATGAGTTGTGTAACTGTCCAGTGTGCATCACTGTCTTTTAAGACATATTAATTTAAGACATATTTAATAGCACTATGTGGAAAGGCACTTTCCACAAATAAAGAATAGCCAGACCTGACTGCCCCCTTTCAATACATAACATAGGTTAGGATACCTAAATGTCCCAGCAGCTAGCTAACATTTGCTGGGTAATTAGAATATCTACTCAAGATATATTTAAGCTTTCTAACATGCACAGTAATGGTAATGTTAACATTGCATTGGTAATGAGCAAGTAGCCAATAACAATTAACATTCGCCTATTAACTAGGCGTTTTCTGGTTTTTACCCTATATTTTAATTCTAATATTAGCATTAGCACTTTTTCACCAAAAAAAGACAAATATGACTTAAAATTTTTGCACATTAACTAATGATGATTCTCCATAGTCTGAAAACCTATATAAAATATATATGCTTATATATATATATATATATATATATATATATATATATATATGTGTGTATATGTGTGTGTGTGTGTGTGTGTGTGTGTGTGTGTGTGTGTGTGTGTGTGTGTGATGCATGACTTCTCAATGAGAATTGAATTCAGTAAAGCAGCTTCTTTCCCTGGTCATGCAGGTACATTCAGCTGCTGAAATACTTATAATATTTTTAATGGCCTTGATACAGGGAAAAAAGTTAAAACTTAAGAGACAGAAAGACCGAATTTATCTTACCAATGACTTTAGAGATTGTCCTCTGGTATGGCAGAAGTGATGTTCTTCCTCTCAGGTGAGATAAGTAGCTGTCAGATCCATCTCTTTATATGCACATTACTGAGGGTGGAGCATGCGCTTCTCACAGCAAAAATTGCTAAATTTACAGTTTTTGTAATACCATAAAGAGATTTTATCACCATGTCTTCTTCATTCTAGGAAAACAAAACATTGCACAAGCTGGAAACAGAGATCCTATGCAATGGTTTGATTGCAAAATGTAATGATTTTATCTTTGTTTTCAATTTAAGACATTTTTCAGTTGTAGTCATATTAACTTAACTTGTGTCTTATTTGTATTTTTGCCCTGCTCTCTCTGCTCAGCCCTCCCCCCAATCTCCTGAACTTGGGTTCAGGAGATGAAGACATTCTCTGTGTTCCCTATGTAAGGATGTTAAGGCTGCTGAATATGTGAATCATTATTAGGGACATCTACCCAGGATTTTTGAAGATTACAGCAGAAATCTATGCATTTATTCATTTGGGGGAATTATGACTTGAGAGCACTCAACGTTTATTCTGCGTAAATAGTTATGTGGAACATACTTATTCGTATTCTGACCTGTCTTATGTGGCCATGCCCGGCCCATGCAGGGCAGAAAAGTAGGAGGACCCATATAGGAGCTTGAATAATGCTAATTCAGCCTAGAAAATGACACGCCCCCCATGACACCTCGATGGCCCACTAATGTTTTTCTCGGGAGTTACATTACCTAGAACGAGGGCTGCGTTCCTATCCGAAAAAATGCTTGCTCCTTTGTGCACTCCAATTCAGGAGCGAATCCCCAAAAAGTCCCATATTTAAGATGGCTGCCACCATGAGGGAGATTCCTTTCCAGATTTGTTGAGGTGGGTTAATTTTCATTTGCTCAAGCCCTTGGTTTCACTCCCTCCAACTGAGCCAACAAAACTCATCCCTCCAATTGTTGATATAGCCTTGAATGCATGGCAATGTTTGCTCGCTTGTCCATGTGTTAGACTTATTTGAATATTTTGCTCTTGCTACCAAAAAAACTAGCAAATTTAAACACAAAGTTTACCAAGTTCAAAGACCTTCGTTGCCGATTGATTATACAATCCATTCGCTAAAATGCTATGTTGTTGTTGGTGGTCATTTTTTTAATTCTTACAGATTCAAAGGAAATGCCTAACACTCAATAGCCGCTTATCAAGTTAACTGGTCAATTGGTCCAAAAAAACATATATGTTTTGGCCATGAATTTTTAACTATAAGCTCTCATAAGCTAGTGGAGGCATAGCTGCCATAGCCATACATTTTTTTGAGAATAACCTACATTTGCTGAATCTTGAAAAGTAACAATTATGCTACCCTTAGCTTCAATCATCCACACAGCATGAAACAGAATCTTCTGTTGAGCACGTATTGTTTTTAAATCGCCATTTAAACATACCGGTATAATTGCCTATATGTATTGTTATGCCCGGCCTAGGGGGAACCTGAGCATAGCATAAAAAAATGTGATTTCCCCTTTTTCCCCACTCCCAAGGATGACCAATGCCACAACATATGCAGTCCAAAACAGAATATTCATGTCTTGAACAGGGGTAGCATAAGCTTCGGGGAGAGCATTGCCAAAACAATAAACAATCTAAATTTTATTAACTAACTTCTCACAGAAAGAAAAACCAAAATAAAAATACAGGCAGCTGACCTCCCTAATGTTAAACAGGAGAAAAAGAAATAACAGCAACAAGAGAAAAGGCAGCTCACCCCTACAGCTACCCGGACTGCTCTTTGCATTGGGTTATCATATATATATATATATATATATATATATATATATATATACACACACACACCACCAAGACAATAAATCCCCGTTCATCATACAAATTCTATGGTAATGCAGCACGGTCGAGTTGGGAGCCAGGAAAAAGACAAAGTGCGCTGGCATCCGACCGGCAGAATTTTAAATGTGGCGCAATTAGTCTTCAGGCCAGTCCCCATCCACCACCTGCTAGGCAAGAACCTCAAAAAGACAAATGGGGTGAACAGTACCACCCTCAGGCAGGGAGGGAAAACACAGAACAGAAAATCCATACTTTTATGACTCAGGGTCATAACAGAATCGCAGAATAATTTTGGGTTAATTCTTCTGATATTGATATTGATTTTTATTTGCTCCCTTCTCCCCTCTCAACTCTACCTCTCCTTCCCTCCGTCAGACACACAGGTTTCTGCTCGCATCTCAGCTTGCCTGAGGGATGTCCAGAGCTGGATGGATAAACACCATCTTAAGCTCAACCCAGGCAAGACCGAGCTGCTCTTCTTTCCTGCTCCTTCCTCTCCCATCTTGGACTTCTCCATCTCGCTTGGGGACACCCTGGTTTCGTCCTCATCCTGCGCGAAGAACCTCGGAGTGGTGATCGACAACAGGCTGTCACACTTCGAGAACATCACGGCTGTGAGTCGGGCGTGCAGGTTCTTTCTGTACAACATCCGAAGAATCCGCCCCTTCCTCACCACCTACTCTACTCAGCTTCTGGTCCAAGCAATGGTTCTGTCCTGCTTGGATTACTGCAACTCCATTCTTGCAGGTCTTCCAGCGTCCGCCATCAGACCCCTGCAGCTCATCCAGAATGCTGCAGCCCGTCTGATCTACAACCTCCCTAGAGACACTCATGTGACCCCCTTGCTGACTGCCATCCACTGGCTGCCTGTTATCGCTCGCATCAAATTTAAAACTTTGGTGCTAGCATACCAGGCTGTTAAGGGGACAGCTCCAGCTTACCTCCAGACGATTGTCAGACCCTACACCCCTGCCAGACCCCTCCGCTCTGCCACCTCTGGTCGCCTGAGGCAGCCCCCTCTCTGCTCCTGCACTTCCAGGTCACGTCTGCTGTCTGTCCTGGCCCCCCGGTGGTGGAATGATCTTCCAGTGGAGGTCAGAACAGCAGAGACATTGGCCATCTTCAAGCGCAGACTGAAGACTCACCTCTTCAGTCTGTACCTCTCCCCTCCCCTCCCTTGCTCTTTGTAATGTGTTTATTCCTATTTGCACTTATCTGTGATTGTTTTTTGCTCTTAATTTTGATTGTTTTTAACTAGGCTGTTTAGCTAGTTTGTAGTCTCTAGGGGAGTCCTGATCTATTCGATCACCTTGGCACTTGGGACTTTACCCCTCTCTAGGTTTATCTTCGCACTTTTTGTACTGTTCTTATGCACTTTGCCTTGTAAGTCGCTCTGGATAAGAGCGTCTAACAAATGCCCATAATGTAATGTACACCCTGTTACACTTCACACTTATTTATCATTAGTTGGTTTATTGATCTGTTGTACCATATTTTATTGTTACTGATTTTATTAATTATCTTTACTTGTCTATGCAAAACACTTTGGGATGCACCCTGCACAAAAGGTGCTACACAAATAATTAATGCAACTATTGTTATGATTGTGATAATTATTTAATATGATTATTAAATTGTGCATACAAATAAGTGGCTTCACATCGGAAAAGCTTGGCAACTTTATTGAAAATAACATCACATCAATTAATAGTAGATAAAAACATTGATTGAAATTGATTTTATGGTCATGGAAAATATAAGGATTTTGGCATGGGGAAATAACATGTAGGCATATGTAACTAACATTCATCTTCACTGTCTAACTATATTGCTGGTTAAGTTACATAACATAGCCTAGAGAGAACTCTGTCCGTCTTTACATTGGTTATGCGGTCGAGAGTTGAACTGGAACAGGTACTGCAGCCTGCAAGGAACACATCCAGTCCTTGTGAAGGAATGCAAAGTGAGGAAGAACTGCGAGGGTCATTCCAAGGCTGCATTCCAATCCGAAATAACATTCTCCCTTCACTTCTTCCCTTCAATCGAGTGAGCCCTCCAGAGATGTAGCAGGCGAGGGAGCCCTTCCCGAGCAAGGGGGAGCAATGGAGGTGAGGGGTTGTGGTTGTTCGACTTGGAATGACCCTCGTTGTTTCTTCCGCACTTCAACATTTGTCAACAAGCCAACAGGAAGTTTTTGTTACCATGGAGCCGAGTTAGTTGCCTGTACGCTGTACCTTTCCAGTTCACACAGACTCTGTGTCACATGTTTATGGCAAGAAGAAGAAGGCGTGCTTGTTTAATTGCTGCAGTAGTTGCGGAAGAGGTAAATATTTTACATTTTACATTTAAAAGTTAACCTTGTACTTGTGATGTGGCTTTGGAATTAAGGCTTAACATGATCCATTACAATTTATTTTATCTGTAGTATACACGAAAAACATTTGTCTTTGAAGTAACGTTAGGAAACAACTACTTTAAGTAGTACAAAATAATAGTTACTGAAATAATTAATTCATAAAGCAGATTTAGTAGTCGGCCCACATATTATTACATGGTTTGTATTTACTCTTGCTTTTTCATCAAACCAAATGAAATCACAACATTCTGTAATAAAATTCTACATTACGGTTATCTTGAAGGGTCAGGTCCTGTCGTGTAAAGCTAAAGTCGTATGTATCGATTACTAATGTGGGTTTTTCTCTACTTTTACACTGACTCTTTTAACATGCTCAAAAACTGTGGATGGGAGGGTGTGCTCAGGAACTGGATGGTTGGCATCTGATAGAACATAGACCAGGCATGGACATATTACAATACAGGTGGGCAAAATTTAAATTAATTATGTATGTCTTGTTTGCATGTTTGCCTTACCGGCATGTTATTGAGGGGATATAGCGAACGACCAGTGTGCTTTCACCAGTGGCCAGAAATCTGTACTGTTATACTGCCCTTTTGTAATGTGTTTAAGTCCTGTGAATACATTTCATGACATTAGTATTTATAAACATTTCTTTTGCTATTTTCAGGAATCTCCTCTAACAAGGTATACCATGATGAGCACCACAGTGCCCCTTCTAAGGATTTACTTTGATGGGAGTCAATGACCTCAGAAAGGACTGTCGCCTGTCCAGAGAGACAATGAACACCCTCATGCACCATCTCAACCTTCAGAAGTGCCATGGCTTGGGTCACCATCTGGAGGTGCTGATACTGGTGTACTGGTTGGCACATGGGCCAACATACAGTGTTGTTTCCTGTGCTTTTGGGGTGCCTAAAACCACAGTGTGGTTACAGAGCTGTGCACAAAGTCTCAGGACAGCTGCTAGGCCTTTTGCAACAAATCGTCTCCTTCCCACAGGAGGAGAGCTGGATGCTGTGGGACAAGGGTTTGAGCAGTTGGTTGACCACCATGGTTTCAGACGGTGTGTAGGGGCAATTGATGGCTGCCACATACGTATTAAAGCCCCAAACACACAGGATGCACAGGACAACTGGAAACTGTTTCATTCCATTCAGCTTCAGGCAGTGTGTGACAGCAAGGGGAGATTTTTGGACATTTTTGTGGGATTCCCAGGGTCAGTACATGACACACAGGAGTTGAAATGCAGCCTGATCTACCTGAATGCTGTTTACCCACCTCCAGGACACTTCATTTTAGGTGATGGTGGGTACCCCTGTCTGGAGCTTCCCATCACCATACTCACCCCTTACCGTGAACTGCTGCAGAACAGGACACAGGAAAGGTTCAACCGCCATCACTCCAAGGCTCGCTCCATCATAGAGAGCTTTTGGAATGATGAAAACAAGGTGGAGGTGCTTATCCTTTAAGACTCTGGAGGTGGATCATTTATTTGTGCCCACCGTGATCACCTGCTGTGCTGTGCTGCACAATATGTGCCTCTTTGCAAGAGATACTGTGGAGGAAGACCCTCAAGAAGCCCAGGACATTACAGAGCCTCAACCTGCACCTGGCCCAGATGAACTTGGTGGTACAGCAAGGAGAGACAACCTTGCTGGCTTACTCTCTGCGCCAACCACAATCCCTGGACACCTTCATGAACATGACTACCTGTAATTTCTTTCCCAAGAACTGCACTGCCCACTGTCAATCTTTGCTATATACACACTGCACTGTAAAAACATACTGTTGTGAAGATATTACCAACATTGAATTTATGTTACTTTTTCATTCTGTTGTTAATGAAATAAAGGACACCAAAAACAATTATGTTGTGTGTTTTTAACATATTTAGTGTACCCCAAAACTTCCCACAGGACAACAACAAAACTTTTTTTTTTTCCCCCAGACCCATGTTAACCCCCTCTCAGACCTTTTTACACCCTAACACACACCCTAGCCCCTCACCTTCACATCTCCCAGCCACCCATCCCCCCAGGCCTCTTCACCCCAACTGTGACAACCCTCCTAACCCTAACCCTCCAACACCTAGCATCCCATCCTGAAATGTCCTTTGAATACAAATGGCCCATTCAGAATTCATCTGTTCTATTGAGAAAGATGCAAGACATGTGAAAAGCCATCGATTGTTTGTCTGGCTAAACTGCATCCATTAGCATATCCCTCAGCCCTACAATATGAAGAATGTTAAAGTGTGTTACAGTAATTCAGTGTCACTGTATTTGACTGGATAACAATGCAGTGTCTGTTTACAGGACATAGTACTCATAATTGTATACATCACCTTTACTAAAACAACAAATATAATGTACAGCCTCTTAACATTTCCAACAGCCACAGCCCCTCCCCTCCATTGCTCCCCCTCATTCGGGAAGGGATCCCTCGTATGTTACATCACTGGAGGGCTCACTAGACTGGAGGGAAGAAGTGAAGGGAGGATTCTATTTCAGATTGGAACCCAGCCCAGATTGGAGTCGCAGAGAAACCTTCCATTTTGAAAGTTGATCAGACAAACGAGTGACATAGCCATGTGCAAACTCTACGTCAGGGGTGCCCACACTTTTTCGACTTGCGAGCTACTTTTAAAATGACCTAGCCAAAATGATCTACCCACACTAAAAATGCTAAATATATCCGGAGTATACGTCATATAAAATGTAATTTGGCGTACCTTGCCTAACTGCATGAGCCATTTGAAGTCAGGCGTGAGAAAAATGACTGCTGTCTGGACAACTGTGATATTAGTTCCTTCACCTTTCTCTTTCTCAGCTCGCTTTTCGTAGGGAAGTCAATGTCATAATTTTTATGAAAAGTCTGAAAGTGCCACTCCACATTTCCCTTCTTCGGATAGTGATGCTAGCTTGGCAGATCAGACAAACACCCTTCTAATGTGACACAAAAAATCCTCCTCCCATTCCGCATGGAAGTGGTAAGTCTTTGGTTTCTTACTTGGTCTGGCTCCCCCACTCATTTTACACCTTTCTTTAGCTGAAATAAATTGGAAGCGTAATTAGGTAGTTCGCTGGAGGTTTGCACTAGCTTGCGTGGTGATCCATGTGTTAGAAAATATCATTAGCTAATGACATAGATAATGGCATGCAATCTACCCGGACTTCCTTTGTGATCGATGTATTGGGCACCCTTGCTCTTTGTGATTCTTGAACTTAGTAGTATCTGTTAAAAATAGGCGGCATTAATGTGCATTATCAAATGCTGTAATTATATGCTAAAAATCATCCAAATGTCATCCAAGTGCAATCCAAATGTAAGAGCTGAGTAGTTACATGTAGTTGTTAGTTTTTTAATACATTTTAATCAATTGGATTTCATTGTCATCATTGTTTCATTGATATGATTATACTTATAAATAACTTGTCAAGGCCGCAAACTAGTTGTACTTCTAATGGGCATTACAGGTACAATTTTAATATGCACTTTTGTGAAGTAGCAGTAGCACCAACGAACATGACATCACAAATTGCAATGCTGGATATCTAATATAAGGTGAACACAATACTGGCTACTCATATTTAGCTGTTATCAGCCTCGGATTACAGTAAACCACCCGCGATAAGTGAGGATCAAAGTGAAGAAATAGAAATACTCTATTTAAATGCACCCTAGGCATGTTATTATAAGCATTTTAAGGTCTTTAAACACATTTAAACACATAGAAGATATTTTATGGTTTATTTAGGGAGACACGTGGAACTGAGACAAGCAAGGCAAGCAGCAAGATGCTTCTAGAACACAACAGCCAATCAGCAACCGAGAAAACAATACCAACACTCTGATTGGCTGAATCAGTACGTATGGCTATTCTGTCGTGACGCGCAATTTTTAAACTCATATACAATGCTGTGGAATGCCGCAAAATGGCGAAAATATAAGCGATACTAAAATTAATAGGCCTTACAGAAAAAAAAATGTGAAATACCAGGACCGCGAAAACTGAACCGCAATATAACGGGGGTTTACTGTATAGTCATTCATTTCAGTCCAACCAGCAACGACCCATTTATATTGGCGAATCAGAGCGTGGCAGAGGTAAAACACGGATGTCAGCGTAACACTCCTGACCGTCATTAAAATTGGTCAAGCCGGAAAGAGCATGGTTTGGCTCTCATGCGAAATAAACTGCCTATCTTGTCATTTGCAAAATACACGGTAAATTACATGTTTATTGTACTGAATGCCTGCTGCTGGAGACTGCAGTTTCAACTACAGTACAGGGACGCAATATATATACAGGTACTACTCGAAAAATTAGAATATCCTGAAAAAGTGCATGCATTTCTGTAACTCAACTTTAAAGGTGAAATGTACATATTATATTGACAAATAGTATGCGAATCAATATATATCAAGCTTTTATTTGTTTTGATTTTGCTGATTAGGACTTGCAGCTTCAGAAAACGTCAGATTCAAAAACTCAGAAAATTAGAATATTGCTTGAAATCAATAAAATAAGGATTTTAAATAGAAAAATGTCAGGCCTCTGAAAGTAAAATCTTGCATCTGTACATGAATGACTGCCTTAATCCAGCGTGGCATGGATTCTACCAGCTTGTGGCACATCTCAGGTGTTATGGAAGACCAATATGCTTCAATCGCGGCCTTGAGCTCTTCTTTATTGTTTGGTCTGTTCCCGTTCAGCTTTCTCTTGGCAATGCCCCACAGATTTTCTATTACGTTCAGGTCAGGTGAGTTTGCGGGCCAATCAAGCACAGTAATCCCATGGTTGTTGAACCAGGATTTTGTACTTTTGGCAGTGTGGGCAGGTGCCAAGTCCTGCTGGAAGATGAAGTCCGCATCCCCATAAAGCTGGTCCGCTGAAGCAAGCATGAAGTGCTCTAAAATGTTCTGGTAGACGGCTGCGTTTATGCTGGACTTGATGAAGCACAGAGGACCAACACCAGCAGCTGACATGGATCCCCAAGTCATCACAGACTGGGGAAACTTAACACTGGACTTCATACATCTTCCATTTTGCGCCTCTCCGGTCTTCCTCCAGACTCTGGGACCTTTGTTGCCAAATGAGATGCAAAACTTCCTCTCATCAGAAAAGAGGACTTTGGACCACTGGGGAACAGTCCAGTCTTTCTTTTCTCTAGCCCAGCTAAGGCGCCTCTGGCGTTGCTTGCTCATGAGGAGTGGCTTGACAACAGGAATTCGACATTTGAAGCCCATGTCCAGCATCGGTCTGCGTGTCGTTTCTCTTGAAGCAGCAACTCCAGCCTGAGTCCACTCCTTATGAAGTTCCCCCACACTTTTGAATGGCCCTTTCCTGACCATGTTCTTCAGGCTGCGGTCATCCCTCCGGCTTGTACACCATTTTCTTCCACACTTCTGCCTTCCACTTAATTGTCCATTAATGTGCTTTGAGACAGCACTCTGAGAACACCCAGCTTCTTTTGCTATCACTTTTTGTGTCTTACCCACCTTGTGCAGGGAGTCAATGGTGGTTTTCTGCACAACTGTCAGATCAGCAGTCTTCCCCATGATTGCGAATTCTTCTAAACCAAACAAGACAGGCTCAGGACCCTTTTGCAGATGTTTTGGATTACTTACCTGATTAGTGTGTGACACTTTGAGCCTACAATACTGAAGCTTTTCACAGTATTCTAATTTTTTGAGTTTTTGGGTTTGAGGTTTTAATAAGCTGTAAATCATAATCAGCAAAATTACAACAAAGAAATGCTTGAAATATCACTTTGCCTGTAATGAGTCTATAAAATGTATTGGTTTCACCTTTTATGTTGAATTGCCTGAATAAAACAACTTTCACACTATATTCTAATTTTCTGAGTAGTACCTATATATATATATATATATTTGGACTGCAAAGTCACCTGTGTTTTAACTGAACAACTTGCATAACCCTGTTGATTTCTGTTTTGTGTCACCTTCCTTGATTGAATTGAGTGTCACCTCAGCTTCTAACTTTAGGTTAGCAAAATGTTTAATTAGATTTTAGATGAATGAAGTAAATAAAATCACTGAGGTTTGATAAACAACGATGGTTTACTTAACTTGCATACATTTTTACAGCATGATTTATCGCTGAACGTTAACTTGATATCACATTTTACAATGTACCAGTATCTAAGGTGAATACTGAATTTGTTCCACAGTTAGTTTTACTTGACCTGATGATTACATTTGTATTGGTATATGGTAAGTCTTGAAATCTGTGAATTATTGTCCGTGGGTTCACAGAATTTAAAAAGCTCAACACACCATAAGTGTTAATGAATTTATATTTATATGAGACGTGCGGACTGAGGAGCACTGACCGAAATGCAGCTATGCTTTTCAAATTCAACAACTCAATTGTTGGTCAGAGCCATACTTTTACGTGCGCCTGTTATCCAGAAATAATTTCAATGATTTCAAGAGTTATTCTACTCCATGCAATATGGCAACACTGAAAAAAAAAATGTAATTCACAATCTGACCAATAGGAGTGCACGACTTAATACAGGGTTGTGATGCGTGTAGGATACGCACCCTGAAAATCCACTTAAGTCAAAGTCTGAATCTGCATAGAGGGTATTTTAATGACAAACGCCCCGATTTCTATGAATCTCCACCCCAAACGCGCAAGTCTCCCAAGCATGCCTAAAGGTTCAAGGTCAGAATACGAACAGACACTGAAAAGGCGCGCAACGGGTTGAAAAAGCGCTAAAGTCACGCTGAGTGCGGGTCTGAATAGACCCTTTGGAGAGCAACAGTTGAAAATAATTACAGTGACAACACAGGCAACATTTAACAAGAGTCCAGCATTGGCATTAATAGGCTAAAACTGAAATAAGTCTGGTAATCTTTACTGTTTTAGATTAGTTTAACATCAATAAATAGTAGTGCACCTTTTAAGATAATTTGAGATACCAAACCACAACATTAAAACCTCTCCTGTGCTACCTCTCCCATATATTTGAGCATTATTAAAGTGCCTAGGTAACATTTACAATCACATCTCTTCTTTGGCAGCACCTGCACTTTGTCTCTCCTCTTCCTCACTTTCTCCCTTTCTTTTTCTGTCTTCACTCCTCCTACAACTATCCCTTTTCCAAAGATCAGCTGGGGTTGTTTGAGTTTCCTTGTCCCTTTTGTCTCAGTGAATTAGGTAAACAGTGTCTGTTATGCCCCTCCGCTCCATGTTTTCTTTTTTTCCCTTTACCTGTTCTGCAGGTAATCCAGTGGGAGGAGCTTTTGATTTAAAAGGTTGGCGGCAAAAGGCTGAAGCTCTCTCTCTGGACGGACGCGGTCACACTCCTGAGGTTTCTTTATTGTTTAAATTACTTTATGTTCATTAAGTTCCTTTTGTTTTCGTTAGCCTATTTCCGTTGTAGCAGTATTTTTGTTATGGTGAGGAGAGGGACCTGTTGTTCTTTGAACACGCAGTTGCCCATCAGGAACAGTGGGGTGCTCCTGCCGTCCTCAGCCCTTGGGTCGCACCGTGGGTAGGTGCGAGGAACCCCTCAACCTCCCTGCTAGGGTAACAGCTTTATTTTCATTCAATTGTGGTGTATTTGTATGATGTGTTGAATCTGCTGCATTGTTTCCTCCATTTTCTTAAATAAACATTGTGCCTTTGTTTTCATATATTGACCTGTTGGGACTTTTTGTATGTTTCGGTGGTATCAGACGTGGTTGGTCGTACCTATTAATTAGGGGCTCTAGGTCCAGGATCGGATCATTTTGAAGTTTTCATGTTCGATAGCTTCGGGTTATTTGCCATCTTGAATGTTGATTTTTGGTTGTAGTAACACGGATAAGCTGATGCTTCATTACTTCATTGTTGGTGTTACTAGTATGAATTGTAGCGCTTTGTCCCAATGCAGGTCGCCTTGTGATTGTCTCTCGCTCATTTGGCTCTTGTTTTGCTACAATCATGTTTGATTTGGGTGAGTTTGTGGCTAACCCTAGGCTGGCTGTGCTAAATCGCCTAAACAAGGAAGACTTGTTGAGAGTTGCTGCCCATTATGAGATCTAGATCAGTTGTGATGTCTCGAAGGAAGACATTTTAGCTATGGTCAGTGGGGCATTGAGTAGCCATGGGTTGTTTGGGGGAAGCCGCTGTAAAAACCCGGTCTGTGTCTGAGGAGGGTGGTAGTCCTACCCATATGCATGAAATGGAGTTGAGGCATCTCGAACTTAGGCTTAAAGAGCTTGAACTGGAGCGAGAGAGGGCACGAGGAAGAGAGAAACACGAGCTAGACTAAAAGCAGCTTGAATATAACAATGCATGTCGGCTTAAGCAGATGGAATTGGATGCCTGTAAAGTTGGTGCTATTTCTTTGTTTTATTTTGACATCAGCCATAGTCTGCGAATGGTCCCTCCTTTTAGAGAACAGGAGGTTGATAAGTTCTTCACATTGTTTGAACAGGTGGGCAAAATGCTAAAGTGGCCGTATTTAATTAGCTATATAAAGTATGGGCTCAAGTTGAATGTATAAGGGGATGCTGTCTATTTTCATTATAAAATAGGCCTCTGATGTCATTATAAAATCTAATTTATCACTGTTATTTTTTCAATGAAAACTTAGCCATTAGCCTGCTGAAGTTTCTTGAATTATAAATTTGAAATGCAGTGATCCCTCTCCTATTGCGGTAGTTACATTCCAAGACTGCCCGCGAGATGGGAAAAATCGCGAAGTAGAGGCGATATAGTTATTATACTATTTACGTATGTATTAACCCTTTACGAACCTCCCCAACCCTTTACGAACCTCCCCCACACTGTTATCAACCCTCCCTAGACTGTATTACTTTTTCCCACACTCTTATATGTAAACACTTTTATGTAAAATATAAATGGAAATACAACATGTACATTAAATACATTGTAAAACATTTTAAGTGTAAAGTAAAATTCAATGTACATGCACGAAACTATGTAAATGGAAATACACATGTAAAGGTAAATCATTTTAAATTAAGAATTAGAAACATTTTAGTTTATTTTTTACTATATTTTACTGTTCATCAAGGTTAGAAAATGCTTATTTTATCACGAAAATAATGAAATCATGGAATTTAAAAATTTCTATACCGCCACACAAGGCCAGTTCAGTACTGCAAAGCAAGTTTTAACAGTGGCAAAACTCTATTGAGTAGGTTGCTCATGTATCAAAAACGACATTTTTAAATGCATACTTAAATGCTTTTCTAGTCTACCGACCACTCAACATGCTTTTTTAATATGTCAATAAAGTTTAAATGTTTTGCTCAGGGATGTGACAACTGATAGACTACTAGAAAACAAAATTGAACCTTCCAATTTGCACCGCAACTGTCCTTCCTACTGAAGCACAATGTTATCTGCAACAACGAAAGCAAGCAAACTACTGAAAACACAAAGCAAAACCTACCTAACTACTCTAGCTAACCAAACCGAAAATACAAGGGGTGGCAATCACTCCTACACTAGTGTGTTTATACATCAGTATCCCACTGCGTGCGGTGTACAGCAGCCCCTATCTATCCTGTTCCTAGCCCCAGTGTGGCCAACAAAAGAGCACAACAGGAGATACAACAAAAAAGGGATGCCACTACATCAGAGACCACACACACTACAACACACAGCAGGGACAACATGGGCATAAACACTACACGAACACACCAGCACAGACATGAAATCATCAAAAATCTCTTCTTTATGGTGAAGTAGGGGTATTTAAAAGTCGTATTGCCCTCTGATTGGTTGAGACTGCAGCAGAATGTTGATGAGTGACAGCAAGAATGACGAAAAGACGAACGGCAGGGGCAGGATAATCGGGATGATGGCAAAAAGGACAACAGCAGCAGACTTCTGAGGGGAGACAATGTAACGACATGACAATGTAACAATTTGTTATTTCGTTTTTTTATAATTATTTAATTAATTATATTTTAATTTATTGTAAATCTGCTTAGTGGGTAACAGAGGTAAATGTTAAATTTAAAGTATTTTGCATTACTGTAAGGAGTAATAGTTGGAATGAGGTTTCACGAACATTTTAGGGTGGAGATACACTCGGCTATCAAACATGAACTTGTAATCACTTGTCGGACACCTGGCTCAGTCATCAAAGCACATGGCTTCTCATATCATTGTTACGCTGATGATACCCAAATCTTTTTCTCTTTCCCACCTTCCATCCCCCAGGTCAGTGAGAGAACTTCAGCGCTCCTGGATGTCCTGGATGTCCTCCTGCCACTTGAAGCTGAACCTTGACAAGACAGATCTGCTCTTTATCCCAGCCAGATCTTCCCTACTACAAGAGCTCTCCATCACCATTAGTAAGTGAGAAATGATATCCTCCTGCTCGGCAAATAACTTGGGTGGCATTCTTGGTGACAATCTGGATTTCAAAGATCACATCATACAGCATGGTCCTGTCATTTCCTTCTATATAACATCAGGAGGATCCAACCATTCTTGACAATGTACTCATCCAGGCCACAGTGCTCTCTCGTTTGGACAACTGTAATTCCCCCCTCTAGGCCTACCAGCCTGCACCATACAGCCTCTTCAGATGATACAGAATCCGGCTGCTAGTCTGGTTTTCAACCTCCCCAAAGTTTCCCATGTTACTCCTCTCTTCAAGCATCAAATTTCAAACCGTGACGCTGGCCTATTCTGCAGCAAACCAGATGGCCCCTACCTACCTCCAGAACCTCATCCATCCATATACGCTAGCTAGACCACTCCGATCTGCAGCGACAGGACGTCTGGCACTTCCTTCAGTGAAAGTAAAGGGTTCCCGTGCAACATGTTTCTCCACGTTAGCTCCCCAATGGTGGAATGAACTCCCTGTCCCACTACGGACTTCTCAATAATTAAAATCCTTCCATTGTGGTCTGAAAACCCACCTCTTCAGAATTTACCTGATTTAACTATCCTACCCCCATTTAGCACCTGTACTTTTATGTAATGTTTGATTATGTATCATATATTGTGTGTTATGATGACTTGTATAATGTATTTACATTCATGCATTGTTTATAATCTTATAATTTATAATTAGTTACACAATTATAACTTATTATTGTATAAATAAGTTTTACTTGGTTATGTATTATGTTCTATGCTTGTTGGTTACACTGTGTTTATGACTATTTAATTGAGTTTAATTGATTTTATTGCTATAGCACTGTTTAAATGATGACCTCACTCACCCATCATTAAGTATAAGCTCAGGAATAACTCAATATAGCTGGACAGTTAGCACATGTTCCCATTCAAATGGCAGCACCAAGGGAGATGGTGCTGTCAGCAGCAGAAAAGCAATGTAATACAGGGTGTGGCAAGATGCTGACCCTGTTAAGAGGTAAATTGGCAGAAAACACTTAGACAAAGATAGGTGGAACAAAAAGAAGAATGCAGGGCTGACAAGGACAGTGGAGGAATTCAGTGAGAGGGAAAATAATGGAGGGAGGCCCAGCTTGAGTGTAGAAAACAAGAGACTCATAGAATGTAAAGTCTGCATCTAAATGCTTCAGACATTGACAGCAGCTCAGAATAAAAAGCACTAACCAGCAGAGGATGACAGCCTCTTAGAGATTAGAGGCAGTTATATCCAAGAACAGCTCGCACATCATAAATAAATAAATAGGAAAAAAAAGGTTGTGTGAACCGTCGACCAAGATCCTGTGCTTATGAACTGTGCTTGATTGAAAACCAAGAACTGTTACCACCTTAGAGTGCTTACATCCAGTTATCCATTTAGTTCGTAAAATTCAAAGTGAGTACATATTTCACATTTAAACTGAGGGGGTGTTGCATGAATCTGAAGACAATGTGCATTCCGACTCAAAACATAGGCTAGCTATTACCATATTTATTTGTGTGTAATATGCGCTCGTATATAATGTTTATAAACGTGTATAATGTGCATTTGTCCCAATCCATTCCGTACAGGACGTTTGGTTTGGTATGCGACTTCCTGGGTTCGGTACACCCTGTGACAAAATAATCTATTTATGTCTACTACTTGTAGGCACTGAACAGAAATTCTGCAGTGCAAGTTTTACACAGAAAGTTTTGTCAGTGCACCAGTTATTGTCTATCAGCTGTGGCATTCTAGCCAGCTTAGCCTGGTTAGCCAGGCTCATGTAGTGTTACCACCATCCGTATGACAAACACAAATGAGAGACCAGAGCTGGAGGATCCTCCCATGACATTAAGATGCACTGTGTGGGAGCAGTATGGTTTAGTTTCAGCTGATGGACAACAATTAGTGCCAAACTGTATGCCAACATTGTTCAACTGTATGTCTGTGGATACACTTCAAACATGATTTATGATGGCATCACCCAGATGTGTCAATGAGTAGAATGAGACAAAAACAGACATGGAGGCAAGTTATTCTCAGCCTCTCACTGCAGATTCAGACTGTGCCAAAGCAATAACTAATGCTATTCAGCTGGGGGGGGCAGAGCCTGAGGCCAGTTGTTCTGATAGAGGGGCCAATTCAGTGTTTCCCTCAGAATTGACCCTTCACTAAGTCCCATCCCCCTTAGTTACTGTTTCTATGCCTGTCAAGCTTTCGCACCCGGCATAGTGTTTTCAACGTATCGTTGAAAACGCTGTGCCAGGTGCGAAAGCTTGATAGGATTTGTTAACAGTGTAACCAACTCAATTTTTACTCTCTCCATTGTGTTGTGTTTAACAGCAGGAGACCAACGATGGCGTGGCTGCATCTGTATTTATTCCCAGGCATCTGCATAAGAGTATTTGAAAAAGAAAAGGTGGTGATTTACAATGTGGAATGAACTTCTCCACCTCATTCATCAGAGTGTAATGGGAAAGGGCACAGAACAATGAGGGGCAGCACAGGTAGCTAATGCACACACCCATGTGTACCAGATACATAGCAATGATAAGTATAGTGATTAAACAATGCTTTTACAAAATTGTGATCGTCATATCTGTACACATACACATTCAGAATAATAGAATATACAGAAACACAATTGTCGTAAAAGTAAAGAAAATCAATTAATACCTGCATTTGCGTGCATTTGAAAAAGAAAAGGTGATTTACAATTTGGAATGAACTTCTCCACCTGTCAATAAACCATCGCAACAAATACTTCTTAATGGCCTTCACAAAACAATTATTAAACACTGGAGTCATTAGTGCATTTACATAACGGGACATACATATTCCAAAACTCATGTTTAAACTTGCAAAAGTTAGCAAGCTAGCTTACTGACAGTCTGCAGCTTGGAGTTAGCTAGTCAATCTTTAGCATGTCACATCAGTTTACACTCAAATGCATTAAAAATGCATAATAATTTGCATTGGTACAGATAATAATAATAATAAAAACATGCATGACTAATGTGAGGCAGGGGATTATACATTTCAATTGTAGATTGATATGATCAGCTTCTATGAATAAGCTGTACACAAAGAACATATCATACTGACCTTCATCAGAATGCAATGGGAAAGGGGAGAAATACGGGTGCGCAGGTGACTTCACCCTTTGTTAGACACGCTTGCGTTTTTAGCTTCAGAAAAGCGAAAATGTGGCACCCCCTTCTAAATTTTGAGGACATCTTCTGTCAGACTTGCAGGTTCCATATGCATACCGCTCCCTTGTAATGAAAGCTTGACAGGCTTCCCGCGTCTAGTTACAGTTGCTAACATAGAATTGGATAGTGGCCGTTATAGGGAGGGGCTTAGCAAAGGGTCAATTAGATTCTAATTTGTTGTGGTAGCTGACCGGGGTGGGGGGTGCTCCACAAATATTTTAATTGCCAAGTACTTTGTGACAAATATATAAACTGAACAATATATACAGCTCCATTGCTTCACTTTGTGTTAAATAACTGAAAAATATCCAGTACTCTATTGCCAATTTTTTTGTGTCAAGTAAGATTAAAATAACAATAATAAAAATATTTTGTGCCCCCCCCATGTTTAATTGACACATATTCCCTTGCTTTTGAATTTCATTTATTAGAATGGAACACTGTAATTTATGTTACCTTTTAATTTGGAACATTGATTTTAATTTTTTTTATACCATTAATACAAAAATAATACCATTATAAAATTTCTAAAATGAATATTCTTGGGTCTCTCTCACCTTCATTCTGCTGTCTCTGAAGTTATGCTGTTACCTACTGTAGCCCTACAGGACTACTAATCACCTTGTTTCCACATCTGCCTTTATTTTATTGTTATCTACCTTTATTTTGTCATTGCTATTTAACCACTTCTGCCTTCAAGGGAAGTATTTAACTTCTCGTTAAACATATGAATGAAAGCTATTGAATGAAATCCATGGTGAATTGGGGGTAATGCGATGCGAGAGGTAGAGCTTTCAAAAATACAGCTAGCTAATTATCTGATCTCTAGTCCATAGTCCAGTTTTGCTGGCCTGGACTGGAAAGCTAACATTATTTAACATGGATAGCTAGTAACCTAATTATGCTGGTTACATTGATCAGGGAAAGTGATTGGGTTGTATGGAAAAAATGGCAATCACTTGGGTAATCACTTGGGTTTACGCTAGTTCCCAAGCTAGTAAAGAAAATGTTGCAAAACATAAATTTCCCAGGAGTCAGATCATGAGGCTTCAGCTAGTACTTCTGTAGACTACAGTGACCACTTGTGCGGCTATGGAAGGCTGTTTTAAACCCACCTTTTCCGTTCGCTGTCGTGGGAGACATCAAGTTAACATGTCCATGTTCCAATGTATATTAGCAAAAGGGAATATAACAGTAACATGAAAACGTCATTTCTGCATTTTAAGTGCAACACGTGAACAAATTAAGCTAGAGATAAATTCAAGAATCAGTCCTCTGATATTCTGGTGTTTCACAACAAGAAAAATGTTCAGACGTGGTTGCTTCCAAAGCAAGACATGCAGCGCAGAGGGGGAATTGTGCAGCATGCCCCGAGGATGCATTCTAGAGTGGAGCACATCTGACTGACTGCTCCAAGTTTAGGTGAGCAACAGGTCAGGTATCAATGTGTTTGTGAGAGAGTGAGAGCGGGGCAAGGAGGGGTTGAGCGAATCAGTGCACTGGGTGAAGCTCTACAGATTTTACCCATTTTACATAGTAAAAAAAATATATAAATCCAGTATGTGGTGGTAAATGTTAATATTGTGGTGGGCTGCCACAAATAAATCAATGTATGGGAAACACTGCAGTTACATTAGACCTAATTGTTCCTCCTCCTAAACTTTAGGGGGGCCACAGGGGCCAGGCTTGTTGTCACGGGGGCACTGGCCCCCCCATAGAACTGCCAGTGGCAGTTATGTAACCATACTAGGTCGTAGAGAATAAAGGATTTAAGTATATGGTCTGTGACGTCCCAGCGTGTTTGTGCCCCTCTATTTCCTGCTGGTGGCATTTTTGTGTGATTTGTAGGTATGGTAGTGGTGGTGGAATTAATTGATTGCTAACACCTGTCTAGAAGACTATAAGAAGACTGCCTTTACCATGCTACACTCTCTCTCACCTCCATGCAACTGAGCGCCTGTCAGTCCGAGTGGCTGACAGTCCCTTCTTTGGTATTTTTGTAATTTGTTTCTTTGCTGATAACACCTGTTTTCTGACTTCATTGAGCACATACAATACACACCCTCATTCATACTCCACTTGCATTACACATCACACCTCATGTGTATGTTTTGTGTCAGACATTTGATTATATTTGTATGATTGTAATAATCAGGAATTATGCATTATTACTTATTTTTTCTTAATGAAAATATGTAAAAATTGAACCCTGTTCTGACTAATAGTTAAGGTACTCTAATATTTACATTTTTCAAAATAAATGACAAAAATTTTATTTTCTGCATTTTTTGGTTTTCTCTGTTGTACCGAAAATGTACTGAAAATGTGAAACCAAAACCGAGGTACATACCGAATTTTGTATACCATTATACCCCTAATAAATATAACTTATTTCAGGTCATTCCATCCTGAATATGGCCATGCTCTTGGCCGGGAAAAAAGGGGTTACACTTAAGTTCTTGTGTACAATGGGCAGCCCTAACTTTTATATGTAAAAATCTGAAAAAAAAAGTTTATAAATATGGTATTGTATTAGCATAATGACTCCAAATAGGTGTGTATTTTTTAAAATAAATGGATCGATTTTTTCATCAGTGCCATGATTTCAGAATTGTTTGTCACAAGAATCGCAATTTGTAACTGAATCAACTTTTTCTCCCACCCCTAATAAACATGGTATACGCCTCATTCATAAAAATTTGCCTACTGTGTAAGTAAAGTTACATAAATCAAACCCTGAGAACCTTAAGTACGCAACAGAAAATTCTGATTCTTAAACATTGTGTAAGCCTCATATATGCCTGGCTCCATAGATAAATAACAACTAATCCTACCCTTGTGTGTGCATGAATGTGATTTAGCCATATGTGGTGTTCAGAAACTAAATCAATTTTACCAAGACACAGGACACAGCAATGTTACTAAAACAATCGCTGCTGAGAAGAGAGTGAGACCAAAAATGTACCATTGTAACATTCAGAACACAATGGTAACAAATAACCAAGTGTCTTGCTTATTGTTGTTGGTAGCCAGAGCCAGATATGCAGTGTAATAATAAAAAAAGGTCTAACACAAAGACAGAGCCCAGGTAGCCCAAGTGAGAAACCAAAGCATGGGAGTTAAAGTGAGCCGCCTCCGAGCCCCTTTGTTTAGAAGCTTGCTGAGATTATTGATGCCAGGGTCACCTTAGGGATAACCTAGTGGGGACATAGATTGTCAACAAGAACGTATAATTCAGGGGCACATTCGCAAAATTCATTTTTTTTATCTTATCACGTGATACTAAAGTACAGATTCAGAGCTACAAAATGAGGTGTCACTTGCCAGGATTGAAGAAATACTTTGGCCGAAATGTTCAATAGAACGTTCTACTTTTGCAATCTGCAGTTCTGAGAAAACAGCCTTTTTAATTTTTGTATACATTCTCAGCACAAAAATCACTTTTAGAAAAGGAATTGATGCTTATAATAGTCAGATTTGGATAGTGCTTTCATCAATTAATAAGTTCATTTTGGATTTGCAGTGTTGAAAGAAAGGATCCATAAATTTCTATAAAATATATAAAAAAAACATCATTCAAGTTAAACATTAATTTCGTGGTAAACTGTGATACTTCTTTTTACTCTTCTCAATCTCAGCCTATCTTTGCATGTCTCTTAATCATTCTGTGACTTCAGTACATTAACAGTTGATCTTCTTATTGTTTTATCTTAAAGCCAGTGTTCAAAGGTGTGTTCAAAGTGGTATTGCTGTCATTCTCACCTACTCAGCTCTGACCAAAAAGCTATCCCAGGATGCAATTGCACCTGAAAGGCTGGAGGACTAATGGCTGGTGATGGCTGAGAATCCTTCCCATTGTTCTTGGGAGTGGTGTGGGGAATTATTTACATTTTTACAGGTGAAGGGCTAACGCGGAGGACTAGTGATTTTCTAGGCGCATGACATTGAAGTGCGTGGTTATAGTCTGAATATATTTATATATTTATAAAACAACAAACTATTTGACACATACAACACAGTAGATTATAATAAAATACAAAAAGGTACAACAAAAAGTGCAGATGTGCAATGAACTTGTCCTTTTCCGGCTGTGACAACGCGTTTACCATTTAGCGTAGCTCATAGATGCGTTCATGAGGCAGTTTGTTTGTACAGGATTCCTGGCCGAGCTTTGAGTTTTCTTTTCGCCTTCGACCGCAACCGCAGGTGAAACTGAGAATTTCTGTAAGTTTCTGGTCACAGTCAGAGTCAGTAAAGTCAACTAACTGCATTGTATCTTCGGCTTTGTTAGTGACAACAGCGAAAGTTGCATCATCATCATCTGTCGGTCCTTCAAAATCCACTTTGTGACCTCTTTCACATACAATATTTTTATCCAAGTCGGGAATGGTTTCTTCATCACCACTGTCCTCATCTTCCAAGACTGACAGCATAAGGAGCATGTTATCCTCCTCCACCTCAAGAAAGTAATCTCTGACCAGTTCTTCTTCAGTTCTTCACTGAGTTCTGTCTCTTGCACCGGAGAGATTCAGTTAATTAATATGTTTCAGAGCTGCCGCCACTCTTAACGTAGCCCATGATTCTAACAACATACAACTAAACTTTACCAAAAAAGTAAACAAGTAGGACAAAAGTAAACAAATGGCACGTTGGTGTGAACCAATGAATGTTCACCACTACGTCTACTATAACACTAGAAGAAGAAAAGCAAGTGGAACTACGCACCATAGAAAGAGAAAACGCCGGTTTCAATCATAAATCCAGCATTATTTCAGTTACTTTTTTATCAAAATTGTTTTGTGTTGCGAATTGACATTGTGGTTAATCACCACAAATTCATGCACATTCAGCACACTTCTAGCCATGTGAATGTTGTTTATAGCATCGATTACATTAGTAGAATCTGTCTTTGCTACAAACAGCCTTTTAATGGTTGCCAGTTCATCAACTGTGTAGGGGAATCTGATGTACCTTGGACTCCATTCAACACTCTTTGGTAGGGCATGACTAAGTGAGGGCTGGGATATACTTGACCTGTATGCTATTTCATGCTTAAAAATCCCCAAGAACCTGAGAGCTGACAGGATTGGGTAGGTGTTGATTGGTTGTCACGTGTAAGGCATTCCAGTGCGGATCCCAATTCAGAGCAGAAATCCAAGATCACATCTCCAGTTAAATGAAACTGACTCATGAGCCAGTCAATATCATGGGCAAAAATTAAGACTCCCCAAGGACGCATTCTTGTTGCACCATACAACAATATCTTTCAAGTGCACCAACATAGTCCTGGTCATGCTATCTTGACACACTTTAGGTCTGTTGATATGGACAAAAGTTATTAATTGATTAACTGATTGTTCACATATAATAATTTGATTATTTATGGCCTAAGCCAGTGTTTCCCAAACTTTTCTCAATCGTGGCACCCCTTTACAGTGATTTTTTTTTTCCCAAGGTACCCCTACCCACAAAAATGATTAGAAATGTTTGCATAACACCTGTTTAATAATATCAACAATTGAGTCAGTATTGACAAACTCTTATAAAGGTTAGGTTGCATACTGACAAACTAATGAAATTAACTGAACTGTGTAATAATGTAGTGTGTCGAGAGGCCAGGGGGGTGAATAGGGAAGCACGCAGGATGACCCAAAATGAAGTGCAAAAAGGTGCCCGATTTTATTTACAGTGTCCAGTGGCAAAAACATCTCAGAATTAAAAAAAAATACACTATTTACAAGCACAAACAAAAACAAAAATTCAAACTGAAAATTGACCAAGGCAGTCAAACTGTCATACAGCTTCACAAACCAATGTGAGATAGTCTTGTACTGTGTTCTGCTATAACAGCAGAACCCCAACCACGCCTTTACTTTGGTATATCTCCCCCACACACTTCAGATCCCACTCCTTATATAGGCTCTGAAAATTTAACTTCCCTCACTGGGTTGAACCAACCTTGGACAATTGGGGGGTGTTACCTGCATCCATTTTAAAACAGTTAAATCAGTTAGCTTATCCTAGTACCAATAAAAGTACATACAGGAAATACAATAATGACAGGATATTCTTCCATGACAACATGAAATCCTAAACATGCATAATTAAAACACAGAAATTAAACAACAACCATAAAATGGAATTGTCCAATTATGACGCGCGTTGAGGGCGCAAACCAGGAAATATTATGGGTGTGGGAATGGCGGTGCCTCCGGCTGTACAAACTCTACCTAAAACAAACAGGGAAAAACGAACAGCAAACGGCAAAACAGAAAACGGAGACAATGGAGAAAAGCAGAATGAAATGACAAAACAATGCATAATGACTGAAATAAACTCTGTAAGTACGGATATGTTTTATGTGTTATTTTACAGTAAATGGAAAGTCAGTGATGTAAACGTTATAACTCATGCGTAATTTTAACCGGTATTAATTAGCGGAGTTGATGGAAAATAACGATATTAAACACAGACAAATAAACCGGAACAGATGGAACAGACAGGGAAGTGAAGTAGGATAATAGAATGCTACTGTCCATGGCGCGGTTAACTTTGAAATGTTCAAGTGATGAAGCTGGCGTGAGGCCGCTTCACCACAAACTGAAATACTGAAATTAAAAGACCTGATTAACAACATAAATTGAATGATGTTTATGATAGAAATGCAATTATCTTGTTTCTTAAAATGTAAAATAACCATGGAATGCTGAAAGGAGTGCACAAATGCTATACTGGGCATCTGTAATCAGGGGAACACGTGCACCTGCCTTTGAGAGCAAAGTCTTTGTTTGCGGGGGGAGATTGACGAAAGCGTAACACAGGTCCTGCACCACTGACATGCGGTGCTGCCTTTTAGTTTGGACCAGAACCCTTTCAGTTTGTCAGTGGTCATGAGAATGTTTTTGTTTCTTCCCTGCATTCTGGTATTCAGAATGTTTAAATGGCTGAAAATATCTGCCAGGTAGGCGAACTTGAAAAGAAAAAAAAAACGCTATTCCAGAATGCAGAGAGCTTCCTTTGTTAATATATCTTATACTAACCTAGAGTTAATGTTAGGTAACAGGCTAGTTTTGCTCTCGACAGAATTAAACACAGACACCAACCAGAAACTTTAAGGACCTGTCCAGTTTTATTCCATAAATGAATATTGTTTAACTGTTTAACTGTCATGTCATATATTTCATTGTGCTCTGATTCCAACATAATAAGCTTCTCTACCACTACCTTCTCCAGTTTTGACATTGCTATTGGACATGACAGGTCTCACTGCTCCTCTTGTGATTGGTCATCAGTAAAAAAAATTGCTTGATGTAGTGTTTATTTTTCTGGAGAAGTTGCACTTCTTTCAACCGAGAAAAACGCCCAGAGATGCAGAAAAAAAAGAACTGCCAATGGTGTCCCGAAAAAGCTCAGGGCATTTTTGAAAACACGGTCTATTTCATAGGATTATTATGTAAAACAGTTGGTGACCACTTCAAAGAATACATTATGTGTGAACACAGACTTAGGTAACTTCTTCTCCAAATACTAGTGGGTTTTGCAGCATTTCCCATGATTGTCCCTGACAGAAATAGATTTCTCCCCGGTTCCTGCAGTGTAGTGTGAGAACCAGTCGCAGACAGTGATGCAAGTCTTCATCTTGACAGTCATGTAGTGTGAGTTGCCTGTCTACAAAAGGTGCATGTTTCATTTTTGTGAAATAAGTTGTAGCATATTTTGCCATTACTTTTTAGAATTATTTAGTACTTATTTGTGAATATTTATAATTTTGTTGACACATTATTTAAAGGTGATATATATTTTTAATGGGTAAGCCATTTTAAGTTCCATGAATCTGCTCATTTGATTTACAGATCATTAAAAAGATCACAGCCTTCTTTGATGAAAGGCCATGACCAGAATGAGGTTGCCAACTCTTTAGATAGCCACAGTTATGCTACATTCACACTTGGCTTCCAATGCAAGAAATCTGTGCAAATTTACATTCAGGTCAATGGAAGGTGGCATCAATGCTTCCAGGAGCAGCATTCTGTTCTGCTCTTGATGTGGGGTGGGGCTCTGTTTTACTCCCTGATTTCAACTGTGGTGAACTTTGACCAATGTGCCCCTGTCTGGCCCATCAGAGAGCTGCTTTTTGACCCCGAGGGGCATGTCAATTTGCTTCTTGTAATTCAAGTCAAACTGTAAGATCAAAATGGAGGAGACATTAATCACCGCGGTGTTGTATTGCCCAGTGCTTTTTAATCTCTCATTAAGGGATTACAGGAACTTGAACAAAAGGGAGGCAGCTAGGCAGGACATCAGTCTAAAAACTGGAACAGTGAATACTATACAAATGTGAGAAAGTAGGCTGTTGGTTGCTTCCACTCATTAACTATCTGGATAGCTATCTGATAGCTAAAATCTAACTGCCCAGTAACTAAAAGCTAGCTGCTACCTAGAGGATGTTTAGCTTGTCTTCCCCTTCTCCTCAACAAAGCAAGGGCTATAGCCCTGTTTTGCGCTACAGTTAGCAAATGCACACTGACCATTTTTACCATCTGCTGATGGAAACTACAATTGAGTCGTGCATGCCTGAATTAACTGAATTAACGGAATCTGTGTCTCCACCCACAATTTGCACTGCTAGGCAGATTTTACAAGCCAAGTGTGACTGTAAAATTACACAGATCTATTAAGTACTGCACAGATTTACTGCTAAATATCAGATCTTCACAGGGAGAGCAGCATGAAGAAGGAGAAAAACCCAGTCAGGCTGAGGGAGAGAAAAATGCTGAGGGAAAGTGGAAGTCAGCTGGGCATAGATCCAGTGGGTCCTGCCTAGTCCAAAAGCCATAGCTGGCTACTGAAGACAAGCACCACCCATTAGGTGGAAACTTTGTCAAAATGCCCAGCAGAAATTTTAGGCTTGATGCAGTGACCAGTCACCAAAAGTCTGAGACTCAGATTGAAGCTGTTAGAAGAGAAGCCAACATAAGAACAGGTAAGTTGGATGAAGTCAGGTTTAGAACAGGTTGAGTAATGTATATGTCAGCCAGTGAATACTCTCTTTAATTTCAGGATCAACAGTGGAGAGAGCCTTCATGGCAGCAGTTGTGATAGAGCACAAAGCACTAGAGGGCTGCTTTCAAACCATTTACATGTGCCTGGGGCAGAAGTTGCCTCACCATAACAGCCACCATCTCTGCAGCAGATGTGCAAGTGGCGGGGTTGCTCATATTTCAATGCACTCAATGGGCCTCATTCATCAATATTTTTACTGTGTGTAAATTTATGTGTCAACGGCTACGAACTAACAAATTCCGCCGGATTTATCAAACATGCTTAAACACAGCATTTGTTCGTATTTCGTGCGTATGTTGATAAATACCAATCAATCGTAAATGACACGCACGTTCACAAAATTTTCGATTAGCATAAATCCACGCCCCTGAAATACTATATAAGGAGCTTGAAATCCCATTGCTGTCAATGTAAAGAGATGGCAGAGAAAAGGAAGAAGAAAAAAAACTATTCTGAAGCGGCGAATGAAGTTTTGTTAATGGAAACAGAATAAAAAAAATACTTTGTTCAGAAGTGTAAGTAGTTTAGTGTCGGGGCCTGGGAAGACCAAAGCCTGGCAAGAATTAACTGTTGCAGTAAATTCGGTTTCAAACGTTCCGCCATAAGCTGCAACAGGTTAAAGGAAAATGGTTCGACATGAAACTGGAAGCGAATTATTGGAGAGACGTCGTTAGCTGGAATTACCGTGGAGGGTGACCGGGATCTGATTTTCCCTGGTCTTGGATCAATCACTCTCCAATTCTGAAGGTAAATTTTTGTATACCAGCCTTATCATTGCCATAAATCCTGGGGGGCAGCTGCACCCGGGCACGTGAGGGGGCATGGTTGGCCAAAGTGGTAATGTCACATGCAATACACCGTTGGGACCGCCATGTTTTCCCTAAATCAACTTGGAACGAATCCCTTGTTAAATAATTCGTTCAAATTAGAACTATTAAGTAATTAGGATCCTCCATAATAGCGTGCCCTTCCTTGCCTTTCCCTCCACTCTGCAGTCCCTCTCTAACGTCATTTTACCTTGTATAAAATAACGACAACGATTGTACTAAGAACTAAGAGCTTACATACTAGCAGCAAGAGTACTAGAAGCAGTCAAAGAACAGCAGAACTTTCTGTACAAAACTTGAAATTGTCATTGAAGATCATTATACCTGACCAGCATTGCAGTGTCATTATATCCAGAAAGTTATTTCAAAATGTCAAGTCCGGTAAGGTAGCTAACCAGCAAGCATGCTGTATTCTTTGGGTAATTTTTAAACTACCTTAAAATTGCAGCTGCAGTTATAATTGTTGCTTAGTAACGTTAGCCACATTAACACGCTCAACATTCCACCAATGTGAAGTCAATGGAGGCGTTTTTTTAAGATTTGTAGTTTAAAAAGTATGAATCTGTAGCTCAGAAAAATACAAGCAACCTGACCAGTATATTCACGCCAAGTTCGGTATGTCTACCTTAAAAACTGTTGGGGGAGATACGTCCGGAAGAACCAGGAATAATAATATTAAGAAGAAGAAGTAAAGATTCTGTAGAAGAGCAGAAGTTTGTGCCTTCGGCAAGCAACCTAATTAATTTTATTAATCTGTATTACATAAATGAAACTGAATGACCTGTTTTAATGTTGAATCCAATAGTGATTTTATATAACACTTTGAACCGTTATAATGTTACGAAATTACTGCCAAATAATTTGCTACTCATTTTTAATCAAATAAAAAATGAGTGAATGGAAAAATAAAAGCAACAACATGAAAAACAAGCTTTACAGCCGTGTTTTTCCATTTACGCACGCAATACGAACATTTTAGAGCACTCGTGAAATTTCTTCGGATCCTACAAACAAACTGATATACGAAAACTTTGATAAATCCCACATTTTCTGCGTAAATGGATTTACGAAGGATTTACGATCCAATTCGTTCGGCTCACGTTTGATAAATGAGGCCCAATGTTTGTAATGCTATCATATTAACACAGCACTGAATTCAATGTTGAGCTAAATCAGTGAGATGTACTGTACTGTGAGATCTAATTAGATTTCCTCCTTAGACTGGCTCAAACACAAATTACACAAGTGCCCACATCATCAATGAAATGATGACATAGTAGGTCTTGAGCTAGCTGAGGAGCTGGTGGCAGAGGTGTTGAAGTCTCCAGCCTGGGGACTTATGGTCGACGAGACAACAGACATCTTTGTTGGGGCTTGTAGTCAGGTTTGTTTACTTTTATTCACAGCACATTTTTATTCTGCTTTCTTTATGCAAGGGACTCCTCCACCATCACAGAGGCAATTCTGAAGGCCATGGCAGTGCTGCCGAGGGATAAATTCACTTTCTTTGCCAGTGATGGTGCTTCAGCAATGGTTGGTTCTTGTCAGGGATTCTGTTTATTTAAATAATACTGTAATAAAAGAAATATGATGACAATAATAGTTTGCAGTGTTTAGTTAATAATTTGATCTTTGGCACTTGGCTTCCAGCCACGAACTTGAATCACAGCCATGCTGATATTCAGTACAACAGCATAACCTTGTGTGTGATATTGCTTTCATACAATATTTCTACAAACAAGGCTGTTTATCAGGTAATGATAATTTGAGACAACAATATTTTTGTAGTAGTAGTTTATTTGGCTCCACTGACAAAAATAGTTTCTTCAGGATTACATTTACACATGTTGTCAAAGAACACATAAACAGTTTCTTGACTGGAGATTAGTTAGCTAACTAGATAGCTACCTGCTTTTCACCATACACAAAAAGGCTAGCCAGCTACTTTCTTTCATACCAGACAGCAGGTTTGCCAGCTACTTTTTATCATACATGTAAAGGCTAGCTATACAGTAGGCAAGCAAGCCACTTTTAATCATAGCCTGCTACAGGCTAGCAAGCTGCTTTTTAGCATACATGGATGGGCTAGAAATATGCTAGCTAGCTATTGTTTATCACACCCAACTGTTGGCTAGCTCAGTTCTTTTTTTATCATACATGGAAACATATCCACATTTGTGATATCAGTAAATGTGAATTAAGTTTGCATTGTGTAATCAATGATTGCATTGGAAAATCTGTAACTCAAAGTGGTACATAATAGTAAAACATCCCAGTACTGTTATACTCAATACCAGCTCTCATGTTATGCATCTTGTCCAATCAAATTATTTGGTCGTAACTAACTGTTGTATAAATGACATGAAGGCAATATGTTTCAATTAGTAAAAAATAATAAACCTACACTATGGACTTGCCAGCACTCGGTCAAACCATAAGGAGGGGAAAGTGCGCACACTGTACTGGGAAACAGGCTACAGTAACATAATCATAATACATCCTTGAACGTAACACAGTAGTCTGTGTGACACAGGCAGTGACAAAGATCATTAGTGTCATCTGCAGGTACACTATAACACTACAAGTTTCTACAATAATATATTCATGTAGCCTACTGATACACTCATGATAGTAGAGTCATTTCACCTATTTTCTGATCTTTACATTTGGTTTATGTCAGGAGTTACACTAGCACCCCCGATGACCCTCCCACAACGGATATCGGGACCCATCCACACACGTCTGTACAAGCTAAATGTATAAATGTCTCACGATATACATCTGCTACTACATTTGTTAGCAAGTGAATAATCATATGTCAGGAGACATGCTAGGACCCCCTGGCGACCCTCCCAACACAGGTACTGGGACCCACCCGCCACAGACAACAAGGACACAGGGAATCAGGTTAGCAGAGACTTTATTTTTATTTAAAGGCAGTAAAAACAGCTTATGCTCGGGCAGCTACCCGCTTTGACTCCCTCCCACTTTCCAACTTCCCCCCCTCCCACCGTCAGCCCCGCCACGTGGGAGAACTCCCAGGAGAGGGACATCCCCTCACCAGCACTGCAAGCCAAACCACCAGTAAAGATATCCCTTGCCCACACTCACTCCTCAGTATCGGATTCAGACCCACTCCTGGACCTGCCCACGCGGCACAGGCCAGCCCTCTCTCGGCCGACTCGGAGGAATAACACACCAGGGAGGGAGGTCCACCCACAGGCATGCACACAAACAAAAACTAAGCGAGGCCTCCTCCGCGCCCCAAAATAAAAAATAATACTCAAAAGAAATGCAGGCAGAGACTGCCACTCCTCCAGTGCCTGGGAACCGCCACGGCCACATGCTGATGGTGTCCCATTTCATCGCCTGCACCGGGCTTGGGACGGGAAAGACTAAAGAAAAGGAGAAGACACAACACCAAATCACCCCTCTGTAGACTGGTCAGAGCAGGGTCACACACATGCGTTTTGTTGTAATTCACAGTACACGTGCCTTTCACCACTGGGGCTACACCCCCACTCGCCTCCTGCCCAGCCCGGGGTATGCAGCTCCGCCACCCGTTGCCTTCTCCCCTCACTTACGTTGGACACTGCCAATTCCTCTGTCCCTTTCCTCATTCGCCCGCTGACACGGTCCCAGGCGTGCAGTCCCTGCCTCCACGCACACCACACACGCACCTAATAAGAAATCCCCCCATGGGATTCCTCCCAACGAAAACCAAAGAAAATAATTCAACCTAAAAAAAAAACAAAACCAAACCAACAACGAAAATGACGGCAAAACTTCAATTATCATAAATAACAAAACAAACGAATGAAACAAAATGAAGATTCCAAATAATTCAAAATAACCCCATCTAAAATCCCACACTACGAAGCCAGTTCCTTCTAGGCTGCCCGAACACAGACTGCCTCGTCCCCCACTCTTTCAGCCTGATTCCCTGTGAGGAGAGAACAAGAGACAGCTGTGCTAGATTACCAATCGGGCACAACCAAAGGAGACAAACCACCCCGATCCACATACCGCTTGTGTACCCCAATCACCAATAAAGAAACTCACCAAGACGGCAGCTTGTCAGGCTCAACTCCTGACACTAATATCACATTTTTTTGTCTTCTTGATACTGTGTATTTTAAATAGTCTTTTTTATTGTTGTTTTTGTGTGGACCCCAGGAAGACCAGGGATGACTTTGTGGAAGCTAATGGGGATCCAGATGAAGAATATAGAATGAATGATTTCAGTTTTAAGAAAGCATGTTGCACAATATTAGAATTGTTGCATAATAGAACAATTGTGCAGCAAACTAACACGATCATTTACATGTAAAATATTGTTGTCAGATTTATGGACAGTGCTTTATGTTGGGTCTTATTGTAGCCTATGCTACAATATCAGTGTTCATTATCATCATTATCAATATCAGTGCTCATATGACATCAGCCAACCTTGACAAATTAGAGAAGAGCAAAAATGAAGCTATCACTGTAAGGCAAACAGCATGGGCTTGGAACTGCTTTCAGACTTGGCTAAGTCTCAAAAATGTAAACATCAACTTTCGGTCCATTAAGAGGATCGAGAACAACTAAAGGGGAGCTCTACAGCATCAGCAGCTACCTTGGGCTTCAGGTTGGTTTAAATCGTTATATCAACAAGCCTTGTTTAGCCATTCATGGAATTAATGCAGCACCCAGAATTCATATAAGCTAATAATGTTTTCAAAGGTGTTGTAAAAGAGATTAGAAGGTCAGGGAAAGACAAAACAACACACCCACCCCCCGATCACACCTGTAGACCAGCACATCTTAATATATAACACTTGGTCCAGACAATCCAAAAGGTTTACTGAGCAAGGTCTGGTAGGAGTTGCACTTTGAACGTAGTGGCAAAGAGGGGAATTGAGATCTCAGACATGACTCATTCATCCTTAAACATGATAAGAATGGAGCAAAGTATTTTACTATGACATTCAATGAAGAAACAAAAAATCATAAAGACCCACTGGAGAGAGACAGAGAAAATCAGAGGGGTGCCATCTTTAAGGTGTGAGGAAATCTCTGCACGGTAGCATCTCACTGAGGAAAATTCTGCCTGATGCAAAAGCACTCTATCTGCAGCCCAGGAGGGCAATTGCAGCAACTGACAGCTTTTGGTATACCGCCGTTCCCCTGGCGGTAAACCAGCTGTCACAGATGTTACCCAGGATGTGCAAAGAGGCAGGGACACACATGATTTATACCAACCACAGCCTTAGAGCCACTGCCAGACAAAAATTGTCTGATGCGGGACTTGAGGTGAGGGAGATCATGGCAGTGAGTGCGCATCGGTGAGATACTTTATATAAACATACACAGACTACAATGTGAAGTGTGATTTATGGCTAATGAGTTGCAGAACATAAAAAATATACATAAACAAAAAACTTGTTTGTTTTGCAGGTCTAAAAGTTCACTAAAAAGTTACTGGAGAGCAGGAAGGGATGGGGCAACATACTGTCTGATCAGGCTGTTATCTCATTGGAATCACACATGCCACCAAAGCAAATGTCAAGACACTTATTTCGCTGGTTACACAATAAATGGAAAGATTTAAGATAAATGTTAATGATTAAGATAAATGTACATGATAGAAAGTAGCTGGCCTGTGGTAGTGTGTAGACACAAAGTAGCAAGCTAGTGTGCAGGAAAATGTGTATGCGTTGCTTGGCAACAGTCCAGTCCCAATCCAGTTGCAGAATTATTTGTGTTGGCGGAGCCAAATAAATGATTAAATAAACAAACAAATCATAATCTGTTGTCACTTATTACTGTTAACTAATAAATGGTGCTTGTAGAACTGTTGTATAAAAGCAATATTACACAAGAGGGATTGCTGTTCTACTGAATATCAGCACAGCTGTGATTATCTTTGACAATCGGCGATTGGTCAAAATGTAAACAGTAGGCTATACTGAAAAATATGGGTTGCAGTTGGGTTTTCTTTTCAAAGGTGGAGAAGGAAGCAGCAGCAGCAGTAGTGCTGCAGGTGCTCCTGCAGAACTGGAGCTGGTGGAAAGGTCAGAGTCAGACTCAGAGTAGAACCTTCAGGTACAAGAGCGCAGAGCTAAACATGTAGGGTATGCTTTTAGATTAATCTGTGCTTTATTTATGAGATTATCAGTCAAACTGTAATGGGGGGCATACAAGTGTAAGTTAAGGTTATTTACAATGTTACTTTTGCAGAGCAACCAGATGTGCAGAGAGATAGACATAGAGGTTCAGAGCCCAGTACAGGGAAAAATGAAAGGGACAGAGACAGCACTGAAAATCTGTTTGATTATTTTGCCCTACCTCAGTCCATGGGTTTTGACTTATTTTTTCAGTACCACCCAAAATAAACTCCTCAAAGAGTCATTCCCAGTGTATTCTACTCCAACAATGGCACAAACAGAAATTGGCTGACATACAATGAAATAACTCACTCCCTGCTCTGCCCAGTATGTCTTGCATTCACAAAACCTTCAGCCGGTGACAGTGCATTTGTCAAAGGAGGCATGCAGGCCTGGAAACATGCCCATCAGAGAGTACAGGAACATGAGAGAAACAAGACTCATAGAGAAAGTGCAGAAGCCTTTTTCCTCAGAGCCAGCAAAGCAGACATCTGTACCCTTCTGAGTGATAAGCAAATGTCAGTTCGAGATCAGATCAGAAAGAGGAGGTAGGTCATGAAACGTGATTGATGTAGTTAAAGTTATTGGTAAATGTGGGCTTAGCTAACTTGGGAAAACATGGCTGTCAATCAAGGCAAGATGCTTATATTGTTGCTAAGCAAATATGGTGTCTACCTACAAGAGCATGTTAGTTCCAGCAAAGCAGACATCCATACTGAAAATTGAGAAGAGCAAGAAGCAGATAGGAAGTAAAGGAAGAGGGTCCTTGGTAACTATGATGTCCAAACCAACAACAAATAAAGTAACTGAAGTCATCAGAATGTTGATTCAGCAGACAATTGCTGTTGAACAGAGACAGGCAGGGATGTTCTCAATACAAATGGACATGTGGCTTTGTACATGTCAGATTGGATAGACTACCCCACTCTCGGTTATAAGGGTGGGAGAACCCTGGATCATTTAGTTACAAAGAAGTCTCCGTCAGGTTCAAAACTACAAACATTAGGGAAAACACAGCTGATACGCTTAACATGTTCTTTATTGCCCAAACATATTGAAATACACAGGATATTTAGGTCACATGTATAACACAACAGATGAAAGAGTGCAGTAAAATAGGCCATAGCGGTTTAGCAGGCCATATGCTCATATATTGGTGTAACAACACAAGCAAACCCAGTTTAACACAGTCTTGATATACAGGTTCCAGGCATGGTGCACTGAAAACATCACACAGACTTATGTAATGCACACTGAAAAAAAAAAAAAAAAAAAAACACACAAAAATAAGCCCACTCCAATTAACTGAAGCCAAAATGCTACACGCTAGGACTTGACCAGGCCCGGCCTGTATGCATACACCAATGTGTATTGCACTCGCTTATGTTTGCATTTGGATCCAACCATGTACAACACTGACCTCCAAGTATTGCACTAGCCCTTATATTGCAGTCACCCTTAAGTATTGCACTATCCTGATTATTGCACCAAAGGGTTATAAATGTTGCACAGACCTGTATATTGCACTGATTGATTAAGTATTGCACTGGCCCATATATTGCAGCAAATTATTAAATATTGCACCAGATGATTAATAGGTTTTCCCACACAACCATCAATTAATCCCAGGAATCAGGGTCCAAATATGCCTCAGCCATCACCCTATTAATTGCAATGAGAAATTCAAACAAACAATTGGTGAACACGGAGATCACTTTCATCATGGGACACACTATATGTACATGGATCAAACAAATACCCCATCAATTTAGACACCACATAAATACAACACATACACAGTCAATCATAAGAGAGCATTGTTCAACACACCCTTATCCGGACTATTCTGTTTGTCCCCGCAACAATAGTCTTGTCTGAAGCCCTGTTAGCGCTAGAACTCAACCCTCACCAAACAATTCCTTAATTACTGCACGGGTGAACTTAAAAAGTCACACACTACCGGTAGGGTGGACACACCACTGACATTGTTCCCCAACTTCCTAAATCCAAGCTGGGTCCTAAGCGTCACAGCATACATATCGCTTTGAGCAAATAAAACAGAACACAAAAGGGAAGTTGTTCAAATTGATTAGACACAGCACTGGACTTAACATTGAAAGAACAGTGTGCAGTAGTTCTGTGATATGTCACTTATGTTACCACGAGAGGTTCATTGCAGTCATTGACTGTGAGTCATTGACTGGACAATACTTTGTGGACCTTGCGAAACAGACCCGTGAGAAGTTGGACATAGACCTCAAACAGTGTGTTGGTAATACAACAGATGGAGCAGCTAATATGCAGGGACAATACAGGGGCTTCTCTGCATTGCTCATAGGAACGTCTCCTAACCAAGTACACATATGGTTTTACTCACATGTCCTCAACCTTGGGTTAACTGACACCTCTGGAGTTGTTTTGGCAAGTGAATCCTTTTTCTCACTACTGAATGACACTGCAGTGTTCGTTCGAGATTCCTACATGCGCATGTAGCTTTGAGAAGAAACCAGTGAGGACAGCAGACACAGATGGCTTGGTGTAATTGGCGAAACCCGCTGATGGGCCAAAGACGAGGCCTTGAGGAAAGTATTTGGAAGCTTTGAAAGCCTGACCATGCACTTTCCCCGGATATGGTCATTACTCTGGAAATAATTGAAAAGGATTTGAACATAAGATAAGATAAGGCTTCATTTTTTCTTAGAGAAATTTGTCTTGGACATTTGTAAGGAAGGAGTTAATTCAAGAGGGAACGAAAGTTAGGTGACAAATGTGTGTTTTTGTTGCTCTTATTGCTGTTGTGATGCGTCCCCTGCATGTTGCCACTTAGTAATTGATTTCCACTCGTACCACGTTGGAATCCACTTTTAGTCTAGGGCAACACAGGGTATCAAACCTAAAGGGAACTTAAACAGTGAAACACAGACTTCCATACACACTTTCATAGGCAGTCATCAAACAGATAAAACAGGTGCTGACAACAGAGTGCAGGGACTGACCAGGTTCGCCCCAGGATTCAGGTCCCCAACCTAAGATCGGTGACTTGTTGCAGCCTAGGCTTACACCTAGTGGCCTGCTATGTGCCTGGCCGCACTCAGAGGTCTGTGACCATAGTGCAGTCTAGGCAGACTACTCAGTATGTCTGGCTGCATACAGCCTAGGCTTACACCCTAATGGTCTGCCATTGTATCTGACTGCTTCTACAACCCGAGGGACTTCTTGCAACCTAGGCTTACACCCAGTGGCTTGCTATGGTGTCTGGCTGCCTACAGCCTTAGCTTACATCCATCATCCTTCTGTGGTGTCTGGCTACACTCATAGATTTCTAGGCCTAGATCAGCTTGAGTTGAGATCCTAGGGAGCATACCCAGCTCGGTACACAGATGTACTGTGCGGGACCTAGGCCCCGTATCCAGGACAAACCTCTGGCAAGCCTCTGCACCTCAGTAGCCACACTGGATACCACTGATTCACACACCTAGTTGAAATAGGAAACTGCCATGGAGCTGTGGATAGGAGACATGAATGCAAGGAGACTGGAAATGAAATGGACTGGAGAGGGACACATTATTGCGAAGAGAAAATAGAACAGTGTTCATCGTGCAGCACAAAATTAGTTCTTATCAATGATGCACACACACACTTACCAAAAATACAGATAAACAGCAAACTGTTCACCCCCAAAGGTTCTGGAAATGACTATGGCCACCAGGAGCTTGTTAAGCAATGCTCCCCAATGTATCACTGAGATTCCCTAAAATGCCATCCTGAGAAACCCCTTCCAGTCCCCAATGTCCAATCATCCAATAGGATTCTGTGAGGAACACTCTACAACCCTTTTCCCTAGCCTGTTATCATGAGACCCCCCCCACTGTTTAGATATTACACATAAATAGTACTACACCAAATATATTGCATACACACATCACCATTAAACTTGCCATCTGAAGCAATGCACAAGGGTACAAGGATGCACTCCTAAAGTACACCTGAGGTTTTTCTCTCTAAAGGTCATCTCTCTAAATACCTGCAAACAAGTGGCATGGATATCGTAACAGCACAGTGCTTGGTGATGGGAATGGAGAGAACCCTGAGAAAGTGTGCCCAAGACTTTGAGGGTGTAAAGAAGGCAGCAGACGACTTTGCTGAGTGGACCAATGCCATTCCGGAGGAGCAGCAGGACTGTGATGCTGACGCTCAGACTGCTCTCCCAAAGAAGAGAACAAAAAAAAAGAAGAGAATTGGCTGAAGAGGAGCCCATTGCTGATGCAGACATGGATTACAAAATCAAGATCCACAGTGTGATGCTGGACACTGTTGTTGAAAGTATTCACTGCTGTTATGCAGCAAATACAGTGGTGTGTGCAGATGTCTCCTGCATGGATTTGAAGCATTTTCCTGAGATCAGAGAAAAGGGCCTTCCATAGACAGCCATGATGGAGCTCAGCACTTGCCTTCTGGAATATGATGAATGTGCCACTGTTCAGGCTTTGCAGGCTGAAATGATCAGCCTTGCACAACTGTGGGAAAGTCTGAAACAGTCTTTGGTTTCAATAGTGGCGGCAGCGTGAAAGCTGTGTGTTTCTCCAACCCCACAAGACTAAAAAAAGAAATGCTGCTTTAGTTAAACTCCAATTGCCTTCATGCCTTAACCGGTGTTGGGGGATGAACTTACGTTCAGGTGCAACAACAAAAAAAGCAACTTTATCAACAAGAAAGAAACGCACAAACCAAACAATTGGTTGCACACACCCCCAATGGCTGAAGTGGGAGAAATAACACATCTGATTTGCTCTTGAAAGAGATTAAGGAGTTAAGAATGGATTTTAAAATATTTTGAGTCGAGACTGAAAAAAACATTAAGGCAATTATGCAACAGACAACAGAATTTTGTCTTGATCTTGAAAAATAAGCACCAGGCTGGAACAGGTAGAGCATTGTGTCAGTAAGTTACATGATACTGAAATGCTGCACCATAAATCAATTAAATATCTGGTGAACAAAGTTTCGGAAATGGAATATGCACTGAATACCTGGAAAACGAGTCCAGGCAAAACAATGTGTGTATATTCAAGATACCAAAAAAACTGAAAGCAACAACAATATGACAGCCTTCCTCAAATACTGTTTTAACAAGGTGCTTAAAATATCTGGCAATATTAACATTATGAGAGCGCACTGTTTTTACAGAGAAGGCAAAGATCATACCAGACCGATAATCATCGTCTTTTTGGACTTTGAAACAAAGAAACAAATACTACCTACCGCATGGAGGAAGAAGGAATTGACCTACAGTGATGTGAAAAAGAATTTGCCCCTTACAGATTTCTTCTGTTTTTGCTTTTTTGTCACACTTAAATATTTCAGATCATCAAACAAATTTTAATACCAGACAAAGATAACCTGAGTAAATACAAAATGCAGTTTTTAAATGATAAAATGATTTCATTTATTACTGGAAAAAAGCTATCCAAACCAACCTGGATAAAAAAACCACATGAAAAAACCAACCTGGATGTGAAAAAGTAATTGCCCTCTAAACCTAATAACTGGTTGTGCCACCCTTAGGAGCAACAACTGCAATCAAGCGTTTGCGATAACTAGAAATAAGTCTTTCACATCACTGTGGAGTAATTTTGGCCCACTCTTCTTTGCAGAATTGTTTTAATTCAGCCACATTGGAGGATTTTCAAGCATGAACGGCCCGTTTAAGGTCATGCCACAGCATCTCAATCGGATTTAAGTCCGGACTTTGACTAGGCCATTCCAAAACCTTCATTTTGTTTTTTTTAGCCATTCAGAGGTGGACTTGCTGGCGTGCTTTGGATCATAATTCTGCTGCATGACCCAAGTGTGCTTGAGCTCAAGGTCACAAACTGATGGCCGGAAATTCTCCTTCAGGATTTCCTGGTAGAGAGCAGCATTCATGGTTCCATCTATTACGGCAAGTTGTTGAGGTCCTGAAACAACAAAGCAGCCCCAGACCATCACACTACCACCACCATGTTTGACTGTTGGTATGATGTTCTTTTTCTGAAATGCTGTGTTAGTTTTACTCCATATGTAACGGGATGCACACCTTCCAAAAAGTTCCACTGTTGTCTTGTCAGTCCAAAGAATATTTTCCCAAAAGTCTTGGGGACCATGAAGATGTTTTCTGGCAAATGTGAGACGGGTCTTTGTGTTCTTTTTGGTCAGCAGTGGTTTTCGCCTTGGAACTCCCCCATGGATGCCATTTTGCCCAGTCTCTTTCTTATTGTTGAATCATGAACACTGACCTTAACTGAGGCAAGTGAGGCCTGCAGTGCTTTAGATGTTGGTCTGGGTTCTTTTGTGACCTCCCGGATGAATCGTAGATGTGCTCTTGGAGTAATTTTGGTAGGCCAGCCACTCCTGGGAAGGTTCCCCACTGTTTCATGTTTTCTCCATTTGTAGATAATGTCTCTCACTGTGGTTCGCTGGAGTCCCAAAGCCTTAGAAATGGCTTTTTAACCCTTTCCAGACTGATAGATGTCAATGACTTTGTTTCTCATCTGTTCTTGAATTTCTTTAGATTGCGGCATGATGTGTTGCTTTTTGAGATCTTTTAGCCTACTTCATGTTGTCATACAGGTTCTATTTAAATGATTTCTTGATTCTACAGGTCTGGCAGTAATCAGGCTTGGGTGGGGCTAGTGAAATTGAACTCAGCTTTCCACAAAATGTGGTTAATCACAGTTAATTCATGATTTAACAAGGGGGCAATTACTTTTTCACATAGGGCCAGGTTGGTTTGGATAGTTTTTTCCCTTAATAAATGAAATCATCATTTAAAAGCTACATTTTGTATTTACTCAGGTTATCTTTGTCTGATATTAAAGTTTGTTTGATGATCTGAAACATTTTTGTGTGACAAAAAGCAAAAACAGAAGAAATATGTAAGGGGGCAAATACTTTTTCACAGCACTGTATAATGGTATGTGTATCTTCTTTGATCACGACTTCACCTTCAAAATAAAACAAGACAGCCTTGTACAGACTAATGAGTGAACAACTTATGGCCAAGAATATAAAATTGTACATATTGGCCCTGGCCAAACTGAAGGTTTTTAGTGAAGATGGGACCTCACAGACATATTGAAATCCACAAGCCACGGCAAAGGCCTGAGGAGTGGGGACTGCTCACTAGTGTCCCAGTACCATGAGAGTTTACACGTCGAAACACGCAGATCATTGTTACTAACCAGCGACAATTATGGGAAATGGACAAGAAACAACGGATCAGTTGGAATATTGTCGAACTAGTGGCAGAGAAGAATCTTGGACTATAGAGGCCTACCTGACTGGCATGGGTTTGTGGTTTTGTTTTTTCTTTTACTATTATGTTAATTTTCACCACTAGATAATGGATTCACCATTGAGATAATGTAAATGGGAAGGGGATGAGACAGCACTTATGCTATTGCCTAATTAATGCAACTGTTTTTGTGTTTTATATTTCAATAAGTGTTTTATGTTCTTGAAGTTGTTTGTTAGGATCCTCACCAAGTGTGAAAAGAAGGTTAGTCCTTTCCTATTTTTCCTTAGATGATGTATGGCATGTTGTTGTATAACAATTGCAACTTACAATTGCAATGGCTTGGCTAATATTTCCAGAAGAAATGAAGTTTTTACATGGCTGCAAGATTAAAATTATCTGTGTGCAAGAAACACACTAACTTTTAAATTGAGTTCAAATGGAAATTAGAATGGGGTAGGGATATATACCTAAGTCATGGCCTTAGTAATAGTAGGGAGGTTATGATTTTGGAGGTGGAGGAGGAGAATGAGCTGCAACACACAGTTCAGACTATCCAAACTGATGATGATAGAAGATGGATTATGCTAGATGCAACAGTAGAAAATTTACACATAAATATAAACATATATTCTCCAAATGAAGAGGATCCATAATGTTATTGCCCTACAAAAGAATAACCAAAATATTATTGTTGGAGACTTCAATACAGTTTTAAATATGAGCAAAGGTACTGCTTTATTTAGCCGTACCGTGCAGGTACTCATTATTCTAACAACCACATTCAGGCACTGAGTGAAATTCTGAAAAACACTGAGACGAACTCACAACAAACAGAAGACAAGGCAGGGTATATATGCACAGAGAACTAACGAGCTAACACGACACAGGTGAAACAAATAGGCAATCAGGGCACGGGGAAAGCGAGGCAGACAGGGCTGTCCACTGTCTCCATATTTGTTTTTATTATGTATTGAAATTCTTGCTATTAGAATTGAAATAATTCATGCATAATAACAGGTTTAAAACCTAATGGGATAGAAAACAAAATAACATTATATGCAGATGATGCAATGTTTTTTTCTAAAACCTGAGAAATCTTCAGTAGATGCCCTCATATTTGATTTAAATCTTTTTTCTAAATTATCACGACTAAAGCCGATCTTTGATAAATGCACTATTATGATAATTGGATCTTTGCGAAGTACAGATTTTGTCCTGCAGTGCCCAGCTCCAGTTAAGTGGAGTAATGGCTCAGTAGATATTTTGGAAATTCATATTTCAGATAATCTGAGATATTAGTTAAGATAAATTACGAATGGAAAATGGAAAAATTGAAAAGGTTTTACAACCTTGGAGAGGGAAAGTAATGTCGCTACTTGGAACATTACATTGATTAACACTCTTGTAATTCCTCAGTTTATTTATCTCTTAATTGCACTTCCCTCCCCAGATGCACCATTCTCTAAAGGTTTTGAACCAAAGATGTTTAAATTCCTTTGGAATAATAAGCATGACAAGATTAGAGGGCAATACATATATAATTCACATGAAAATGGTGGATTAAATCTAAAAAATATTGCTGCAATGAACTCACCCCTAAAAGCATCCTGGATTAATAAAATTCACCATTACAGTCTCTGTAGAATGAGTCAAAACTTATCCTCTGTGTATTTATTCTTTGACAGCAAATTGTTCCCCTTTTTCAATTAAAATCCCACCATCTTAAATGGCTAATTAAAAATGATACATTATGGGTACGGGTAGTACGGGTGTTTTCCTTTTGTACCACCAATTTTGCAGTATGTATGGCCATATATGTGATAATTTTAATTTCAACCAGTTGCTTTCAGCTACCCCTATTAACTTGAAATGGAAATTTAAAAAGAGAGGATACAGACAGCAAGTCTGTGCAACTATTACAAGGTGTCAGAAATGGCTATTTAACGCAAAGATAAAATCATTTATAATTTCATTTTACAGAGCAGAGGCCTTACTGCTTTCCCATATATAGTCTGTTCTACTTGCTAAGATGAATGTAATATTTTAATACATTTGGAAACAATGTTTTAGAACAATTTATAACTACAGTTGATTCATATTCCAGGATCTTACAATTGAAGAGATTCTACAAAATTACTGCTACAAAAAACAACTTAATATGTTTAACAGTGAACTATCATCATTTTGTTGATTCTGTAATGAGGAGGAAGACCAGTTGCCTCTTAACATTCATTTTAAACTTTCACCTTTAAACATTATGTTGGGGGTTCTAGATGAAAATTGTCCCCAGATAATAAATACAATTTTTCTGTTAGGAAAAACAGTTTTATACAAAGCTCAATCAAGAACTGATCTGAATCTAAATTTTCTTAAAAAAAAAAACATTCTGTTGTCAATTTCTTTTGGAAAGAATAATTGGTACAAATCGTTAAAAGTAGCATAACACAATACAAAATGGGAAAAAAATTTGCTCTTGGGAAGAGTGGAATTACATAAAATTCTAAACATGCTTTTACTGTCATATGTATATCTTAGATTTTAAATGTACTGGCACTGTTGATTTGTTGAATAGTACTGTCTGTTTGTTGAATTACTGAAGGGATCCTAATAATTTTATTTTGCATTTTATTGTGTGTGTTTTTATTTTATTTTTGTCATGTCATTATATCGCCACATGTGTGTGTGTCATGTGTATTATTTTTCCTGTAATTAAAAAAAAGACTGAAACAGTCACCATTGGAGTTGTACAACACCAGTGCCGCCACTGCCAGTGATGAATCAGGGGAAGGCATTGAGGATCCTGATGAAAGTGTGGAGTTGGTGAGCAAAAGTCCACATGTAAAAACTCCTGCTATCTTCTCTTGTCTCAGTACTCAGCTCACGGATGCATATCACATCATTGGTTTGCGTTACAACTTCCTCCTTACACTATCCATCACTCAGGTGGCCTGTGAGAGGACCTTCTCCACCCTGAAATTTGTGGAGTACCACCTAAGAACTTCCCTCACTCAAAAGAACCCTGAAGCATTCCTTTTGATGGCAACAGAGAAGGAGATTCTTATGGGACTTGACAAAGATGACATCATTGACAATATGGCAGAGAGCAGTGATCTACTACTGCTGCCTACTGGTTTACTTGAGGTGATTACTTACTGGTTACTCTGAAGTAGCTATACGATGAATCTTCCTTTACTGGCTGACAAGGGTCAAAGAAAATTTATTGTGAGTTAAAGCTTTTATACAGAGGCATGTTTTTTGGACTTTCATATTATACTTTGTGTGTGTGTGTGTGTGTGTGTGCGCGCGTGTGTGTATGTGTGTGTGTGTGTGTGTGTGTGTGAAGTTTTTTGATTCTTTTGATATGCTTGAAGCTGGAATAGAAAGATGGTCATTTGAACATAGGAGCTAACTTTGTATTGAATTCTTTTTTAAAAGTGTAGGCTAGTTATTTTGTGTGTAGCCTTGTACATTTGTATGTGTTATGATTGGTGTTATCCAAGTGAGTTTTTTAGGGTTCACCCATAGCCATAGCATACCTTGAGAACTCAGTATTTAGATAGGCTCCTTGTTTGTCAGTCCCAAATTTTTGTATTTTGTAATCTGGATAACTTTCCTTCCAGATGAACATAGTGCCCAAATTTATAACTAGTCAGGTACCTGTTACATCAACAAATAGTGTTAGCCAACAAAATCAGTGGTCTGGTGGTTTGAGTGATGGAGTCAAATTCCCGGCCTGAATTACTGTTTCAGTCTGCCCCTGACATATATACATGTATGTGAACAAATATGTAGAAGTTGTGTGTTATTTCTGGGATGTTAGACTACAAAAGATTCATTTGAAGATTTTACAGGGCCAACAAAGCTAGGAAAGTGAGGTGTTCAACAGAGGGCTGTGATATTTGCAGTTGAAATAAATGTTGAAATAAATCAAGAAATTCTGTCTCCTTTATGTCCTTTTTTAAATTGTTTTCAGAATAACTGCATATGTATTTCAACATGTTATTCTTCTTATGTGTACAAGTTAAGGTAATCCACATATATTGTCATTAAATCTCAAACATGTTATTTGGTGAAGTGAATAGACTTTTGACTATAATAAAATATAGTATAGTATATATAGAATATAGTACAGTTAGTGTTGCCAGCTTTCTTTCACAAATATGACAAGGATAATGGTTGAAAACAATGAAAAAAACTTAAAATAGCTTAAAATGCAAATAATTCAAACTCCCTAACCACCACCACCCCCTGGAACCCAGACAGCACCTAAGCCCTCTAAAAACCTAGGGAAAACCCTGTAATACACCATTTTCTGCTTTACTGTACCTTTACTTATAGATCAGCTCCTGTTGTCCCGTGCCAAAAGTTTGATCAGGTTTAGATGGAGGTGTAACCCAGGTGTGAACACTCAGTATTTCTAGACCATCTACCTACACTCAATCCTAATACCAACACCACATAACACAGGTACAACAGAATTTACCTGGAATCAAGACAGAGACGTGATTCAATTTCACCAGAAGTTTATTAAAATAGTGTTATAAATTGGCAGCGGCAACAATCCTGGAAGAGAGGGCTAGAAGAGGTTCAACAGTAATTCAAGCAATAAATGATCAATAATTCATTTAGGGATTATCTTGTTTCACAATGGATTATATGCAAAGAAATACTAAAGCACACCAATCAATTCAATCATCCAATCAGCCATTCCAACAAGGCCCAAAATAAAGGGGGCTTATACTAGAGTTCGGTGAAGCACTGCCTGGAGGAGAAAAGAGGTACGTGAAGACTACTCACCAGTACAGGATCCAAGGTGCATGCACATTCACTCCAGTGATCGCTAGTTACCGTGTCATGCCCACTGTGATCCGCTGCAAGCCCGTGAAAAATAGTGACGTGATGAGAGCATCTATATCATAGCACACACACATCTGCATTCAGTCGCAAAGAATGAATAGTAACCCACCACCAGACAGGACATTCCCCACAAAAGATCAATGGCTACATTTCTATGTTTAGGATACATTGAATTCACCTGAACGGAAGAAATAAATACCAATTGACTTGTTCACAATTACAGCATGCCCAAAACACTTGCTGCTGGTTCCATGTCAAACAATTTGTGTGTATGAAATAACTAAAAACAGAATAAAGCAAAACAGCAGCTAGCTGCAGGAAACACCTGAACCAGAGAAAAACAGTAACACTCGGCAGAAACAGAGGGAGGAAATCCGGAACAGGTCAGAATAAGAAAGGTGAGGAGGGAGACAAACTTAATTGCAGGTTGGTAAAATAGAGATTCGGGAGAAGAACTCTCAGACAACCTCTCTACCTATCGCACCCCTTCCGGTCCCTAAAGGTATATAAACACCATGTACCTTTTACCCATCGTGCCCAGCATTTCCGGCATCCAGTGTCTTCCTGTATCGCCTAGCTAACACTACTTCTAAACGATGGATATTCAACTCCATGTTTCGGATGATGACCTGTCCTGTGCTCCGGAGACGACTTCTCCATGGGCGGTTTCCCGGGAAAGTGACCTGACATCCCCGGTTCGCCGACCTGTTGCCTCTCACGCAGACTGAGGTCCAGGGCCGTCTCTCGGCGGTCGCCCTCCTCTTCTCTCGGCTCTCGTCGACCAAGATGCCGTTTCCTTAGGCCCGCAGCTTCCACTGCTGCCGCCCTTCGCCAGTCGGCGGCTCATTCAAGGACCAGAGAACTGCAGCACCCATCCCAGATTTCCGATTGGACCCTAACCCGCCTCCGTGAGGCTCTGAGGCTCCACGGGACTGCATTTCCCTGAACTGCGCGGAAGAGAGACTTGTTCCGGCTGTTCATCGAAGCCCTCCGCCCTGACAATCTAGCAGTCCCCGACAAACTCTTCGGCTGACGTTTGACGCAGCTCTACCATCAGGGGACCTTTGTCAGACCCTGGGGCAGTCCACGGCTGCGCCTGTCTCCAGCGGTGTCACTGCTGGGAGTGCTTCTGCGGCCCTCACCCAGTCACGCTCTCTCCCCCTCCCTCCCCCCTCTCTCCCCTCACGTGCCGGCCGGGCTGGAGCAGGCAGGCTCTACCTCTACCTGCAGACCAATTCCCCAACTGCTACCGTTCCGGCTGGAGCAGGCGGGTTCCCTCAGACACACCAAGCGCCCTCTGACTCGCTGTCGCTGGCTCCCCGCGGACCAGTTCAGCTGCCCCCAGCTCACGCTGCGTATCCTTCCCTGTATTCTGCTCAGTATGCATTACAGTATCCTCCTACCACTGCCATTTCTGCTGCTGTCTCTCTCTCACTCTCTCCCAGGTCCCCAATTTTCCTGCCCGGCTCCCTCCGCCCCCCGGGGTCCAGTCCTACAGCCTGTCCACGGCCGCCGTGATGCCTCCTCCCCCGACTACCCGTTTTTGAGCCAATCCCTGTGTCTACCCATCTGCGCTCGCAGATTTTGAAAGGTGCGGACGTGTGTTTGGCATCTCTGTTTTCACCTTCCCCCTCCTATGAACGCAGGGATTTTGGAGTGCGACGGCATCACTGTAGCTCTCAGGGCTCCGTCTTCCTCCTCGTCTAAGGTGTTGACGTTCCCTGAATTCTGCCTGGCTTTTTTGTCGCTACACCAACGTTATCTGCTCGGTGTTCCCTCACCGTCGCAGAGAGCTAGCACACTACATGGCTATAGTGGCGGATTTAGCCGTTTGTTTCAGCAGTTCCCATTTTTACATATATCATAAAATGTTTTCTGCCAAATGTGCCGCGAAGGTAGCGCAATTTAATGTGTGTCCTTATTGGGGGGTTTTGGACTCGGACTTGTACTGTAGGATTTTCCTGGGTTTGAGAGCTTCGGTTTGTGGCGTATGCCAGTCCACCGAACATTCCACTCATTTGTGCGCCATGGTAGCCCCCACTCCTACTGTCTCAGCTGGTTTGGTCAGCACTGTCCCCGCGGCTTCTGTTTCTGCCGTTGTCACCTCCCCCGAGCTTGACGTCAATGGGCGCCCCATTCTACTTGTCGGGGGAAAGTCGATTTGTAATAATTTTAACCAGGCCGGATGCTACAACAGGTGTGCGGGTTACGGGTGTAAAATTTTTACATGTGTGCAGCTTTTGTGCCGGCGCCCACGCACGCCCGGTCTGTCCTGTCTACCGTAGCACTGCCCCTTCAGGCACTACGTAACTGTTTCCCCATCTGTCCACTCCGGTTAATGTTTCCGTGCTCATTCGGGACGACCCTTTTGACTCCAAGCCCAAGTTCCTTCTTTTCTATCCCTTATCAATAAACTCCTCTTAACTACTATATCGTTATATGAGAATTCATACTACTGAATTACCTGCGGTAGCTGCCCTGCCCCCAATAGAGATTTCGAGTGACACTTTGTTATATTGCTCTGCTACAGAGGCACCAGAGGTAAGCTGATCAAACCAGTGGCACCATGGCACATGATTGGTAAGATTATTCATCATGCAGAGTGGTGGGGGGGGAGGGTGGGGTGGTGTCACCACTAGGGGGTGGAGAAGGGAAAAGATGTGGAGGTGTGTGCTTTAAGGGGGTTTATGAGGGGATCATACTCCTTTGCTCTATGTTACTGCAATGATTTGTAACTTCTATTATACAATAAATATAAAAAGCAATAAAAACTTGATCACAAAAAAATGTAGAATTCATGAGTTTCCTCTGTTGTTCTTTACACACTAAGGTATTGACCTCATCAGGCCATTCAAGACATCAAGGAACAGGAACCAATACTGTCTAAAGGCCACAGACTTCTTCACGAAGTGGGTAGAGGCCAGAACCATTAGGGAGAAAATGGCAGTGGAGACCTCACAGGTGTGTATGTTTACTAGTATAAGTGAGTAGGTATGGCGGTAAAATGCATACGATTTTATTCACACTCCTCATTAACTGTGTTTATTCTAACTTGCCAATGATGGACATTTTCCTCACCCATGGTGCCCTTGAAGTCACCTTGACTGACCAAGGTTGGGAATTCTGGAATGAGGTATAAGCATCTATGTGATTGCACTAAAACAAATTCCCTTTTAACAGTAAATGCCAATGTGTAACTGTTCACTTGTTCCTTGATCGAGGTTAATGACACCCTGTTTCTGAGGTGCGGGGTCAAGCATCATGTTACGACTGCTCGGCCACAATCTGGAGTCAACACGAGTATGAATAACTTTCCAACACAATACTTACAAAATATGGAGTGTGTTGCAAAATGAAGTGTGGGTGAAAGCATGTATGTGTAGCATGAAATCAGTAAACAAATCTATCAGCAAACAAATACAAAAATAAAAAAAACTGACGGCCACACGGACCGACAGTCGCCCGGCTGCGTGGAAAATGAGAGAGAGACCTTAATGTGCCAAAGGTAGTCTTCTTATCCTCTTCCAGCCAGGTGTTACTCAATTAGCCACCGCCAGTACCACACCTGGAAACCACACAAAAACACTACCAGCAGAAAATAGGGGGGCACAGCACACTGGGACGTCACAATCACCTGACCTCAGCTTATCACCCACAGACATACGGGCTGCGTTCCAATACTCAACTTCGTCTCCTCCTTTCCTCCCCTCCTTTCCTCCGTGCCCCGGAAGCTGATTATGTGTCCTCCTTTCCTCCACTGTTCCAAAGCGCAATCTCGCCTCCTCCTTTCCTCCTTTCTCGTTTCCTCCAAACGGAGGATACATCGATATATCCTACCGCGGGAGTCTTTTCACATTTCTGGGTGACATCATTGTGTTCACGACCAGTCAGATAAAAAGACCATCCCACAGAATATTTTGATTGGCTTTGGTATCTTCAGAGTCAGTCGAAATTATTACTTCATCAATAGCCGACATCGACTATGATGATGGGCGAATCGGATTAGCTGTTCCAATTTTCGATTCATCTCCTCCTTTCCTCCACTCATTTCCTCCCCTCCTTTCCTCCACATATTTCCGGGGTAGGAAAGGAGGGGAGGAAAGGAGCAGACGAGAAAAAAAAGTATTGGAACGCAGCCACGGTTTGTAAGCCAATCATGCTTGATTGTTTGCTTGCAAATGTAACTGGCAGAATTATCTTTTGCTTTTCTGCTTTCTTTCCCTTCGAAGCCACCGTAGGTGTTCCTATTCTTGACCACACCTCCTGTATAGCTTTTAGCAACTAACAGGTAATTAGAGGGTTGTTTTAGTGTGTATATATACAAGCTCCGTCAGCTTTGTTTTTACTGTGGTTATTGTGGCGGCTTTTCTGTTTTGCAGCGTGTGAGTGCTGAAAGGTATGGGCGCCTACTCTGGTTAAAATCTTTTAAATCCCGTCTGTTATTGGTGTTAACCTGTGTTTGCTAACAGGTGTTTTTGCTGGTTCTGTAACAAACCATCTGGGTGGTACGTGAGCCGTTCGCCACAACAGGTAGCCATGTTTCTCTGGCTCTCGTTAAAACCATGCAGTGTTTGTTCCAAACAAAACATGCATCTAACGGTGATATTTTAATACAGTTTTCTGCGGTGAGACAACAACCGAGTAGGCTAACTACCGCTTTCAGTGAAAACAACTAGAGGTAAAATAAACTGATGGTTTCTCCTATTTATGTACCTACAACAAGGAAATGTGGTGGCCTATGAATTTATATGATGGTACTGGCAAAATACAATACTAATCTTGTTTGTGTCCTTTTAGGAACATTTGTCACCTGCTGCTTTGCCTCATTTTAAATTAGTGTTTGAACAAAATTACAAATTAGTGTAAACGTGTAAATATAGTCAGTGCTGCGTCTTTTATGTTTTGTTTATTTGGGTGGGCAATAGAGGGAGGTCCTGACTGCTCCCAGTGTTTTCTCTTAACCCTTATCAGGTGGTCTGTTCTTTAATACTGAATATGCTGGTCGTTGTACTCTTATCTTTGTTCCCCTGCTCTATAGAGTCTACAGGGGAGTGTTGGATGGGATAGGCCGCCGGACCTGGGCCTCCCCCTTCCTCCTTCCTGCACTGCATGTGGTGTTGCTCGGGTTAAAGTGCACGTCACTTTCTTTTACAGTGGTCACCCATTTGCTGTGCGTGTGTAGCTGCACCAGGGTGTGTGAGTGTGTGTGTGTGTTAACGGGCACCAGGACCTGGAGCATGGTGGTGTATTGCCCCTCCCCGTTCCAGTGAGGGTAACCTCTTGACCGACGACCTACATTACCCTTTTTCCATTTTATTTATTTATTATTTCTGGTGGCAGTCTGTAAACCTCTTGTGGGAGATCAAGGTTTACTATGGTCTATTTTGAATAAAATGTGTTTTTAATGAACTGTTTAAATAAAATTTGCCCATTTAAACTGAAATACCACGTCTCTGGTAAATTCTTACAAGCTTACATGTGTGTGGGAACCCTGTAGCCTCTATACTATGTGAATTTACTCTTGACGGGGAAGTCCCTAGGTGGTGTACTCAAATCTTTATTACCAAAATACTTTAATTGTATGTCCACTGGGTCACACAATTATAACTGAATGGCCTAGACTAAATTAACTGAATTACCTACTGTGAACTCAAGGAATTAATTTACTCACTTTGTTTAAACAGGATTGGACGAATGTATGAACCAAACCCCAAAGAGGTCCATTGGCAAGATCCTGGATGGACATCAAGACAGGTGGGAGGGTATTTTGAAAAAGATTTTGTTCTTTCATACCTCTTCTGGTCAATCCTCTTGTGGTTCTTGCTGTTCTATGGGGTTCCGGTATACGTTACCACAGTTGTATATGACACTCTGGATGTCTTCTGAGTGATATGTATACAAATATGTATGTAAATACTCTTGTGTATATATACTATATAATTGTGATTACATTTTTCAAAATGGCCACCATTCTGAATTTTCAAGTGTTAAAGGATGATGATTAAATGCACATTAAAAATATTTCTGAGTGAAATATAGCTAATTATATTTGTATGAATTCATGTTACAAAGCACTGACAACACCTAATTATTAGAATTTCCCCTTGGGTTAATTGTGGTACGGGTGAATTGGGTCTGCTGGTGTTGAAGATAGATTGAAGAAGATTGATTGGTGAAGAAGCATTATATAGTACTCTTCACTATATTTATACCATAATTTTAATGGTTGTACTCTATTACGGTAGAGCCTCGACAGTTTGGCCCCTGGTTGTCATGGCAATGACTATTCTAAAAGTGCAGAGTATTACAACTTCAAAATTCTTTACAGCATCTACTGTGACAGATATGTTCATTCAATTTGACAGTTGGTTGGAGGGTATAGTTCAAAATTGAGTACTACAAGTTAACCCAGCATACACTTAAAAATACTAGCCTATAAGGATAGCAGAGCATAGTACATGATTTTTTAGTCACAGTGAAAAGCAAGTCCTCGCTTGTTAGCTAACATGCTAAACTTAGCATTAAATAATGATTAGCATATGGTAATTAACTGAGCAGACTTCATATATGTTTGATGCTACCTCAGCACCTTAAAATTGAACATCTTCCTGGACATCGTCCTTATAATTAGTTTTATGTGTTGAATATAAAAATTTGAAATTTAATTGCCTATTCATGCTGATTTTCAGATGCTATGTCTAAAACCTTTAAATCATCCTGGGAATCCAGGTCCACAGAAAACAAATTCGTCATTATGCTTCATATGTCAAATTACATTACATTACATAATAGGCATTCAGCAGACACTCTTATCCAGAGCGACTTACAGCACAAAGTGCATTTATTTTGGGACAAGTGTGTTAAAGTGCTAGCGAAGGGTAAAAGTCTCAAGTACCAGTATGATTAGCATGGACTAAACCCTATGGACAACCTGTTGAAGAAACAATACAAGAAACAATTAGTAATGTCAACAATAATTAAGATCAGGTTGCAACAAGCTATGGCTAAGTGTTGGAGCTAGGAAGGAAAGGAGAGAGGGGCATCCTGAAGACGTGAGAGGTGGACAGACTGTCTGCTGTTCTGACCTCCGTGGAAAGGTCATTGCACCAGCGGGGATCCAGAACAGACAGCAGACGTGACCGTGAAGTGCAGGCATGGAGAGGAGAGGGCACCACGAAGGTTGAAGACCAGACGAGCAGCAGCGTTCTGGATGAGCTACTGCTGGAAGGTCTGATGGAAGATGCTGGAAGGTCAGCAAGGAGGGAGTTGCAGTAGTCCATGCAGAAGACTACCATCGCTAGGACTAGCAGATGCGTGGAGTAGGTGGTGAGAAAGAACTCTTGAGCTAATTCTCAAGAGCCATTGAGATGCTCATTACATGGTAAAAAGCAAAACAATACTGATTGTTAAAAAACACTGAGTAAAAAATCTGAGTACTTAAGTAACCCGCTTCTACCCTATCAGCCAATAGGAACGCTTTGTTCTCAAGATGCAGGCTATGTGGTAGTCCAAAGAATAGCCAAGAACTCAACAGGTGGTAGAGCCTTCTCCTACAGAGTGCCATTTCTGTGGAACAGTCTACCAAAACTTGTAAGGGAGACAGATACAGTCTCAATGTGTAAAGCTAGGCTAAAAACGCACCTTTTTGCTCAAGCTTATAATCGGTTAATATAGTCTGGAGCGACCTGTGGTCATAGAGTATTCTGGGGTGGAAACCTTTCCTTACTGTCACTTCTCAACAGCTGTCACCCTATCCAGAACTGTACCTTTCTCAAACTGACTTACTGACCATGTTGGTCATCACTACCCATACCATGAGCCAGTCAGAGGAGGATGGGTTCCCCCTCTCATGCCTGGTTCCTCCCAAGGTTTCCTCCTACCTGTTCCACATAGGGAGTTTTTCCTTGCCACCAGTGCCGCAGGCTTGCTTTTGTGGGGGTTTCAGACCAGGGATAACTTACAGCATATTGTGGCAAATGTTTGTGAAATGCGCTATACAAATAAAAGTTGATTGAGTGATTTAATTTAACTTAAACAGCTCCCTAAACTCACTTCAAGTTTCACGTCTAGATGAAGGGCAAGGAATTGAAGCAACATGTATCACACAATGAGCAAAATGTCACTACACATGACATCTACAATATAATACCCTAATTCTTCACAGAGCTAAAAATAGAGCTTCTGTAGAAACAACTGTAAATTATCAAATTAAGGCCTCAAAGCGAATGAGGTGTAGTTTAAGGTCCCCAGTCACTGACTGTTACGGGAATCGTGCATGGAGTCTGGTCAGCTGCAGTTTGTGTTTCTTTGTGCTATGTCTTTTTTGTTTTGTTTTCTTCTTCAGGTGACGCCTCCCCACATTCCGTATGTCATCCATCACTCATCCACCAGTCCATCCTCCCGTATCATCGCCTCCTGCCTCCTTGTGACGTCACCTCATTCCACCTCGGCCAATCGATCCTTGCCCCGTCTCACCTGTGTCTATATACACCTTGCCTGCACCTCTGTCTGGAGCTTATGCTCATACTTGCACCCGCATATTTGTTAGAGAAGCTGTTCATTCATCTGTTTTTTCTGTGTTCCCAGTACTTTGTTTACTTGCCTTTTTAGTTTTGGGTTATCTGGGGTGTCACAAATTGGTCGAGGTTAAAAGGGGGCCCTCGTACATTGTACACGCACTTAGGGTTGTTACTTTTGTTTAGCACATTAGTTTAGAGAAGGCTGCCACCCATTGTATTTTTGTTTTACTGTTTTCTGGAGGGTAGTTAGCGGTTTTTGTTTAATGTAATATAGCTAGCCACTTTTATTTTGGATATAGGTTTGGGTTTTGTTAATTTCTTTCATTTGGCAGCGTCCCCACAACCTTTTTGTACTCCCCCCTTCCCTGCATATTGTAAATATGTTCTTTTGTAAATACTGTACATATTGGCTATTTTTTCCCCGAGCGCTATTTCTTTAACATCCATCCCATCGTCCTCTGGACGTAACACTGACAATGTGAAAAACTGATTCTTTTGTGGAGAATCTGGAACTGACTCCTGACAATTGATAATATTAATCACAACCCAAGCTCAACAACAGCAGAATTCATTTCATGGCACCTCCATTTCACTCTTCCAACATCTGTCCTCAGATAGGGAAAGATTAGCTTGTAACATTATGCCACCTAATGAATTAAATCATGGGTCAAAAACAGTAAGCCATTTGCCTCATTACTACACAGAAATCTTTCCTGTCAACTGTCATTAAGACTTCATCTGTTCCAGTTTCCCATGTTCAGTCATTTAACAGGAGTAGTGCTAGGTTTAATAGACAGGTGCTTCAATGGCTGGAGCATGTCAGATCAACAACTGACAAAAATAGGTAATCCAGTTAATCTTGAGCAGCATACCATGCCAATCAACAGTCATCACATTGAGGAGTTATGGAGCTCAAGCTGTCTCTCTTAGTCTTTGTGTTGTCTCTGCGACAGCAGTCTTTTGACATGTATCTTGATGCTTTAACAGAGCTCACTCCATGGTGTTTTGTCCTTGATCATATCAATTATGCAAGATGGATTCCCGTGCATTTAAAGGATATGACAGAGCTTGTCACAAAACATCCACAAGTTCTCAAGGAGATTTTCAGCTGGCAATTTCACAGCGCAGAAGAAAAAAAGAGTTTTCTCTGAAATTCCAATTGATCAGGCACGTGAACAGAATAATGCCTGTGTAAAACGGGACGGGGGAGCTGTCAACTTAATTGATAACCCTGGTGCACTTTGTCAATGGATGGTTGCAGGACCTGAAGGGGCTGGTGTAGTCCAAGAATTTGAGGAAGTACAGCAGATTAGATCTAGGCACACAGGGAGGCAATACCATGACCAAACTTGGGTGTGCAACTGAAATTTTCCAAAGATGTCCACAGCCTTGTAAAAGTTATTGAGGAAACCTTGGAAACCCATTTGAGGAGGAGAGCGGGGACATCATCATCCTTGATTCAATAGAAATTGCTGACTCTTCAGCTTTGAGAACAGTGTGAGGGGGCACCAGCTTGGGCAAGATCAGTTCAAGGTGATTACAAAGTAACACTCAGTAGAGAGAATAAAGTCCCTATATGATCCTATTGGTCATAATGAATTAAAGGTTTTTTGTACATCACACTCAGGAAAAACACTAAACAAAAAGCATGCAAAAAATGGTGACTTTGAAGAATAACATGGAGCTCTTCTCAAGGTTGTACATAGGTTGCCAGAATAATTCTTCAACCATGAAAATCAGCCATGCCCTCCTGCATTTGTCAGATGATGGCAGGCTCCATCAGGGCAGCAAGACTGAGCTTCTCATTATGTTTTGAAGAAGTCTTCCATCCCAGATTAGAAGCACCTATTGTAATAGTGAATACACCCTACTACAATTATGTTCATAGGCAATATAAAAATTCACTGGCTGTCTCTACTATCTATTTGCCATTTACCATGGATTAACAGGGTAATTGAAAGGTATTTTGTGAGCGAATACCACAAAGCCTAACAAATAATAGGCTGCAGAATTTTATTTTATGAACTATAACTATATTATGCACATTATATACGGCACCTTTAAGTTTACAAAGTATGTTCTTTGTTTTTTGGCATTACACCTCTTGTTTTCAATGGGGCTAAACAAAGATTTTAACATTGGGAATGGCTTGGGTGGAATGCCGATCAGCTGAATAGAGTTCAATTGTCATGTCATCCGGAACAAATTGCCTGGCCAGAACTTTCTGCATGACAGTCATTTCAGTGCATACATCAACACATCGAGGCCAGCCAATTCCATTTACTTCTATAAAGTCATCCAAAATTTAAGAGATTTCTTTTCCCATAGTGTCTCTAACAAAACAGAATCTCTTCTACAAACTTTTCCACATTGAGAAACCAAATGTAAACTAGAAGTTGTGTAATATTGGCTATGTTTGTGCTTTCATCCAGTTGCAATACAAGGTGTAGGCTGGCACTTATCTGTTCTAAAAGTTTAAAAGACATGTTGGTCATCTCACTCATGCACTGACACTGTGCTAGCTTAGAAAGTGTGCTGGTGCGAGGCGTTTGAGTGAGATGGTGAGAGTTATGTGAATATTTTATTGGAATGCAGCCCAAAATGTGGAAATAAACCTATGCAATTTAGCAACCTATGCAACTGACAAACTGTGGTATGTCAAGTCATGCAGAGTAAGAGTGGTTGAGAAATAACTGACATTTTATGCAAGGTATGCATAAGAGCTACAGTCAGACCTCCGTATCTGCGGGTTCTGTGGGTTTCTGAAAATATACTAAACAAAAAAACATTCCAGAAAGTTCCAAAGAGCAAAACTTGAATTTCACATTTTTTTCTTGTCATTATTCCATTAAACAATACAGTATAACAACTATTTACATAGCATTTACATTGTATTTAGTATTATAAGTAATCTAGAGATGATTTAAAGTATACAGGAAGATGTGCATAGGTCATATGCAAATACTACACCGTTTTATATAAGGGACTTGAGCATCCGCGGATTTCCAGGGCCGCCCATGGACACTGAGGGATAACGGTAATTGCACACTATTTTCCAACCAAATCACATTTCACAGTGAAGCTGGACAATATGAGTGATTACCACATGTGCTGTGCACATCATTGGTGTTCAAAAGGAGGGGTTAGCATGTGTGCTGTCCACAGTACTGGTTCAGCCGGCGGGTGCACATGCTAACTGGAGTATTCACCATTCAAACATTAAACAGTCACACTCACAGTTGTAGCCACAAGTGTTTATTTAAAATACTTTTACGGCTGTTAAGGGGACAGCTCTAGCATACCTCCAGAAGATCATCAGAACCTACATCCCTGCCAGACCCCTCCACTCTGCCTCCTGATGCCTCCCCCTCTCTGCTCCTGCACTTCCAGGTCACGTCTGCTGCCTGTCTTGGCCCCCTGGTCAGAATGGCAGAGTCACCGGCCACCTTCAAGCGCAGACTGAAGATTCGCCTCTTTAGGCTGCACCTCTCCCCTCCCCTCCCCTCCCTTGCACTTTGTAATGTCTCTGCACTTATCTGCACTTGTTTTTAATTGTGATTTGTGTTTAACCTAGGTTGTTGTTGTTAATTTTCTCCTTAGATAGTCTGTAGGGCAGTCCTGATCTATTCTGTCACCTTTGGCACTTTGGACTTTACCCCATTCAAGGGTTATCTCTGCACTTTTTGTACCATTCATATGCACTTTGCCTTGTAAGTCGCTCTAGATAAGAGTATCTAACAAATGCCTGCAATGTAATGTAATGTAATGTAATGTGTACAGGTAAGCTAATTTAACCCAGAACCTCGGAGTTGTTTTTGATTAAATGGGGTATACCCAGAGAGGGAGGGGCAAAAAGTATATACGTACTGGGAACTGCTACACAGGGGGAGAGTGTGAAGGAGATACTGTTGTGTGAGCATTGACACTATGTGTAGAGTGAAGTTTGTTTTTTATGTTAGTTTTCCCTTTGTTTGTTTCCTGTGTTTGTCACAGTAAATAATACTGTAAATAGTTTCTGTCACCATTGGAGGAGAGCACATCTTCTTGTTTTTTCTGCTTATTAAATAAATCACGGGTGCACTGACGTGCCATTGTGGCTGAGCCATCATTCTTTAGGGGAGAAGCGCCAACCTGTGGGACTGACCTTATACCCACGTGCTCACATGAGGGGTTAGTACATGTGCAGTCCACGGTATTGGTGTTCATTGGACTGCCTGGATGAGCTGCTGCTGTGCAGAGACGTAAGGGAAAACAAGCGATGATGAGCTTCGCCTTGGGTTTTCAGCTGAGTTTAGACTTCATATTGACTGAGTTTAGACTTCCACTGGTTGTAGGAAATACGTGGGTTGCCATTAGGAGATTATGTAGGGATGTGATGTAAAGAGATGTAAGAGTGTGATTTAAAGAAAATGTATTACATAATCTATGATTTAAATTGTTTGTGTTTTTACATTTTCATGTAGATCTTAGTGCCCAATTCTCAGAGAGATAGGGGGGAGAGGTCTGTGGGAAAGTGAAAAAGTCAGTGGTCAGGCTCTGCTTACAGTCCTACACAGTACAAGGCCTTCAGAAGTGAAGGGAGTGAGAGTTGGGCCTTCCACTCAGAAACGGGAGTGAAGGTTGATGACGTGGGTTTGGGAGCTGTTTGATCTGAAGTTTTGATTAGATAAGACTGTTGTGGAAAATTGGGACATTCTATATTATCTACTCAGATGTCAGGTGTAAATCATAAACAAAATGAATTATAGGCTCCAGGTGCAACAGTTATTTTGGGAACCAGAAGGGATGTGGAAACAACGATGTATTGAAAAACTGTGGTAAAACTGAAGGAGGGGTTTGATTTTATGCTATAAAAGAGAACACACTCAGAGAAGCGAGGGAACTGGGCGAGGTGTGGGGGCATTTGTGTGTGAGTGTATGGAGAATGATTGGGAGAGTGATTGGGGAAATTATTGCTCTGCACAGACCAGCCAGGTACATTGAATGCACTTTGCTGTATGTACAATAAACCATTATTGCATCAGACTTCTTGGGTAAAGTTTGTCTTTTGGGAATCTGTGAACAAAGTGTGGAGGGGACGCTCAGCCTGGCCCAAGCTGAGGTCAGTTTCTCCCACAGTGGCCCAAACAAATGTTGACAGCCCTTACCACTGTGTTGGTCAGCGGACTCAGAACGCATCCGGGGACATCCGTAAGACAGACGCACTTAAATTTACTAACATGCCAATTCTTTTATTCCCGCTCACTCATTGGAATAACCTGAAATATTCACCCTGGAGGGCTGCGTGAATATTGAGGTAAGCGATTTTTTAATATTTTGCATATAGCCATATTAGAAATATGACTGTATATCACAGGTGCGGTGAAGTGATGAGTGTTAACATATGTAATCCAACATTTTACTTAGCTTGTGATTGAAACGGTTAACTAACTAATGAAGTTGCAAGACAAGAAGTTGGTTAAGTTAGTTGATATTAGCATGCTAACTAGGCTCGCTAGCTAGGATCGTTAGCTCCCAACGTTACAGACTGCACTATAGTCTGTGGCTGTGATGGTTTAAAAAATAATCAAAAAAGCCACAGGCTATGTAGTTTTAAGGTTATCTTTCAATGTAGACAAATTTCAAATGTTGGGACAAAGCGAGAGAATATAGCGTTAGCTCTAAGTACACTAGAAGGTGGCCAAAGGCGAACTCGTAAGTTATACCACCCAAGCTAGCTAATGCAGTGACAAACCTTGTTTATAGAGCTAGCCCAGGTAAAAAAACCAGGAAAATAACAGTAACAGTGCATCACTAAATCTTTGAGGTATAATGAATTGTAGATTAATGAATTGTAAGCTGTCATAACTAGACCTACAGTAGCTAAAGTCAGGGTGGTGAAATAAATTCAACCAGACTGTAGATGAGGTTAGCTATGTTAATATTTCATCACAGTTAAATGATACAGGGTACCTGTCCCCATTAAGCCTATGTACCCTTTAAGCCCACTTTCAACTTTGAAGTCAGATAACAAAAAGAGAGAACAATATTTTGTACTACTCATTATTTTAAACAATTCAGCAATTTGTTACTTCCATATCATTTTTTATTGCATACCAATCATATTTTCCACTGTTGAGTTAGCCCTGCCCATTATGTAAAATGAGAGATAAATGTTTTGATTTTTGTGTATTAAGAAATGGTGTTTTGTCATTTTATGCTATTTTCCTTCATATGGAAAGATGGGTTTTATGTGCTGGCGCACAGAGCTAATCTCAAGAATCTCAATGTTCTCTGATTAATTTTACATTTGTCCACAAATAAATACATTATAAATAAACAAAATGTTTTGGAGAGCTGAATATCTTCAAAAATTAGCTTTTTTTTTTAGGTGGGCATAAATGGTACAGCACTACAAAAAGCATGATAACTAGAGCCAGCACAAACTAACTTTGAATAAGAATAACTTTTCTGTTATATTTCTGTATGTGGGCAAAATAATAATTCATATGCCGCTTAGTCACATTATATTAAGGCACCATGCATGATTTTGTAAATATATCTTTCATTTAGAAAGGGCCAACATCTTTTTTTCACCATTAGTCACCGTGGAACCAGGACGCTCCATTTAAGCCCACTTCCTTGTGTTTCAATGAGGAGCCCCTCTTATTACAAACTTAGATCAATTTTCACTGTACTCTTTTCTGAAAGTGTTTGATAATAACAATTCTTTGTATTCTTTTACCTTACTGACCTAATTTGCAACTATACTTAGATAGGCCTTAATACATTACAGACTACACACTGTTTAGAACTATTATACTGAATATAGGCATCAGCTAATGTGTATCATCATTTGTTTCAGTGAAAAATGACAGCACCTGTCCAAAAATCCCTTGTCCCGAAAAATGCATTTTGTGTTGTAAGTTGCTCTGGATAAGAGTGTCTGCTAAATGCCTATAACGTAATGTAATGTAATGTCATGTAAAAGGTGTTGTTCATCCTTTGCCAGGATGTCATGGTATTTTATTTCAAACTTGGCCAGTTTCAGGACTGTTTTTGCATGGATCTGTAAAAAGGGGCCATGCTGGTATTGGTCTGGTTTGTGGATCTGGGCCGGATGAGCTGGAGTTAAAACTGTAGTCTAGACGGATCAGTGCCACATCTGGGCCAGATATTATCATATATGTGGATCCATGTTGCATCTGTGCCGGATCTAATAAAATTGTTGGATGGGCTGGGCCAGTCTTGTCCCTTTTCTGTTCCGGATCCGTAAGAAGGATCCGCCCCATCATGGCCCGTGATGCAAAAGGACACTGACGCAGCTCTGTTTTGCAAATGCAAACTACTTTTGGCCCAGATCCGACACAGTTTCAACTTACTAGTGGGAGAGCATCCCACCCATCTCCAAATCAATCCAAAATGGTCTCATTTATTCAAATACAGGGTTTTTTAATACTCAAACCCACCCAACCCGTTATGAGAACCAAATCCGCACCGCCCAACCTGCAAAAGTATGTGTTAATCAACCACCCGAACCTGACCCGACCCGCAAACCACCAACTTTATGCATTATAGTCGCACAATTGTCTGGACTGAGCATCATATTCCAGCTCTTTATTGATAGACTGACAGAGACTATCTTTTTCTTTTTTTGCCTGCTCTTTTACTCTGTCGCAGATGGCCTACCTGTGAGGGATGACAGAGTGCGCATCCACTTCCCCATAAACTTGCATCGATATTTATTAGCCCTTGTGCCACATGAGTAAACCCCATACCAGACACGACACAAATGGGTGCAGGTCAGAGCAGCAGAGCTCCACAAACTCTTTGAGAGAGGGGAAGAGAAGGTGAACTATAAATGCACACAATGTTTCTGTTAGTTATTAATAACTTACTCGGAAAGCTGCTTTGTCACTTTTTGTACATCCAAAACATCAACTGCTCCTGCATGGCTTTCCAGCATCTTTACAACTGAGGCGAAGCGCTGCAGTCTTTTATTTCTCACTTGACGAAGGTAAAATGACAGTTTTACTTTAAAAGCCTTCACAGCACCAATCATATCACATATGGTTTTGTCTTTGCCTTGTAACTATAAGTTCAGGTTATTCAGTTTCGCTGTCACATCTGTCAGGAACACAAGATCAAGTAGCCACCCACCATCAGACAATAGGGTAGTGTCCTCCTCCATTGATTCCATGAAAGCTTTGATTTCTTTCAGCAGGGAAAAAAAAGCGCTGTAGTATCTTACCCCTGCTCAGCCACCTGTGTGGAAGAGGAGATCTACCTTCTCAGCAGAAAATTCTTCAAGAAACAGTTTGAAGCTTTGTGTTGTTTGGCCTTTGCTTGAATGGAGTTGATAAATTTAACAGCAGGTGTCATGATATGATCAAGTCCCATAACCTTTGCGCATATAGCCTGCTGATGAATGGTGTTATAGACACCAGCTTTTCAATGTGAACATTTTTTTTCCACAAAGTAGTTCTTCAAAACGTAGATGTTGTTGGGAGACAGTTCTGGAGAGCGGCACAGTGTTTGAGAATATGTATTAGAATTACAAAGGGGTGTTGCTGCATCCGACCAGGGCTAAATGGTGCCTCCTGTTAATGACCTGTTATCTGCCGTCTGTGGAACGTAGGGTTCCCCATTACCATATATGAGCCATCACATGCACATATATTTCCCTTAAAGTGTATAAATGTTGACCACATGATGTAATTTTTGAACATTTTGCTCCATTGTGCTCCTGCGTACGGCTGTGTAAGTAAAGTATCCGTCTTCAACTGCGAACATGGGATCTGTCTCTTCATAAATAACATGGTTGTTTTACTCATTTTGAGAATTGTATTGTTTATTAACAATATCACACCTCTGGTTGTTGTTTCCAGAGGAAACAGGAGTCGTCCTGACAGGGCTGTTGGTGTGCTGATTCCTTAGGTGAGCTTGAGAGACCGGGATGGGAGCGTCATTCATTGAATGATTGTGGTGGGTGGTGTTTGCTGCCGGTGAGCGCTTCGCACCTGCTATCTGTCTGTCCTGAATACTGGGGCTATTTAGGCAGGTAGGTAAGAGTGGCACAGCAGTGGAAATGCAGACAGAAATAGCACTGAATATTGCAAACAGTTTTGCTGTTGGTTTTTGTGGCATTTTGGTTTTGTTGCTGGCTGGGTTTTTGGTTTCGTTATTCGTTCATTTGCATTTTGCTTTTGAAGTTCTGGGAGTCATGACCCGGAACCTAGGTAAGTTCTTTCAGTTGGTTTGTTTAATTTTTTTTTTTCTTTTAGTGTGCTGGTGAGTGTTGTCCTTATGTGTATTTTTAGGCATCCTGAGTGAGGCGGCAGGAGTGGAGTTCTGCGAGGATCTCTGTGGGGAAAAAATATACACACTTTGGAGCGGCAGCCGGTCTTTGGAATCCTCCACCCCGCGAGAGAGAGTGCTGGGGAGAAGGACTCCCCAACAGTGAAGGGAGGTTGCCACAGACTGACCACGTCCCCAGCTCAGGGTGGTTATAGGACTGACCGGTTCTCATCTCCTTTCTTCCCCAGTGCAGAGGACGTGGGTCATCGCCAGGAGTGAGGCTGTTAAAGCCCCCCTGTCCTTTTTTTTTTTTTTTTTTTTTTTTTTTTGTTATTTTGGGGGGTAAATGAGGCCAGGCATTGTGCTGCCAAATTACACCCCAACCTTATTTTAATGTTGTAACTGGCAGAATTATCCTTTGCTTTTCTGCTTTCTTTTCCTTCGAAGCCACCGTAGGTGTTCCTGTTTTTGTCCACACCTCCTGCATAGCTTCTAGCAGCTAACAGGTAATTATAGGGGCATTTTAGTGTGTGTGTGTATATATACGAGCTCCATCAGCTTGGGTTTTTACTCTGGTTATCGTGGTTGCTTTTCTGTTTTGCAGCGTGTGGAAGTGCTGAAAGGTATGGGCTCCTACTCTGTTTAAAATCTTAAATCCCGTCTGTTATTGGTGTTAACCTGTGTTTGCTAACAGGTGTTTGGCTTGGTCTGTAACAAACCGTCAGGGTGGTACATGAGCCCGTTCGCCACAACAGGTAGCCATGTTTCTCGATTCTTATTAAAACCACGCAGTGTTTGTTTCAAATGAGACATGCATGTAACGGCAATATTTTAATACAGGTTTCGGCGGTGAGACAACTGAGTAGGCTAAATACCGCTTGCGGTCACTGAAAGCAACTAGAGGTAAAATAAACTGATGGTTTTGCATATTTATTTACCTACAAGGAAATGTTGCTATATGATGGTATTGCCAAATACGATCTAATCTGGGTTGTGTCTTTTTAGGAACGTTTGTCACCTGCTGCTTTGCCTTGTTTTAAATTAGTGTTTGTTTAAACGGGTAAATATAGTCAGTGCTGTGTTTTTGTTTTGTTTATTTGGATGGGCAATCGAGTGAGGTCCTGACTGCTCCCAGTGTTTTCTTTTGGTCCCTATCGTGTGCTCTGTCCCCTTTTAATACTAACTACGCTGGACGTGTACTCTTTCCCATCTTTGTCCCCCTTGCCCTATAGAATCTTCAGGGGGGTGTTGGCCGTTCTGTGGTGAGGCCGCCGGACCTGGGCCTCCCCCCTCCCTCCTTCCTGCACTGCATGTGGTGTTTGCTAGGGTTTAAATGAACTTCACTTTCTTTTACAGTAGTCACCTATTTGCCGTGTGTGTGTAGCTGCACCAGCGTGTGTGAGTGAGCGTGTGTGTTAACAGGCACTGGGATCCAGAGCACGGTGGTGTATTGCTCCCCCCTGTTCCAGTGAAGGTAACCTCCCAACAGACGGCCTGCATCACCCTTTTCCCTTTTATTTATTTATTATTTCTGGTGGCAGTCTGTGCCCCTCTTGTGAACCTCAACTTTTACTGTGGTCTATTTTTAATGACTTTGAATAAAATGTGTTTAATGAACTGTTTAAATAAATTTTGCCCATTCAAATCTAAATACCACGTCTTCAAGTTCGTCAATTCTTAAAAACTTACATGTGTGCGGGAACCCTGTAGCCTCCATACTATTGAATTTACTCTTGGGGTGGAAGTCCCTAGGTGGCGCAGTCAAACCTTTTTCATAAAATACTTTAATTGTATGTCCACTGGGTCACAATTTTGTTGTTTAGTGTTGTCTTTGTGGTGCGAGTGTGTGCGTGAATGAGTGTGAGTGTTTGGCCCCCCACTGGCCAGAACTCCCCTGGTGAAAAGGAGAGGGTGGTCCTGCGGAAACCCACAGGGGGCCAGCCACCTTGGGGTGTAGTGGAGCAAGGTGTGTGTGTGTGTCATTGTGGCGGAGGAGCACTTGTGTATTTTTTTGTGTGTGTTGTGTGGACACGGGGTATTGCTTTCCTGTGGGTTGGGTCTGGCGGAAGCGGGTGGGGGAGGGAAGCCTGGGGGTGGGGATTGTCGGGTATCGCTGTGTGTTTTATGAATTGGTGTTTTGTTTGTTATATTTGATTTAATAAACGTGTGGCTTTTACCTACTTTGTCCTGGTGTCCTTGTGGCGGGCGGATCCCAAAGGGGTGGTGACCTGGTTGGGTGAAAGGTTTGGGTTGTACCCACTCCTGACACCTGACAGAAGCAATGTCAAAAATACTTCCTTGGTGGAAAAGTCCATCTGAAGAACACAGCCAAGTAGGGGGTATCACTTGAGTCCATTGATTCACCACACTGAATTGAAAACCATTTGCACCTACTCATGTCCCGTTCCAATTGCCCCAGTGCATCTGCATCTGCAGAAAGCACAGAGACTCTCCTTGCCACTGTGTTAGCCCCGAGCTGTACATCAGCAATAGCAGACATAACTTCTGTCTTACTTTTATGGTCCCTATAACATTTCGGCCATCCAGTCATTGCCTCCATCTCACCATCTCACCATCAATGAACGGCTTCTTCTGCTTTGTTAGGATGTGTGCCACTCTAACCGATGCCTCTGTTGCCGCATTGACCTTCTTCATTGGTTTGGTGAATAGAGATTGCAGTCTATTTAGTGTTGCTTTCAGCTCATTCATGGCTTGGCCCCTTTCTTTGTGAGCGGCGTGTTGGAGACCCATGCTCTAGCACCCTCATCCCTGGCTGAATGCACTTTGAGTTGTAATTCACTCTGGATAAGAGCATTTGCAAAATGTCAATAATGTAATGTAATGTTGAAGATGTACCCAGCGTCGGGATCACAGGAATACATTTCCTCACCCTCTGCAGGACATCTCTGTAAATGTCATATGTAGTACCGGAAACACACAACAAGCCATAAACCCGCTAACACTACCAGCATGCCACTGGTCTTTCCCTCAGAGTGTGTAATATGTAGAAACTGACTCCAATGGAGGTCTATTGGGATAACTAAAGAACCTGAAAGTGAAGTATTTGTGCCCAGCAGGCATGCTTCATTGTGTCCTGTGTCACATGCCTAGTCAAATGCTCAAAAATGGAAATGCAGAGCAATGTTGTGTGGAATAGGTTATGTCAAAGTTCTTCCCCCTTCCCTGTGACTTCTAATCCAAAAAAATGACATGAGTAAATACATTTTGGATTGATAAAAATTTGTACCATTTTTGCTAAAATACCACTAAAAATCTTACAAACTTTTTGGCAACTGACACTAAATTAGTAATAGTATTAACATTTATTCAAAAGGTAGGAAAGGTGAGAGGGTTATAGAGAAGAGGAGGCATAGGTAGAGGGGCCAGAGCTGAGTATAGAACCCCAGTTTCCCAGAGATTAACATGTGAGATGGCTGCGCAGCGAACTGAGCTTTCTATTAATATGATTTCAATAAATACATTGAACACTAAGGGAAATACACTACAGTGTAGGCCTCCTTAAAGATAATACAATATAACCTATTTAAAGTGCTATGGTATATTGTAACAGAGATTACAGGACGGTGTATCTACTTCATTCATTTTGGAGTAGCACACTCCCGATGAAGCTCTTGTTCTCATGACAGGGAAGGAGTTAATGGACCAGACTTGGTGGATGTACTACACTCACATGGACCAGCAAATACCACTACACTTAGACCCCTACTTACAAAGACTTGACTTACAGAAAACCACTGATATGAAAAAATTATTTTCTGGGGTAAAAAGACAAAAAACATAATTTACCAATTCAAACCGCGCGCCAAGTACATGGCCCGCAACAGATGGCAACTGTGCCCTCCCACTTTCCCTAAATTGTGAAATTTACGCTTGTAAAATTTAAACTATCTTTCAAAATTAGACTTGTGAATTTATGGAGAGCGTAGTTTTCCTATACAGTACTGGACAGTATATGTAAATATATAACAGTCTTTGAAGACTTTTGAGACTGATAGAAGTTTAAGGGGAGGGGTTCATCTTGGTGAATGATATAAAGTATCTGAAAGAGAAAAGATGGATTTACAAAAAAAAAAACTTATAAAAATAATTGGTTCCTGAGGGTCTTTCATAAGTTGGGGACTCCCTGTATATGAGTAAGAATCTGAGCTATCACTTTAAGTTTACATCCACAGCTTTTATTATGATATGTCTACTCTGCAACAACTTTCAGTACTGTTGTAATGAAGATCAAGAGACCATATGTGAATTATTTCAAAAGAATTGACAAAAAGATTTTAGTGAGCACATTAATGGCTGTGTGAAGCATAGGGATGGGAATTTCGAGTGATTTAGTAGTTGAGTACGCTATTAGATAAAAAAACATGCATGGCGAGTAAAAATAAAACTTTGCTGTTTAACAAATAAACAACAGCCCACATAAACAAAAATAAACAAACAATCACCACTGTGCTATATTGCATGGTGAACAAGGAGAGGTGGGCTCAGCTGACCTCAGAAAGGCTACAGTACAGTGGATTCAAGTGGAACTGCCAGATTCAAGTGAAGGATTTAAATAATTTTTTTCTGTTCTGTCTCAGATCACTGCTAATTTTGAGTAGTATTTTACTAGTTGAGTAGCTGGTTACATTAGGAGTACTTGAGCACTTGTTTCCATCCCTAGTGAAGAATATCAACAACAAGTAGCTGCTTACGTCTGAATAAATTCCAGTGATGTGGCTGCCTCCTTTGGATATTCAATGTTGAACTCAAATGACCCAAAGAGGACAGCCAGGGCAGAAGTGAAATCTGAATGGTAACTCAGCTGGAGGACAATTATGCCCTTAATGGAGCGCATCCATTTCTTTGCTCCCAGAAAGGACTCTCCTGAAATTTATGTTGACACTGCACAGCATTCAACCTGATAGGGTTTAACATTTCACATGAAAAGCAGAATCACATAAAAACACCTAAAATGTGGCACGCAGTACTGATAGATATAACATTAGATAACCAACATTAGATCACCCATCAAACCCTGCTATAGACATCACTAATCAATGTCCAGCAGCTGGTGCAATGGTTAGTTTCACACTTGAGATTTGTAAAACTTCCATTTTATTAAGATTATCAAATTCATACTACAGGTTCTAGTGCAAGTCAATGTAAGATCCAGAGGTAGCTGATGATATTTTCAGTTATTATATCAGTGAATGGGAAACAGTCATTGCTGCTAGTGTGAGTGCAAGACTCTACATACGTGCAAATCTTTGTGAGAGCTTAGATATTAGTTTTCATACATGTTCTGATAAACATGACTTACTTGATCATGCAAGACTACCATTGACACCACAGTACTCACTTTGTGCTGCCTCAGTGAGACAGTGACACAGTGACACGGATTGCTCTGTGTGTGTGTGTGTGTGTGTGTGTGTGTGTGTGTGTGTGTGTGGGTGGGTGGGGGGCGGGGTTAGTTTTACATGTTAATGGCATGCCCCGGTGGCTTAGCTGGTAGAGCGCATGCCACGTAAGGCCTTGGCCTTGCCGCAGCAGCTCAGGTTGAAATCTAGCCTGGGCCCTTTGCTGCATGTCCTCTCCCCTCTCTCTCTCCTGCATTTCCTGTCTACCTCTCTACTGTAACTGTCAAATAAAGTGGAAAAATCCCAAAAAAATATCTTTAAAAAAAAAAAAAGTTTTACATGTTATTAATGGTCAATTTACAGCTGTTATGATAATGATATATTACATTGCATTGTGGTAGGTACTTACATTGCGACTTCATTTGGGGGAAAAAAACGTGTGTTCGTTTTTGTTTTCAAAATCATGTTGAAAATCGAAGCTGGAACATTGTTATGTATACATAACGCTAGTTGCTTGTCTGTAGCTCAAACAGCCAGTGGAGAAATTGGTTTGGGTAGTGAAGCAGCGGAGTTGCTGATATTGATTTATGCACAACGAGCAAAGATGCACACCATGCACCAGAGGGGATTTAGCCAACATAGTGCACTTTATTTAATTCTTTGTTTCATTATTACTGACATTCATTTAAGCACAGTACACAGTCCTAAAAACATATACTGTTTCTCTGTGAGTGTGTTGTGATTACCCATACTTAGCCACAAGACTGATGAGAAGCGTTGATTCCAATGGCTCTGAGTAAGAGCTAGCCCCCAGCTGGCTGAATTATGCTGAGATAGTAGCAGCATCAAGATGGGGTTACACTGTTGACGAAAGCAAGCTATTTTCAACAGGCAGCCTGCTTGCTTGAAACACACAGTATTTTATGGAGTAATTCAACAGAAACATTAGTTGTAAACGAACACCTTATTTTGACAATAATGACATTGCTGACAGGGGGTTTAAATTATTAAGGCAAATAGATTAGCTGATATAACAACCATACAAGAATATCGCTCTACCAGTGACTGAGCTGTCAATTGATACTTAACTTCTTGGTTTTAAACCTGACCTGTCATTTGGCTACTTAAGTCAGTGTTTGAATGAAAGTATCTGTTATACATCCTCAGCCTTGACATGGTAACCTCCATGTACATAGACTGAGAACTGGCAACGCGCTATTGCACTGGTAAATATATGCACACATTTTATGTATGTGTATGTACACAGAACAGAAAGTAAGACTGTGATATTTCGGTACAATGTAATCAGTGATCATTTGCGTACATAAGGGAGAGTGTAAAAGAAAGTACGTAAGCGCAGATTTACGTTGAAACTGCCATTCAAGGTTAATGGGGAATATATATGCTGCCGTTCTTCACATATCCTGCAAACATCACACACTCAAGGCAGCTGGGCTAGATAGAGGCTAGCTTCAATTCAGAACAATTGGAATCTGCACTTTTCGTCAGTCTTGCAGCAATGTATGGATAATTGCAATGCACTCAGAGAAATAGTTCGAATTTTCAACATTATAGGGACTACCGTATTTTCCGCACCATAAGGTGCACCAGATTGTAAGGTGCAGTCTCAATTACGGGGTCTATTTCTGTACTTAAGCTATACATAAGGCACACCGTATTATTCGGCGCATGCTAAAACAAGGCAACAGAAGCAAAACATGAGTTTGGTTGAACTTTATTCTGCTATGTACTTACATATTTATTTTATTTATTTATTATTTATTTATTTTATTTTACATATTTATTTAAAAATACACTCAAATTATTTTTTTAATCAATCTTTTGTCACAAATCCATCAAAGTCTTCCTCTTCTGTATCCGTATTGAACAGCTGGGCAATTTCGCCATCAAACATGCCGGGTTCCCTCTCATCATGAGGTAAACTCATATTCCAAAATAAGAAAGCCATCTCTAATCCTATGGGGAAAAAAGAGGGTCCATGCTGCAACAGTCATCTCAAGGTTGATTTTCAAAAGTGTCAATGAGCAGAAGTAAAACTCATGCACTTGTCTTAGTAAAAATCTGTGTGTTTGGGAATTCCTGAGCATACGACTGGAGACTTGGATTATACAGCATGACAAGTGTGAGCTTTCTGAACAGAACTTTTGATAGCATTTTGCTGTTGTAGAAACATGGACCCTATTTTTCTCCACTGGATCAGTGTGGGCTAGTGATTTTTGGAATCTAAGTTTACCATGAAGCTTGTAAGGAAAACTTTCATTTTCAGGAATTCAAGGCAGCACATAATAACTACTTGATACAAATATGCTTTATAGATGGAGTAACCCTTTAACTCAGCGTGTGTTGTTTATTGTTTAGTGCTGGGATCTTACCAAGCATGATGAGCCTTGGAGTGCTAGGCAGGGAAATCCGGGCCTCAGCATTTGCCAGGGTGGAAGTTTCCTGCAACACAAAATAAACATAAAATACCATTAGAAATCACAAGTACCATATTCATAAGGCAAGAAATCTGATGTTGAGGCAGTACTGTATAAAAAATGATTTACATCAGCCAAGAGGAAAATGGCATCTTCCTTTTCTTTGAAGAAAGCAATCATGAATAGTATTGCAGCAAGTCCAGGATCCATGTCATCTATCTATCTCTGAAGGCCATAAAGGACTGTCGGTAACACTTTACTTGAACTATGCGCCATAATGCCTGCATAACGGTGTTATACACATGTCACAACACATGCCATAACATGTTATGACAGTGTCTTAACGCTAATGACAAGTATCATAACACTGTCATGACACATGCCGCGATAAACGTTATGACGCACACTGACATAACAGGTTATGTCATATGCTAAATTATCCTAGCAATGCTAAAAGTGACACAATGTTTCATGTCACCTGTCATGACAGAATGTCTATGGCAAGTGTCATAGCAGTACATCTCATACAGATTATTACTGCTTGCCTTAAAGTCTACACAATTCTGTCATAACAAGATCTGTCATGGCAGTTCAAGTCATCCTTCAGCATGTAACCTCATACTGTCATGACACAACTGTTAATACATATCATGAAAAGAAGACATAAAAGCTAATGACATAAAGGTATGGTATAGATGCCACGTTATGACAATAGTTTTTTAATGCTACCGTCATAATAAGGCCACAATAATTAATGGTTTCACTCTATATAGGATTAAAATTAAAATTCTGTAAATTGTATGTTGACGTCTCTTTCAGTAATCAAAACCACCCTTTGTCCCAAGAGAACTGGATTACTGAGGTACCTGTCACAAGTCAACATCTTCTTGTTTTGAAACATAGATGTAATACAATCCTACCTTACCCTTACTGCTGCACATCCACGAATACTTAAAACTGAAGTAAATGCTAATATAACCATAATGTAATTATTCTACAATACTGTATACAGCATTCCAGATAAGCTTACCATTACTGTGTAATTAGTGACTGTTTTTCTAGTCATGATACTTTCATGAACTCATTATGACAGTGACTTTACCTGCCAATGCTAACACTATCTATCGTGACGCATACACGACAGCTTCATGTAGCTTTTCAGTGTAATTCAAGTAAAGCGACTTAGGTTTTCCTGTCATTGTACATTCATAAACTCCTTATGACGGTGACGTTACCTGCCAATGCTAACACTATCTATTGTGACGCATACACGACAGCTTCATGTAGCTTTTCAGTGTAATTCAAGTAAAGCGACTTAGTTTTCCCTGTCATTATACTTTCATAAACTTCTTAAGACTGTAGCTGCCAATGTAACTGCCATTGTCAACACCTCTTTTCATCTCTGCATTCTCATCAACTATTCCATACTATTCTAGTAAAGCAATCTTCATGTCAAATGATATCTTCATTAACAGCTCTTAACATACATTACATTATGGACACTTTGACAGTGAGGGGGGAAAAACAACATGGCAACATCTTTCCAAATATCACTATTTATTATTCAAAAGGAAAAGAGGATACATAACAAATGTACTGTAGCATTTTTTCAAGGTGACAAACAGACTGTGCAAGAGAAAACACAACTGCACCCTGTATGCTTTTTGGGAGTGGGTATGTTTGTGAATGCATGTGCGAGTGTTTGGATGCGAGTGTGTGTGAGGTACAGTGCACGTTTGTGAACGACTGCTTTAAGAATTAAAACTATAGACCTTCTATGAACATTTGAGCATTCATTGCAAGATGACATTTCGACTTCTAGTTTGTGTATGTGGGTTTGAGCATGTAGGTTTGGGTATGACAGAGTATAGCACAGTGATATTATAGTTAATGTATATTTAAATTAATGCAGCTCACAGTACTTTAATTGTAGTTGACGGTAGTACAGTTCATTCATTTATAAGCCCTCTTGATATCATGAATTAATCTACCAAGGACACCTCCTCTATGTCGGTTACCTAGCCAGTAATGCCATTCAATGAGGCACAAGTGTCTTTTCAATGATTTTGTTGACCTGTTTCCACGGCGCCGCCACACCTGACACTTGTATGTTTGCCATGCCCTTTCAAGATGTTGGGTGTGAGCCCCTGTAGTTGGATTGATGAAGTTGCGCTTGTGGCACACTGTGAAGTGCCGGTACCCATGCTGTGCAAGGACCCCATGGTATGCCCGCCACTCATCACTCAGCACTGCTGTGCCTGGCCGGACATATTTCCGAATTATTGGCAAGAGATGTCTTCTGGAGCGCCCTCTGACCAACCTCAGGATTGGTTTCCGTCTTCGGCGAGAGACCTCCATAATTCCAAAAACCCATTTTTTTATGCGTCGCCATGTGTTTCCAAAACGGCCACGGTTATACTGTAAAACATTTGAACAATCATTACTTTTGTCTCAGCTAGAGCTTTGCCTTAATGTTGAGTCCATAATAAAACCATAAACATAATTTTTTAATAACCTTTTTAAACTATGCAATGATACTGAACACTGACACTGACAACATTGTCTGACACTATTTTAACTTAACTTATGTGCAAAATGTTTATATCGAAAGGGCAAAATAGTAAATCCGTTCTGTGGTCAGGCAACAAACCTAACAGGGCTTGTAAGAGCAACTTGCAAGGAAATTATTTCAACAGAAAACATTATTTAAAAATGTTATATTAAAATTAAAAAAAAAAAAAAAAAAATTCACAATTTCAGACTGTGAATCAGTAATTTAGCTGGATATGCCACCAAAGAATTACCATCTTGTGGAATGCAGGAAAATAATGTGAGTTCAGATGAAATACAATATAAAAAAACAAGTCCATTTTCATTCATTGAAAAATTCAGCTCACAAGCAACGATCCTGTGGGCCAACCATCTATGGCCACAATGTTGCAAGTTTTTAAAGGAATGCTCATGTATAGGATTAGAAGCATGCAAAAGATTAATTCTGGTCATCATAACCCATTAACCTGTGATGTCTGTTGCAGATTTCATATGAAAAACAAAATGTATTTACACCCTCTCAGTGTAAAGACAGATATACCTCTCATAGCATATAGCATTGTGTCTATCAAAAAATGTGTTTAGGGTGCAGATAGCATATGATATACTGTTAATCACCAATGTCTTTGGGCTCAAACTTAAAATGCTCAACATAAATCATTAATCACTTGATCAGGTGGAGCATTAAAGCAGGTGGGCAAGGTTCTATGCACTAAAAACATAACAAATGAAATGGCTTCTTTTGCCCTCAATTTCAATATCTTCCTCAACATCTATCTGAGATCCTTACTGCCTTAACAAGCCTGTCAAACATGCCCACTCATCAGTCATCTGGAAAAATGCCATGTTTGGAGGTCTCTGTTGGCATGCGGGATAAGTGGGATGTCCACGAAAAACACATCACACTAAGGCATTTCTCTTTATCTTCGGTTATATGTTTACAAGTTTACATGCAAACATGATTTCTTTTATATATACACAATTTCTTTGGCAGTTGTCAACTAAGTACATGTCTGTATTTATGGTGCATGCTACCTTATTTGTATGGTTTGATTGCTGGTTAACTTCATCGTACTTCATAGGTTCATAGCTGCATAATGAGAGTAGCTTGTTTAAAAAAAAAAAAAAAAAAACCTAATCTAAAACAGATGTGGTACTAATGCATGTGTAGTGTGTACACATCTGAGGTTCTATATTTTAAATACAAATATGTACAATCACAACAGGGTTCCAGTGTCTCCTAAAAATCTGGCATGACAAACATAAAATCCTTACCTTTCTTTTGTGAGAGAACTGGCTCTCATCCAAAACAACAAAGTGATGTCTGCCCCCAACCCGCATGGCACCTCTTCTCTTCAGTCTTGATAGACCTTGGCAGCATACCTTCAAAATGATGACAAACTCAACTGATCACCAAACAAATTTTGTATATTATGAAACACCCAATATTCCATCAAAATAAGAAAATACCTCTGTTATTTTTTTGGCCATTTTGGCCAGAGTGCGGGAGCTGGCTGCAAGCCCATCGTCAATTAGGTCCACATTCCTCAAACGGAGACCCTGTGAAAACCTGAAAATGGGTATATTAATTAATAGTACTGATTATTACGTAATTAACTGATTAAAACACACATATCATGTCGACTCCAAATTTAGAGCATAGTTATGTTATTGTCGGTCTTTACAGGCAAAATGTTGGCGGTGCTTAATTTTACTCCTGTGTTGTTAAAAGTAGTTACTTACCCTATTGTCACATTGTTATTTATAAATAAGCCAGCAACTCTCATTTCGTTGACAAAAAAGCTAGGCAGAGAGAGAGAGAGACAGGCGAACAGCTTTGTACTCTGCAAAATTACAGCATGCAGCGGTATCTATATAAGTTTGCTTGCCGGGGACGGGTTCGATTTGAACGCCTGACACTGAAACTGTGGCAGCAACTTTTTCAGGTGGACCTGATCGCACCAGTAGCATAAGACGTTCGTGCGCCTTTATAAAGTAGCCTATTGTAGGGCTGACAGAAAGCATAACATTTAATTAACAGCAACATGCAGCACACTTGCACAAAACAATGATCTAATTCGAAAAAATATTAACTGTAGAACTGTATACTGACCTGTACATATACTGAAGCCAGGTCCGAAGAGGTCTATGTGAATTTTGGAAAATTGATGCACTGCGAATGGAAGTGGTCGTTGTTCTGTGGTTTCTTCTTCGGCAGACCCTAGAATATACAATCTTTTAAAACACTACGAAAATACATGTAAATTTAGCTTGAAAATAATTAGTAGTAGTGGTAGTAGGCTAATAGTTATAGCCTGGTAGTAGTTGCAGCAGCAGTAATAGTGCGTAGTACAAGTATAAAATGTGATTAAGATATTTTCATTTGATGAAAGTGTTGGTACACACCATCTAAATCCATCGCAGGTGGGTTCTTTCTGCAGTTTCATCGGTAAATTGCATTTTTTGCATCGCATATCTCGTTTCAGGATACCTTTTTTTGCATCCAGCACACCATTTTGCGTTTGTTGCATAAGCTGTTCTGTGCATTGGCATGCTGAATCAGTTCTTTCTTAATGCTCATTTTCATCAAGTGTAGCCTCTACTATAATCTATACAAAAATAGGTAGGCTACTGTACAACTCTTAAGGACTGGCCAACGACTTTGGCGCCAAGCGTCACAGCTCTGTGAGCGACTACTGCATCCATTCATTCTCTCATTCATTTGTATTTGCGACCTGAAACTCCGAACTGTAGGTGGCAGCAGCCAACAGAGTGGTTGAACAACAGCGCCGCGCTGTTGAGTGAGTTCAGCGATCTCCATCTTTCATGAAACGTTGAACTTTGGAAGGAGAACGTGAGGGACAATACATTTGGTAAGTATTTTTTCGCAGTAAATTTACAGCACGTTGTGATATTGGTCGATATGTGCTGCCAGAAAAATGCCTTCATGTCGGTTATATTCCTATTACAGTGTTGTTGTGTTTCATCAGCAAACCATGTTCACGCGTGGCAGGAGAAAGAAGGGTGAAGCAGAAACGTCGTGCAGAGTAAGTAGAGAATAACGATAAATTGAAGAGGAATTAATTACAAGTATGCTTTCTAGGTATTAAAAATAGGCAGTGTCCTGAAGCATTTGGTACTGTGTTTAAATGGTTCAACAGGTCAGACAAACTTGCGGGATACCGTTTATAGCTTTTATATTTGTCGCTTGCTCGAAAATTCGTTTTTCAAAGGGCATCCCCTACAAAAAAGTGGCTATCTAGCTAGAGTATAATACTGTAAGTTTTTAAAATGTGAACATTTCAAAGACGTACTTGGACAGTTGGAATGCCGTAAGTTAGCTGTTTCGCAAACTTTTTGTAGTTGAACCAGCTAACGTCAGTTAGCTAGCCAAGACTGGGGTTTAATTAGCATTTGATTAGTCAGCTGGCCAAGATGCCATCTGACTAGCTTGCCTCATTGTAGTCCGCCAACGAATAGCAGTAAATAAGAGAAGGCCTATTAGTTTTAGCCTTTATGTTAACCATTTATTATGAGCTTTCCCTTGTGAGGAAGCTAACCAATGGCTTTATTACTTTGTTAGGTACTTTGTTACTGGCTAATAACGTGAGGCAATCATCGGTCGAACTAGCCATCATTAGCTACTAGATGTACAGTGGATGCCAGAATTAATGGCAACCTTGCCGAAGATGAATCAAAAAGGCTTTACAAAATGAGCACACTTACTGAGCTATATACTATGTTCAGACATACTGGGTAACTATTCTCATTTTCTCATATCAAGTACTATCATTCTTTATGTAACAAAGTACTTTATTGTTTCAGACACTCAGTGTTGAAGAAGCAGCCGATCTGAATGAAACTCCAAAGAACAAAGGTAATTTCCTATATGCTTCAAATGCCTTGTAATATTTCTTTTGTAAGTATTATATTATTGAAAATAATACGGGAGAGTCAGGTAGGTTGACCCCCCCCAAAGTACCACTACCATAGTTTCTCTGTTAAGAAAGGGATTTTTTTGTGTGTAAAGTTTCAGTCGTATTTTACCTGAAGAAATGTAGCCAAGTTTGAAAATATATTTCATACGTATTGGCGTGTTATGTACCTATAATAACATGTGAAATAATTTCCATTGGGTTAGCTCTGAGTTGCTATGTGGGGCAATTTTCTGAAAATGGAGGCTGTGGAGTAAAGTAAGCCAAAAGGCCTGGGGCAAGTTGAGCCAGTGGTTCAGCGTACCCCACAAATAAATGACTGCAGGTACACTGGTTTCCCATAGTATTCTAAAATGTTACCACACAAATAATTTAAGATTTGATATGTTGCACATTGCAGATGTGAAGTCATCAAGCCATGCAGTTCCATGGGCATGACATTTAACATTGGGTTGATTCTTTGCTGTAAAAAAAAATTGTAATCCACATGTTTGTATACTTTGTACTCTTTCTGTATTTAACTGAAATAGAGATTACTGTGTCACCAACTGCACATATGAAGCTGGAAGAACTCAGAGCTCAGCTTGAAATTGAAAGAAACAAGAATATTATGCTTGAAACCATGGTGAAGAACTTGCAAGAGGACAAGGAATTTTTAAAACAGCAGCTGGGTCGCTCAGGTATGCATGTATTGAAATGAAAGTGGAAAAATATGTGTGTTTTATCTTCATTGGTCAGTGTTTGTATTTATATCCTCATCTGGTTTATCTAGGTGAGGTTTTGTGGATGCATGGCCTTAGAGCAGCTTAATAATTAATATGTAAATTCAGTAAACTTCAAATGTTTTAACTAACTAGCTATAAATGCACAACACTGTAGGCCAGCTAAATTAGCCAGCTGGTTTTCTCCTTTTGCGTTGCCAAGCTGAAAGAAAACATGGCCTGCGATATGCAATCTGAATCTCATTACCTTGCAGTGTATATCAACCAATTTACAATATTTGTTAGCAATTTGACAAGTACAGTTTACTCAGTAGCTAATTGACTAGCTGGCCAGGTAGTTGGGTAGTTTAGATGGGTAGGTAGCTGGGTTTGCCTTTCTTAGGCTACCTCAAAATAATCACAATTAGCCAAGTAACTAGCAAATTATCTAGGAAAGCTGGCAACTAGTTGCCTAATATTCTCAATCAGTTTGCCATGCAGATGTCACAAAGGCATGTTAAGTTGCTTTATTTACAGGAACAGAGACGGAAATGACTGCCAACTCGGAAGCAGAAGCAGAAGTATCAACATCCCCAACACTGCTACAGTCCTCATCTTCTGAGTCCAGTTCTGAGGAGGAGAAGATTGTGAAAAAAAAGAAATCCATGAAAAAGAGGAAGGTGACCCCGGCCTGTAATCGCACAAGAGGTAATATGTAAATATTTTAGCGTCTAATATGTGTAGCTACAGTAAATATCTCAAAGGCATATGGAAAACTAAATACAGTATGTTAATGACATTTTAAAACTTTGGTTAGGTTTTTCTGTGAATTCTCACAGATTTTCTCAAAATTTCAACTAATGTGGAATACTTTCTTATTGCAGCAAAACATGTACAGGCTGTCATCCGACGCTACAAAGCAGCACTGAAGCAGTACAGGAGAGGCAACTCCATGAGACGAGCATTCGAGAAAGTCGGGGTTGATAGAAATACAATCTCGAGAACAGCACCGATTGCTGAGTTGTATTTAGTGGCACCTGATGTTTTCAATAGTCTTCCACCATGGAATGAAAAGCAATGTAAATTAAGCGAATTTGCTGCACAGTGCCACAAATCCATGACTCAAGAAATCATGGAGACTATAAAATCAAAGAAGTGCAGATCAGAGCTGCTTCCGATTGTTTATAAGACAACATAGGCCAGATTTGTTTTTAGTTTAAATTGAGCACACCCATGCAAGTCTTTTTTTTTCATCCCAGAGCGGAATAGGCTGTTTTAAATTTGAATTGGGTGTATGCCAAATACTGTGTTAACTTTTTTCTTGTATTCAGCGATATTAAGAGTTTTTGTAGGATAGTTTCTCATTCAATGTTTTTTCTGAGTGATGTGAAAAAATATTTTGATTATTGATTTTGCAGTCAATGCTCAAATGGTCATAGAGTTTAACTCCTAAAGCAGTCATACACAAACATGCACTGTACCTCACACACACACTCGCATCTGAACACTTGCACATGCCTTCACTTTTTGTTTTCTGTGACTCTGTTAATTGAGATTTTGTGGGATAATTCCTGAGGTATGTTTCTTGGAAGTTCAAGTGAAAAACATAGGGTAACTAGAAGTCGAAATGTCATCTTGCAATGAATGCTCAAATGTTCATAGAAGGTCTATAGTTTTAATTCTTAAAGCAGTCGTTCACAAACGTGCACTGTACCTCACACACACTCGCATCCAAACACTCGCACATGCATTCACAAACATACCCACTCCCAAAAAGCATACAGGGTGCAGTTGTGTTTTCTCTTGCACAGTCTGTTTGTCACCTTGAAAAAATGCTACAGTACATTTGTTATGTATCCTCTTTTCCTTTTGAATAATAAATAGTGATATTTGGAAAGATGTTGCCATGTTGTTATTCCCCCCTCACTGTCAAAGTGTCCATAATGTAATGTATGTTAAGAGCTGTTAATGAAGATATCATTTGACATGAAGATTGCTTTACTAGAATAGTATGGAATAGTTGATGAGAATGCAGAGATGAAAAGAGGTGTTGACAATGGCAGTTACATTGGCAGCTACAGTCTTAAGAAGTTTATGAAAGTATAATGACAGGGAAAACTAAGTCGCTTTACTTGAATTACACTGAAAAGCTACATGAAGCTGTCGTGTATGCGTCACAATAGATAGTGTTAGCATTGGCAGGTAACGTCACCGTCATAAGGAGTTTATGAATGTACAATGACAGGAAAACCTAAGTCGCTTTACTTGAATTACACTGAAAAGCTACATGAAGCTGTCGTGTATGCGTCACGATAGATAGTGTTAGCATTGGCAGGTAAAGTCACTGTCGTAATGAGTTCATGAAAGTATCATGACTAGAAAAACAGTCACTAATTACACAGTAATGGTAAGCTTATCTGGAATGCTGTATACAGTATTGTAGAATAATTACATTATGGTTATATTAGCATTTACTTTGGTTTTAAGTATTCGTGGATGTGCAGCAGTAAGGGTAAGGTAGGATTGTATTACATCTATGTTTCAAAACAAGAAGATGTTGACTTGTGACAGGTACCTCAGTAATCCAGTTCTCTTGGGACAAAGGGTGGTTTTGATTACTGAAAGAGACGTCAACATACAATTTACAGAATTTTAATTTTAATCCTATATAGAGTGAAACCATTAATTATTGTGGCCTTATTATGACGGTAGCATTAAAAAACTATTGTCATAACGTGGCATCTATACCATACCTTTATGTCATTAGCTTTTATGTCTTCTTTTCATGATATGTATTAACAGTTGTGTCATGACAGTATGAGGTTACATGCTGAAGGATGACTTGAACTGCCATGACAGATCTTGTTATGACAGAATTGTGTAGACTTTAAGGCAAGCAGTAATAATCTGTATGAGATGTACTGCTATGACACTTGCCATAGACATTCTGTCATGACAGGTGACATGAAACATTGTGTCACTTTTAGCATTGCTAGGATAATTTAGCATATGACATAACCTGTTATGTCAGTGTGCGTCATAACGTTTATCGCGGCATGTGTCATGACAGTGTTATGATACTTGTCATTAGCGTTAAGACACTGTCATAACATGTTATGGCATGTGTTGTGACATGTGTATAACACCGTTATGCAGGCATTATGGCGCATAGTTCAAGTAAAGTGTTACCAAGTGCTCTAGTAAAAGAATTCTTGCGCTTGGCCATTCTTTCTGTAAATCTGATATACCCGGTGAAGGACTTGCATTAATGTCACAACACTGATGTCACATGACTCATACATTAATGTCATGAGGTCATTGACTTACCTTTGGTCAGCACCTCTTTGTCATGTGTGAACCTGCACAACAACCACACCCTGGAACACCCACATTTAAGCTCTGGAAGTCAAAATCAATTAAGCAAGATCTACAAATAATATATAATATACAGAGCAATACATTTTAAATTCAATAATTGCAGCGAAAATCTGAAAAAATAAACTTCTCGGAACACAGAATCGACAATTTTGTCTCCTAAATAGAGATTAGAAAAAATATAATTTCAGGCAGCCATGGCACTGGTGTCACAATTTCAAAAAAACCTTGCATGGCAGGAGGTTACCATGACTGTCAATTCCTCAGGTATACAGAGCCACACGTGCAGATTAAAATCAAGGTTGAGGCAAACAGGTATATATTTGCCAAATGATAACTGTAGGAGCAATAGGCGGTGGTATAGGGGTGCCACCACTGAGCTACCTTGATGAGCTACAAGCTGAAATTATAGGAGTTTTTTTTTTTTTTTTTTTTTAAATTGATTAATATGACGGAATCACGACATGAACTTGGCCATCAGGCAATCACATTTGTCGATGTCATTTGTGCATGGCAAATCAGTAGCACTTTTATCTCATGGGAATTCTAACAATTTACTTACACATATTCATCTGCTGACAGCACCCTTATTGCAGTCTATTGCACCTGTTCATAGGGAAAACCAGTCATCGCTGCAAATTGCTTTTTGATGTTTGGTGGCTGTATAGGGGAATCTGGTGTACCTTGAACTCAGAGGAATGATGCCATTCACCACTCTTGGTATGACATGACTGAGTGAGGGCTGGGGTACATCCGAACGGTCTGCTATTTCTTGGACATTCACCATGGCCAAGAACCCCAGAGTTGACAGGATTTGCAGATGGGCAGGTTTTGACTGGTTGCTACACGTAGGGTGCTGTAGTGCCGGCCCAAAATCAGCACAGAGTTCCATGAGCACAGGTCATGTTAAGCGAAAACAACTCATGAGCCAGTCATCACCATGGGTAAAAAACAGTCGGAACGGTACCTGAAGATACCTTCCTGTCACACCATACCATGCACAATATCCTCAATTGCCAAGGCAGCCATGGCCAGGCTGTGCTGCTATCGTCATACACTTTAGGTCTATTTATGTTGTTGGGAGAAAATTTTGGAGAGCAGTACAGTGTTTGTGAATGTGTATTAGAATTACAAAGGGGTGTTGCCGCGTTTGACCAGGGCCAAATGGCACCTCCTGTTAACGATCTGTTACCTGCCGTCTGCGGAACGTAGGGTTCCCCATTACCATATATGAGCCAACACATGCTAATGTATCTCCTTGAACTTTATAACTGTTGACCACACAATGTAATCTTTCAACATTTTGCTCCATGCTTGTGTTCCTGTGGCCGACTGTGTAAGTAAAGTATCCGTCTTCAACTGCGAACATGGGATCCGTCTCTTCATTAACAAAATGGTTGTTTTACGAATTTTGAGAATTTTATTGTTTACTAACAATGTGAACAAAATCAATTGATTAAAAGAGCACTGATTGCTCATATCTGTTATACCTTATTTATGGCCAAAAACAACATTGATTGTGATCCTAATATACCTATATCCTATTACCTTATTAATATTATAATTAATATTAATAAGTGTATAATACACGCTTGTGTATAATATGCATTATGGGCAATGAAATCCCGGGAAAAATGTCTCTTGTGTATAAACTGTTCCTTAGTATCATTTCAGGCTGTCAGACATGGAGATCACAGTGGCAGGCCACATCACAATGTATGGAAAAAGGAATGTTTCATCGGATTTATCATAATTGCTGAATAAATTACTAAACGTGATCATAATCATTTGCATCATTACTAGGTGTATAACGGTACTTGTATTCATCCCGAACCATTACAATACAGTTCGGTGTGTGTAGTCATATGGAGAGTATACGGTAGCTTGTGACCCATTTGTAATTTAGCAACATACCATACTGAGCTTAGCTTAAACTGTTTTGCATCTGACTGAGTCATTCACACTATGGCGAGTGATAATGACACAGAAGCTTTTAAAGATAAACAAAAAGAAACCTAGCCTTATGCATTTGGTGTTTTTTTGTTGCTTTTTGTCCCTGTTGTACCAAACCGTAATGTCAAAACCGTGATGTGAACCGTGACTTCTGTGTGCCGTTCAGAGACGGTCGGTGACTTGGAAACAGAGGAAGCACAAACCTCACCTTTAAATCTATCATTAATTGCAACCTGCTCCCGTTTATCCACCTAGATTAACAATAAAACAAACGATTCACAGAATAATCAACACAAATTGTGTAATCAGAGTAAATGATTACCTGTCATTCTGTGATAGTGACTGTTTTTAAAACTAGTTGAAGCCTGTGTGCTAAACTTTATTGCACATTGTACTCAACACAGATGTATTATACATATAAAAGACTCCTAAATGTTTATTTTCAGAAACTGAGATCTATTCCAGTACCTTTACTTCCGTTTTTATCAATTTGAATTCCAAAACACAAGGACGCTACAATGTAAAACACATTAAGGGATTCGTTTTTCAATATGTATTTAGCTGATTGCCTTCCTTATTAAACTATTTCACACTGTAGCATTCGCTGTAGCATATAAACTTCAGACAATCCACTGTGTTTCACAAGCATTTTAACAGCAGAATCTTGCAAATCAGATGAACACATTTGACATTAATATTCAATGACTTTGGGCAGAGAGTGAATACTACAATTATCCACAAATTATAAGAATGTGTAGGTATAACAAATGCTACTAGTGTAAGCCACCCGTACAAGTGCACCTGTTTTGTAAAGTCAAAATTGTGGAAATCACATGATTAGATATATTGTCCAACCTGCCCAAACATGAAGAAGGATTACTTGTCTTTGCTTCACTTTAATAATGTTAATTTAGTCTTCATTACAGATAAGTTAGCTTGGACAATAAATATAACTTATGTCTTTCTTCCCGAATGTGGCCATGAACTTAGCCGGGAAAAAACGGGAAACATTTAGCTCATGTATAATGTGCACCCCTAATTTTTACATTTAAAAATCTGGGAAAAAAAGTGCATTAATAAATAGTTGTAATCAATAAATATGGTAATAACAAGGAATAAGGAAACTATTGTGCAAATTTCTTTTGGTTTCTAGGGTGAGCATATATGTACCCTAAAGGTGCATACACATGTGTCATACACATCGGTACGCACATTCTCACATCAAGTTGAAGTTTTATAAATCCAAAATTATGCATGAAAACCAGTGTTTGTACATTGCGGAGTGGTTTTTGTGCGTATGCACAGTTTATAAATGAGGCCCCTGATCTCTTCCTCTGTGCAAGACACCTTCTCAAACACTCACGTGATTTCTGATATGGCATGGAAAATGTTGATACCCAAGTGCTATTCTGCACAGAAGCAGGGCTTGTAGGTTCCAATGTAGGCTCTGAATTGGGTGAGGTATCAGGATAAGGTACAGGCATGAGAGTCAAAATTATTTCAGGTTTAGATGTAGCCATGGTACACTTTGCTGAGTGTTGTGCTATGCATCTGAAAAGAAAAAAGCACAGAGTAGCTACCACAATAATTCAAGGCTAGGTGGTTAAGAAAACATATTCATTTTGTCAATGGATTTTTACATAATAAACAGCACTCATAGAATATTGACTACATTTCATAGTTTATTATGGAATTCAGAGTTTTGGGATTCATTTGTATTTTATTTTTTAATAACTGTGTGTTGAACTGAATTCCTTAAGACAGCATAATTACCACTTCTCATGGGTGCATACAGTAGTTTCCTGCAGTCTGCTAGTGGCAGGAGGTGTCTCAAATCATCTTCATTTATGAATTCCATGTCATCAGCTGTCCTCACCCCTGTGTTTGATACTTTTAATGGTGGCTTCCATTATGCTTCACCTGAAACAGAATAATAAAATGCAGTTACATCAAGGTGAAACAGCTTGTACAGTGGCAGTGGGTTACAGTCAGCAAGGGTATCCACACTAACACAAACATAATGAGCCTGTGTGTCATGCTGCAGGATGTGAACACCAAGATCCAAAGCTGGCACTGAATGAGATTTTTTGCAAACAAAATAAATCTTCTCCTGACTGACCAGAAGCAGAACAATCCTACCAAGCTCATAACCTCTGCCATTAACATTGAGAAGTATAGCCATTCTTTTCCAGTATGTACTACCCTTGTATGTGACAGAAGCTGTTTCTACTGTGTTTTGTTTCTTAACACCTCTTAGTCTAACAGCTTATTGAATAGCAACATTTGATCATCAAATTCATTGGCTTGGTCTACTTGGGGAGTGGCTGGGAACAGGCTCCCTGAGTTTGGATAGGCCTGTAGCAATCGGTGCCTTTCTGCCAAAGTGCTACAGAGGTTTTTGAAATCATGGAGCTTCTTTGTGCATTGTTTAAAATATCTGTGCTAATGTTCAAAGCAGAGAGTCCAGAAGTGAATGACTGGGCCAAATTGTATTATGAAGTCTGGGAAGTGGAGGAGGAAATGGTGTTTTGGCTTTAATGTTTGGTCTGAAAAAACAGTTGCTCTAGACTCCAAATATTCCTCAACAAGTAACTTCAGATAGGCTACCTGGTTGGTATGAATCTTGGGAGCAAAGACAATTTCTTCTATCTCCCTCAGCTTGAGGCACAACTGCCAAACTTGGTCTTCAAGTGGATTCTTGATACATGTACCTACAAGGATAGGGAGAAGTTCTGTGCTGCACTTCCTTCCAACTTCTCTCGATCAGCTCCAACCACACAAGGGCAGTTGTTAGCATCACTACCAACTTTAGTTGAGAGATCCTCCTATTCAACTGCACAAATGTGAAGTGCTTCCCAGTGGACACAAGATATTTTAAATTCAGTTGAAGATCTACAGACACAATCCCATTGAAAATATCATGACCAAAACATGACAGAAGTCCTGGTTGGCAATACATGTTTTCTGCAGTCCCTGCTGGGCCCTGCATCTGTCTCTGGTTGTAAGGCAGTATCTACAGAAGTTTCTGCTCTTCCTGAAATTCTCTGTGAAGCCTCCAAGTGAATGCAACCCCAGGTTGTCACCTACGATTGCAATTACTACCCCCTTCACAGCCTCACCTGTCTCCAAGGTAATATCAGATTGCTCAATGTCTTTTAAGTCTTTTACAAGGGAGGAGAACACTTTCACTTGTCCATAAAACTCCCTGCAAAGCATGACTAACTGCTAGTGGTCAATGGATGGCCTGTTATGAGGCAATATCTCACCCAGTGTCATGTACACAGGTGGGAGCTTGTGTGTTTTGCTTCTTTTTGACAGATCCAAGAGGATTCACAACTTGCTTCAAGATAACAGAGATTGATGAAGGCAAACCCTTGTAAAAGGGTGTCTTACCTGGTAGGACTTTTTTCCTTCCCCAAGAACCTCCCTTTGAGGGTGGAATCATGCAAGCTGGCTCCTCGTTTCATCGGGCCTTTCAAAGTTGTCCGCAGGATTAACCCTGTTGCTTATCGACTCCTACAGCCCCGATCCATCAGAGTTCACCCCACTTTTCATGTTTCCCAGTTAAGGCCAGTGGCCACTTCCCCTCTTCCCCTGCCCCCAAACCCCCACCACCTCCCAGGATCATCGATGGACAGCCTGCCTTCACTGTTCACCATTTGTTGGATTCCCGCCGTGTTCGGGGGGGTGTTCAGTATCTTGTGGATTGGGAGGCATGCGGTCCTGAGGGACGTTCCTGGGTTCCTGCTCAGGATATCCTTGACAAGGACCTCCTGAAGGACTTCCATCGCCGTCGCCCTGATCATCCTTGGAATGTCAGGAAACGTTCTTAGGGGGAGAGTCCTGTTAGGACTTTTTTGCTTCCCCACCAGGGGTCACCAGAGACTCTGTGCTTCTTAATTATGTTACTCCCATTCTGTCAATTTGCCCCACCTGTGTCTCATTTGCCGTGTGTCATGTGTATTGTTTCCTTATTAGTTAGTGTATTTAAATCCTGGTCTTTGTCTCTGTCATTGCTTAGTCTTTGTTAGTGTAGTCTGTGTTCAGTGTAGCCCTTGTCCTGAGCCTGCTTGTTGTTTTTTTTTGTCTCTGTTTGCCTGACTTTGACCATAGCTCTGTTTTGGATTTACGCTTTTTGGTAGTGATGGCAAAACCGAGGCTTTTGAAACAATTGACACAATTGAAGCAACTGCTTCGAAAATGTATCGATGCTCCGACGCTTCACCCAGATGGGTATTACCTCACCATGATCAAATACGCATAATACAGCCCTACAACAGAAGTTTCCCATGGTTGTTTGAGAAGAGCCCGTGGTTGTCTTTCGTCACTTCAGAAGTTCGAATCTGGCTGGGTAGCTGATTGAAGTTACACTTTCCACATGTATTTTCTGAATAAATAGCCTGTTTACTACACTTTTTCTTACTTGAATATGCAGATAGGAGAAACATAGGCTGTGATGTGATCATATGTGTGAAATGTCCTGAACTAATGACGAAGTCATTGTTTAGCTATATCAAACCATACATCGGAACATTTAGACTACAGGAGTAAGCTAAGTTAAACCATGTGTTTCATCCTGATCATTTTCCAAACGCAAGAATGAATTACCAATTAAAAGGATCTGTCATAATTTCTTTGTAAATCTATTTATTTGAGAATGCAGAGTATGCGAATAATAGCGACCGAATAAGCTTTCCCTGAGAAGCGATGGAGAAAACCGAAGCATTTCTAACCGCTGTCTATTAAAGGCTTTGACTCATTTAGCTGATGTGTCACATTAGTTGTACATACTTTTTTGAAAGCACTTATGATAATGTTTGCTGGTAGCCTACACAAATCAGCGGATGTATTATTCCCTCAAGAGAAACTTTAAAACCAGCCTGTAGGCTTTGTCCCAGTAGGTGGGTCCTATTTTATTTAGTTACTCCATACACACGTATTCACAAGGTATAGCCCGCTGGAGAAGTATTATGCGATAAAAGTTAATTAGCTTGTTCAGATTCGAACAACGCAATTTCGCTTTTACTCACACACGGCAGCTCAGAGCTTTAACCATTACACTACATAAACTGCTTACCTATAATAGAGGGACAAGGGATTGAAACAATCTTGTATATATGATATTTTCCCCTCTCATTTCCACATTTAGATGTCAAATATTTTTTTTTTACTTTTCCCCACAAAGGTATGGTCCTGTCTTCAAATTTATGGGAATTTCTTAAATATACAAATATGTTTATAGGCAAGTGGTACACATTTTATCTTACAGAATTATACATTTCATTTCCTGAAACAGATATTACTTCGAATTTTGCAGAACACTATATGTTCTCACGAAGATCTCAAGGTTATGTGCGTTATTTGTAGTTATTTAATTACTTATGCAGTGTCTTATTCCAAGAATACCCTGGTCCCAGCTAATCGAAAATGGACCCATTAGATAGGGGAAAGTATAGGTTGTATTTCAGTCGGGTTTGACATAATGTTATCATGTAAACATGCCATGAACATTCTAACATTCTACATGGTTCGGCCACAAGGAAACATTCCAGGTAAATACCGTGCAAGGAACATTAAGAAAATAGGTAAAAGTTTCTAGGAATATTTTATTTAAGGTTCTGACAATGTTCTGACAACCAACAACTGTTGGGTGGGGTATAGCCTTCTATGGGATATTTCACTCAAATTCTTTGAGAGGTCCATTGATGTACAAAAAAAAAAAAAAAAAAAAACAAGAATTCAATCTTCAGGAAGGTGAACATTTGCAGTTATTCAGATCGTAGCCCATGTTTCAAATTACATCAGAAGCCTTTGAATATTATTAAGGTTATGAACTCCAGACAGCGTGTGCTTGACAGTTTGAAAGCCTGTAACATTTAAACACCAAATCCAAATAGTTTTCGTGATTTTATTCACCTTTTCTGTACTCACTGGGGAATTTACGAAGCAAGAGAAAACTGCAACAAACATGATAGACAAGAAATAAACATTGATAATAATGAGTCATTGATTAAACACAGAACATAATTATCTTTCTTCTGACCATGTAAACTGTCGGAAACGCTCCACATTTGATCTTGTCCGTTACGTCAAGTGGGAAATGTGATGACGTTAGGAGCGTGCTTCGGTTGGGGCTCCGGAGCAGTGTGCCGAAGCACAGCTGCTTCGAATGATTCGACACAGCTTCGGAGCCCCGTTTCATTTCGCCCATCTCTACTTTTTGGATTTTCCTGTTGGATTGTTTGTCTTGTTACGGATTGCTCTTTGTGTTTGACATGGACTGTTTTCGGATTTCTCTTTGGATATTGCGTGGATTCTGTTGCCTGTGTTTGGCTTGGAATAAATTCCTCACCTAAAGTCTACTAGTGTCTCTGGATTTGAGTTCACTCCCTGACCTCGTAGCTCAGTGGTTAGTGCTGTGGTCTTTGAATTGAGAAACCTGTGAATCCTTACATTACCATTCCTCACATCCTCCAGCACATTTGGATCTTCTGGTAAGTGCAATTTTGACACCTACTGCTCTCTCATCTGATGGCAGGTTCAACAGAGCTTTTAGAGTGTCTTTCACTGGGACATATTGGCAAAAGCGCTGTTTACAAGAAGCATCAAAATCAAGAACCTCAACATAATTGAAGTTTTCCTCAAAATATTTCTTCTGGGTTGTATCTGATCTGAGCAAGCCCTCATTAAACATCTTCAATAAGTTCTCTTTTGACAGTTCATGTATGATATTAGAAATCCTTTCATCAGGAATTTCACGCTTTGACAATTGTTCACAAAGTCTAACAAACTATATTACATGTGTGCATACATCTTGAAACGCTTCTATTGGAGTGGATATTGTCAAAGCAGGTTTTCTTGTATTCAAGTAAAACAGGGCCAAATTGGTAAAAACATCTCTGTCTTTTTCAACATCATCTAAAGAATCACCAACCTCAGGAAATTCTACAGTCTCTGTCATGTTATCATGTCCCATATCAACAGCATCATCATTGTCCACACCTCCATCTCCACAAGCTGTTTATTTTTCACATTGAATAATGTGAAAATTTGCATTCCTCAAACCAACAATTCAAATTCACACACTATCTTGCTGGTTTAGGTTTTGAGTGGTTTCAGTACATGTGTGTCCGTAATGCACAAAATGTCTTGAAATTAAAAGGAATTGAAATTACATTATTATTATTCCTGTATGTATCTGAAATGATTGTTATGGTTTTGTGTCCTGCAGCTCCTCAGTATGAAAGAAAAGAGCCAAACAGTGCAAAAAAGAATGTGTGAGACTTAAAATCAAATGCAGTGGAATTTATGCTTCCATGAGTCCGGAATGAGACCCTTGTATGCTCAAGTTAGGCGATCAAAAAATCTATCCAATTTAGCTGCTGCAGTCTGCCCTGCAATGAAGCTCAGAAAACATGTGATCCTATCAAGAATGTTGTGCTGTTTAAAAGTCTTACCTGTCAGGGCCTCTGGGTGCCTCGCAGGCTTAGGGTAGCAGACGTATGCTTAGGGTAGCAGAGGGTTATTTAAACTAGGGCCTGGGGGGCATGGATGTTACATAGTGAGATGGGTAGGGATAGACAGACTGCCAGAATAGAACACACCAAGGCTAAATATTTTATTGGTAGTGAAGGAAACACGATTGCAAATCAGTTAGAGCAGCACTGTTATAGGGATGGTTTTGAGCAGCTGGGAGTGGAGAGGAAAGACGGGAAATGCACACGCAGTACCCTGAAATTTCTCTGTTTAAATGCTAGAAGCATAAAAAATAAAATTTTGGATGTAGAAGCGGTTATGAGTAATAGTAATGATGTTGTTGGGATCATGGAGACGTGGCTTGGTGCAGGGGATGGGGATGGGGATGAGTATAACACAGAGGGATACAAGATGCTTAGAAAAGATATAACCAATAGAAGAGGAGGGGGCATAGCTCTCTATGTACAGGATTATCTTAATATCCAGGAAATTCCAGGTATGGAGCCCCTTGGTGTTCGTGAAGACATATGGATTAAAGTACTGGGGGAAAATGAAAAGGGTCTGAATGTCGGAATATGTTATAGGCCACCAGCCTCTGACAGCAGTGTTAACAGTATGCCCTTTGATAACATTAAACTAGCATGAAAGGAGTGTGAGACAATAGCAATGGGGGACTTCAATTACCCTTCAATAAATTGGGAAGCTGTGTCTGGTCAAGGTAAATGTGAGGTTTCTGGATGTTGTAAATGATTGTTTTCTGATACAGTCTGTTACTCAACCTACAAGAGAGAACACAATTCTAGACCTGGTTCTGTGTAATAATCCTGATAGAATCTACAGTACTGAGGTAGTACGGGGAGCCACTCAGAACAAGTGACCGTAGTGCAGTTACATTTGAAGTTTTTTGGTGAGTTACGATTACATCCTCCAATGCTAGAATTTTCAACTTTAGACAAGCTGAGTACCTCTTTTAGATGGTAGAACTGTGAAAGAAATTGGGAACATATTTAAAATGATTATTCTGGATGTACAGCGTAAATTCATTCCATAAGTGCGAAAAGGGAAGCTGAAAAATAAGCACACGCAGTGGATGAATAAGTTCTTACATGATAGTTTGAAACATAAAAGGAAACTATTTAGAAAATTCAAGTTAGATAGCTCAGAGACAAACAAGATTGAATACAGTAAAATGCGTGGTCAAGTTAAAGAAATAAGGGAAGCTAAAAGGTGTTTGGAAAGACAGATTGCGCTAGATGCAAAGAGTAACCCTAAATGCTTTTTTCAATACCACAGTCGAAAAAAGATAAGAAAGACGAGATAAGAGGTTTAAAAAACAAGGATGGACTTATGGTTTATGATAACAAAGCTATTGCTGATACCCTAAACAGCTACTTTGTGGAGAGTTTCACTAGTGAAGTGTTTTCTCATATGCCTTCAGGTGCATTCAGTTCTCAGAGTCTTATAGAAGAAATTGATTTAAATGATGCAGAAGTACTAGATAAACTTCAAAACTTTAACAAATAAGGCAGCAGGTCCCAATTGAATATTTCCAAGAGTAGCCTGTAGCAGTTTAGCTGATATGTAGATGCCACAAAACCAGCTAACAACACGCTACTCATTCCCATGACACAAGAGAAATTAAGGGTGGGGCGCAGCTTGTTGAGTTTTGATTAATAAAAACTATAAAAAAACACCCCAGGAGTGCTACTCCTCCTCTTCCTGGACCACCACCTCCGGATGCTGCCACCCACCGTCTCCTGTCTGAAGCGGTAACCTTGGGGAGAGGGAGACAGCATGGCCCAGATCACCTCAATTTTCTGGCTGGGCAGACTAAAATGTGGAGCACGCCACACACACAGCTATGTCCCTTTCTAAACTGGGGCTGTGCCACACCATGGCTTCTGCCTCACCTGTGATGTCACTGCCTTCAGTCCACCCTGTCTCGTCTTCAGTTCTTCGCCAGCTGGTCCCACCTCCAGCCATCTGCGACATCCCACTGGCATTTGGAAGTGGTCCTGCAGCACTCCACCTGTTCACACAAAATGACAAAAACACGCACACACCAAGACACTAAAAACATCCTTCCCGGATCATCCCTCAAAAAGAGAAGGAAAACAAAATCAAAGAAACCAAAACAAATTCATGAAGAAAACCATTCATAAAGCATAGCGATATCAGTCACATGTACTAACCCCAGCACTGTTTTTCTCTCCTTCTACCCACAACCCACACCTCCCTGCCTGTGTCTCTCCCCACCTGGAGACATGCAGGTAAGGCATAACTCACACAAAAAGACAAGGGACAAATTTACCTCCAGCAAATATAGCTGGACCAATTAGTGCTGAAACAAATACACTAATACAAGCACAATCAGAAAATCCTAAAACACTGAAGAATGGTAAAAACAAAGTAAATAAACAAACTGGCTAGCTAATCAGTTCTGCTACTCAAAGATTTACTCCTGAGAGGGTGAAAAACCACAAAAAAACCTTACGTCAGCTAGAAGTAGTGTTGAAGCCAAATTACACTTTCTTTTGCAGTCCCCTAACTACTGCGTATTTACCAGGTAAATATGTTTATGATAAAATAAATTTATTGCTTAATTATTAACTACCACTGGTAAGTACTGGGTAACTACTTAAAAACACCTCTGCTGTTACTGATTAGTTTAAGTAAGTACTTTGTTGTTGTCACAGTTTGTAACTGCTCATGTTTAATCATGTACTTTTTAGGAATTAAGGTGGTACTTTCAATTGGTTGTCTTTTATTTTTTGTAATTGTGTCATGTATCTGATTTGTCAGTATCAGGATTTAAGTCATCATCCTTGTACCATCAGCTTTGTTAAAATTCCATTGTTATGTATTTACTAATTCTTTGAGGTGTTTAGAAAGTACCTAAGAATTAAGAATTGAAAATTGCAAGGCATGTTCCTTCCATTTTCTCACAGCACTTCCTGGAGAATAATGTGCTTGTCTCTGTGGCTGTTATTTATGAGTCTGTGAGCTATGACTCCCTACACCACTACTGGAGCTATTACAAGTCTGTGTGCTATGCTTCAGTCCACTATTACTGAATCTTATTTCTGTTTTGATATTGATAAATACTATGGTAGTCTGTAACCAATGGTATATTGGAATCAATCTAATGACAATGAACAGAATTTCAGGGTCTCATATGCCCGAATAATCATTGGCTTCAATGTGACTATAAATGCTTTGATCCTGTAATTCCTGCTGATAGCTATATGTGACATTACTGTGACTGTTGCTTTTAAATTAAAGAACTGAAATAATACATACTGCTTTTTGGTTGAAGTAGCATGATGAAATAGTTAAGTGTGTATTTGCAATATCATGTATTACCATAAGGAAGTTTATATAAAGCAATGCCAAATGCAAGTCTCTTTCAGCAACAGTGCTGAAAAAATATGTTTTGAGCTGCAATGGAACTATGATACATGAACTATGTCACAACTATGCACAGTTACAACATAAGTGATTCTTATCATGAATGACAGTACCAAAATATATCTCAGAAAAACATGTAGATATAGATCTCAGATGTTGTGTTGACAGATGCATATTCATCTCTAAAGTGTATATAAACAGCACCTGAACATCTAGTCTGAACAGAACAATACCCACATTTACAGAGGAACTCCACACACTGTCTGGTGAGAGAAACTCATTCATTTTGGTTTATGTTTTCATATGTTTCAGTTTTTTCTGAGTTTAGAAAGAGTTCATTTCTACCTTGAGTAGAAATCACAAGGTAACTGAAGCTGATGAACATCTGTATCACGATAAGAATATATTTAGCAAATATCATTTGTCCAAATATGGCTGTGTTGTATCTGCAAATTAGAGCCACACTGGTTCTCTGTTCTAAGCCGAAGTCTCAGCTCATGAATCTACTGTCTAAATTCTCAGTCTCTGACTTAAACCTGTCTATTTTCCCCCTTTAATTTATTTATTGTTTTATTTTGCATGTGTGTGCGTGGGGATTGGACACAACTGTCTATAATTTCTGAGGCATCATCCTCTGCTGGTTAGACCTTTTCTAGCTGCTATCATTATTGTCTTAACATTTGTATTTTATATTGTATTGTATTTGGTACTATTTGCCATTATGTGTTATAACATAATATAATTTTATTGACTGGCTGATCCAATGTCTTAATTCAGTCGTAGTAGCTGCATGTACAATGTACTAAGATAGCTATTGTTGTTTACCTTTTAGTTTCACCTTCTGACTCAGTATTGAACTTGAGAGAAACCATCTCAGTGTACAGTGTCTTGGGGAGGAAGCATTTAACTTGCTGTCAAAGTATACACTAATGGGCTACATATATGGAGGACAGTACATTGCACTTTGTAATTTTCCATAAATAACAAGCACACTGATGCTTGGAATAATCCATTAGCAGTTTCTTTCTACAAATTATTGTTTGGGCGAGTCAATGATACATTACATTTAAAAATAAAAACATTTTTAACTGGCCACAACTTAATAAAAATACGTGATAAAGGCTATCTAACAAAAGTTGTGCTTCAAGACCATTTATATTAAATCCTTTCTTGGACCTGAAGTGAAGATTTTTGGCTTTTTAAAATATTGTTTATTTAGAACTGAGAGCCCTTAATTCCTTTTAACTATGTTCAAAGAGTAATATTTTCTTGAAACAGAATTTAAAGCTTCAGGACTCATTTTTACACATGTAAGCCAAACCAGTGGGAACTTAAAAAGTTAATTTTGTCTAGGATAACTGTGATGAACAATGTCTACAAACTTTTTTCCACAACAAAAACGAGGCAATAACTAAGTAAAAATGCACCTTTGAAAATAAAAACTTAGATGTAATATATTACCATTTTTGTTGACGAATAATAACGAGACAGTTATGTCACAGACAGACGAATGGACAAGCAATTTGGCTACCATAGGCCTATATTTTTTCATCCAATTACATGCATGCAATCAATTTGGAAGATACGCACAGCCATGTATTGCATGCTTATGATTGGTTGATACATACTGGTAGTGCTGCCCCACCAATATCCCCCCTCCTCTGTTAATCAAACGTTAAACATTTTAACTAACGTTAACTTGGCATTTCAAATCATGGATACTCTCGGAGGAAGAAAAAGAACAGATTTGTGCCGTTTGCAGACGGTTACCTTTTCTTGTTCACTTGACTTGTTAACATTAATTGTGCATACTGATAGGTTAGTTATCTGAGCGCAAGATGAATTAACATCTTTGTCATGTATTTTAAAAAATTTAAACATGCAACAGTGGCTCCTTGGCCACAATTCTGACTGTAATAGTTAAGGCAATCTAATATTGACATTGTCGAAGAAATGTAAGAAAAATAACACATGCAATAAACACAATTGGAGTTTGTTAATAACAAATTTTGGGAGAGGCAACCTTCAAACAACCGTTCACTCAAACTCCAGTATCCGTCTGGTTGTAAACAAGGTATTAACTTGACATGTACCTTCTCACCCATCACACTCTCTGTTTCCGGCATCCCTTCCCCTCCCCATCTCCACCTTCAAGTCTACTTCCCTTTCTTCTGTTTTTTTCACCCTCTTTTAACAGTCAAAAGGGGGGGTTCACTTCATCCTAAAAAATAGTGAGGCATGACACTGCCCCCCTGGACTCCAAGCCCAAGATCAATGTACCAATATACAACTCGTTACATCATAATAAACTCCATCCAAACGCATTCATGTTGTCTAAAGGTTCATTCTCCTGAAATGTCAGCTATGCTCCATCTTAAGCATCCACTGACGTGTTGATAATTCCTGAATAACAGCAGCTTGTGCTCATTTATACAGGACGGGCGCAATGGACTGACTGAAGTGCACACGTGAAGGCACACTTGACCATATGCTTAAGCCCAGTATTCTTTACGACTGAGTATGGTTGCATATCCGCAGTGATAAACACTCTTATAGCATTAGTTATTGCTTTGGCACAGTCTGAATCTGCAGTGAGGGGCTGCTTGAACACTGTGTCTTGTTCTGCTTCTTGTCAAATTCGGGTGATCACGTTGTAAATGACAGGTTTGAAATGTATCCACAGACATACCCAACTTCAGTTAAACAATACTGGCATAGAGTTTGACACTAATTGCTGTCCATTTTCACTGTAACTAATCCGGGAAACCGTACTGCTCCCATGTAGTGGATTTAAATGTCATGGGAGGATCCTCCAGCTCTGGTCTCTCATTTGTGTTTGTCATATGGATGGCAACAACACTACATTACAGCTTGGCTAACTGGGCTATGCCGACCAGCATGCTACCGCTGATAGACAACAACTGTTGCACTGACAAAACCTCCCGGGTAAAACTTGCGCTGTAGAATTTCTGTTCAGTGCGTATGAGTAGTAGACATAAATAGACTATTTGGACAGTTATCGTTTGGGTCACAGGGCGTACTGAACCAAGGAACTTGCATACCGAATCAAACATCCTGTACCGAACAGTTCAAGACAAATGCATGTACCGTTACACCTCTTTAAACAGCATATGTGCAGGGCTCACTCTCGCTCTTGCCATTTGGTATTAGCAATTTATAATGCTTATATCTAGGATATGCCATAATATAGATAATGCTTGATGAAATCACTAAAATGATTTTATTCAAACATGCAAATTGACTATAATTCTACTACTATAATAATATAAAGTTCTTTATAAAGGGGATGAAAAGGATCTGACACAATTCGTCTGGCTTTTTGTTTCACCTGCGTTTTATCTATACATCCCGGTAGCTTCTGCTCTTTCCCAGTAATTTTACTGACTATCTATTTTTGTTCTTAGCCCCCAGGTGCCCATACCATGTACACATATTAAAAGTTAACACACTTTCAAGTTCAAACAATAAGTTTATAATAGAGTTCAAATGGGACATAGTGGACGTGACCTATTTAACCCATATATTACTTTGCCAGATACATTAGCTGAAATACAGCACTGTATGTGTTCAGTAATCTTTGCTATTTAGTCAATAAAGATACTAGACAGTACAGTATCTCATATAGCTTTGCTAAGGATGTATATAATATTGTGTTTGTGTTCGACACCCAAGTGATGCGTATCTGTATACATTTAAAAAATAAAATATATGTAAATATAAAAATTACGCTTGGTTGTATGTCCGACAGTGCTAACGGCTGTGTGCATAAGATAGTGAGTCAATAGTCAGATGATATCCCAACATTGTGTACATCTGCTATAAGCTACAGTGCATACTTCTACATGCCATGTTAACATACATCCAGCTTATGTCCATTTCCAGATACAATGGGTTGGTCAGAATGGAATCCGGATGTAACTTGGGGAATGGCTGCATATATTCAGAATAACATGCATATATTCCAAAATTCAAAAAAAAAATTCCAAAATCCAAAACACTTCTGGTCCCAGGCATTTTGGATAAGGGAAACTCAACCTGTATTTTATAGGTTGTAACTATTTAAACAATAAAATACATATCTCTCAGTGCATGCTCTTTTCTGTCAGTGTTATGGCTTTGCCTCTGAATGGTGGCAAAGCCCGCTTGCTGCACTTACTGGAAGGGGAGATCAGATGTTCTCACCCTTCCTCAGTCAAAGGCTGGGTAGTGGAAGGACCCCCTCCAGTACCCCGATGTCTTGGAAGTTTGAGGAAAGCCTTGCCAGCTGTTATTTGCCTGTTTTTGCCAGGTAGATACATTTTGTTGGAATTATATTTAATGAAGCTGTGTGAAATATGTCATTCTAGCAACAGTGGCTACTGTATATTTTTCATCTCATGTGTCATGTGGTTTGAAGTGGTTTGACATAAAACAGATTTTAATGACAGTATTTACCAATGTATTGTATCACTGAGCATATACACACACACACAAATAGAAATAAAAACTACACAATCATCACATATATAAATCATATATTTACTAATTGGACATGTGTGCTCTGCCCTTTCACATTCTGCTGATGGTGAGTGTATCACAGGACCAGAGACAGGTAACTGTCCATTTTACCAACTGTTATTTGCTGGTTCTTGCCAGGCTCAATAAACCACTGAAACCCAGCGATCTTGTCCGTGTGGTGTCAGAGTAGGATCAAGTGAGGAACTAGGGGTTACATTGGCAGATCCTAAAATGTCAGACATGGACCTCACAAACTAGTACCGCTATCTCCTCTGGTGTGAAACGCACCTTGCTCTGCCTTAGCTCATCCACATTGTCTTGCAAGCGCTGGGTGCATGTGATTTTATTGTATGTAATGCTCATTATGATTGGCTGAAACATGCAATGCCATCTAATTGATATTAACACAGTACCCATTGCAGATTGCACCATGTGAAGGACTTCTTATTGCGAGTAGTGCCATGGAATAGACTCACCCAATTTGATCAGCTCGAACTTGTGTTCCCAAAAATAGCTTTGCGGTGTTGTTTATATTGGAAAAAAGGTCTTTTGAGCCAGTACCCCAGTTTTGTGGTTTTGCTTTAAATATCACAAAGAACAATAAATAAATCATTTAAAAAATCACAAAGATGGTATAGTTACAAAATATTAACAAAAAGAGTGATTGCAAAATGATTGTATGTGCCACAAGTACTATATATTATCCTGACAACCTTCTTTTCTAGTCTGAGGTAATCATTTATGTCATGAAAAGTTAGAGTGGATACCAAGGAACCTATTTGGTAGAAAGCTTTTGCTTTTTGTTGTAATAATCAATAACATGGCAAAAAAAGCTGCAAAGAGAAATGTCAGTCCATAACTACTAAGAAAGGATGGCCAATCAGTCAGGAAAATCACAAAAAGCCATTAAACGCTACAATGAATCTGGCTTTTATGAAGATGGAAGGAAGATCACACCTCTGCTGCAGATGACAAGCATATTAGTCATTAGCCTAAGAAATCACCAGTTAACAGCAACCCCAGATTAAAGCTGAAATAAATGCTGCTTCACAGAGCTCTAGCAGCAAGCAAATCTCAACATCAACTGTTCACAGGAGATCAGGTCTTTATAGTAGAATTGATGCAAAGACACCTCTTCTGAGGGATGTAAACAAGAAGAAAAGACTGGCAAACAGTTTGGGCAAAAGATCACAGCCAGTGGACACTAGAACAATTATTTCCATTGTTCCAGTGTCCTTCTTTGTTCTTTGGTCAGACGTGTCCAAATTAGAAATTTTTGGCTCCAACCATCATGTTTTTTTGAGACACAGAGAAGGTGAACAGATGACGGCAGCATGAGTGGTGTGCACAGTGAAGCATAGGGGAGGCGATGTAATGGTGTGGGGGTGTTTTCCTGGTGATGCTGTCAGAGATTTATATAAAATTGAAGGCACACTGAACCAGCATGGCTACCACATTATCACACCGTCTTTTGTTTTTCAACAAGATAACCATCAAGGACACCTCAAGGTTGTGTAAGAATTGTTGAACAATGTCATCAAAGCAACAATGTCATCAAAGCAAACGAGGGTTATTCTGAAGAGCCTAAAATTCAAGATAATTTTGACTTGTTTGAACACTTGTTTTGGTCATCGCAATATTTGATTTGTATTATTTCATTGCTTCGAGGCCTTCTTCTAGGCAACTGTTAGGCAAACAGCATAGCTAAAATACAGAAAAACGCATGAAAAAGCAGGTGTCCAAACTTTTTTGACTGATACTATATATATATATATATATATATATATACACACACACACACACACACACACACACACACACACACACACACACAGCTATTAAGGTAGATATCCAAGTCTGCCTAATCTAGGTATAATTTCTTGCTGTAAGTATCAGTTACCATATTATTTTATGAAAAATGTAGTGATAACCTCTGAGTGAGCTAGCAAGTGATAAGTACCTAGCCCGTGAAATACCTATGTAGACCTAGCTAATGAGCCACCCAAACATTTCTGATTTATAAACTAATGTTTAATATCACTTGTAAAGACTTGTAATGTTAGCTTGCTAGCTGGTGGGAAGATAGAGGTCTGTTAACTTTGATTAAAACACCAACTCTTACCTGTAATGGTAACCAAAAATAAGCTCCACAACAACACTAGTCATAACACTACCAAACATTAAATGAAGCACAAAATATTGAAGTATCACCATTAATCAGCAACAGGTGAGCTACATAAAAACCACAGTAAATCAATGAAATACAGTGCTGTGAAAAAGAATTTGCCCCCTTACAGATTTCTTCTGTTTTTGCTTTTTTGTCACACCTAAATGATTCAGATCATCAAACAAAGATAACCTGAGTAAATACAAAATGCAGTTTTTAAATGATGATTTCATTTATTAAGGGAAAAAAGCTATCCAAACCAACGTGGCCCCATGTGAAAAAGTAAATTTGTTTCGCATCTTTTCTTGAATTTCTTTAGATTGGGGCATGATGTGTTACTTTTTGAGATCTTTTAGCCTACTTCATGTTGTCATACAGGTTCTATTTAAATGATTTCTTGATCCTACAGGTCTGGCATTAATCAGGCTTGGGTGGGGCTAGTGAAATTGAACTCAGCTTTCCACAAAATTTGGTTAATCACAGTTAATTCATGATTTAACAAGGGGGGGGGGGCAATTACTTTTTCACATAGGGCCAGGTTGGTTTAGATAGCTTTTTTCCCTTAATAAATGAAATAATCATTTAAAAGCTGCATTTTGTATTTACTCGGGTTATCTTTGTCTGATATTAAAGTTTGTTTGATGATCTGAAACATTTAAGTGTGACAAAAACGCAAAATAGAAGAAATCTTTAAGGAGGCAAATACTTTTTCACAGAACTGTATATAGCCTATAACCAGGCCCACTTCAAAGTTATTGGCCAAGGGTTTTTTAAAAAAACTGTTTCCATGGCTTTCCTCCACTTCATGTAATGTAATTGCATGACTAGAAAGGCTAATTGTTGCACTTAAATTGTTGGAGTCTGTGGAACCAGTCTATACATTACCACATAAGCACTCACTACTGACTGGATATGTGTTACCTATTTTTTAGCATACAAAACACATTACACAAAAATCTAAGTACATTTAAACAACCCAATACATTCCATCGAAAAATGTAAGCTATGGGAATTTTAAGATGAGCAATCCATTCAAATCAGAACAATCAATCTCAACATAATATACACACTTGGGTGCACTCTAGAGACATGTACAGATATGCCAAAGGAAGCTGCACAGATAAATAAATAATGCAAACAGAGCTCACAAATACATTACATTTTACAGATTTACAGGTACAATAGATTTTCTTACGATGTACCCAGTTTATATTCCTTGTATAATCTTGAAGATGGCAAAACTGTGGAGCATATTTAAAAAGATTACTCTGGATGCACAGCATAATTTCATTCCACAAGTGGTAAAAATGAAGTTGAATAAGAAGCATACACAGTGGATGAATAAGGTGTTATGGGATAGTTTGAAACAAAATGGAATTATTTAGAAAATACAAGTTAGACAGCTCAGAGAGAAATAAGGGAAGCAAAATGGCATCTTGAAAAACAGATTTCAGTAGGCGCAGAGAGTAACTGAATGCTTTTTTCAGTACTTCAGTCAAAAAAGCATAGTTATGGATGATATAAGAAGTATAAAAAAGGGTGGAGATGTGGTGTATAATAACAAAGCTACTGCTGATACCCTAAACAATTATTTTGGGAAAAGTTTCACTTGTGAAGAGTTTTCATGTATTCCCTTCACGTGCATTCAGTTCTCCGAATCTTATGGAGGAAGTGAAGTTAAGTGATTCAGAAGTACTAGATAAGATAAGATAGGTTTTTAGGCTAAATGTAGCTAAATGTAAAGTCTTGCATGTGGGAAATAAGAACCTTGAAGATGAAGGAACAAATCTGGAATGGGCTAAATTTGAAAAGGATTTGGAGTTATAATTGACCAAAGCTTAACAGGATCTAGGTGGTATGCTGTAGCTGTAAAAAAAAAAAAAAAAAAAAAAAAAAGGCCAACAGGATGTTTGGACATAAGTATTGATTACAATTCTAAGGAGGTTATATTAAATTTGTACAATACTTTAGTTAGACCTCATTTGTAAAATTGTGCGCAGTTCTGGGCACTGCCCAGTATAAGAAAAATATTGGGGCTCTTGGAAACATACAAAGAAGGGCAATGAAGCTATGAGAAAAGAATCAAGTGACTTAAACTTTTTAGATTTACTAAAAGGAGACTTCTGTAAGATTTAATAGAGGTTTTTAAATGTATGAAAGTGCTAAATAAGGTTAACAGCAATGCATTTATAGTGTGAGTTCAGTCTGTAGAACAAGGGGACATACATGGAGTTAATTCCACACTGACATAAGGAAGTACTATTTTACACAAAGAGTAACTGATAAATGGAATAGGTTGCTAGGTCATGTAGTTGAGGCAGAGACCCTGCTGTGTTCAAGTCCACACTCAACATTGTAGGCACGCTTTAGTTGGAATGGCAAGCTTAGTTGTGCAAAATGGCCTGTTCTTATGTTGCAGTGTATTGAAACGTGCAGTATAAATGACATATTATAGGATAATAATATGACTTACATTTTACAGATGAAGACCTGTAGCAGTGGCACAGAAGAGATTTTTGAAGTGTGTAGGCTGTGAGCAAAAGGTCTCAACTTTATATATTTATATAAATGTATATTATATATATGTATATATACCTGTGTGTGTGTGTGTGTATATATATATACATATATATATATACACACACAGGGTTGGGTAATAATGGATTACATGTAATCAGGATTATATAATCAGATTACAAAAAATAAGTAACTGTAATCAGCCTAGATTCCGCTTTGTGGCAGGGGAAAATAGAACGTGCTGAGTCAAGATGGAAGGTTCAAGCAGCAGCAGTCCCTCCAAAACAGCCTTCCATTCCTGGCAATATCGTCATCACTTCGACTTCAAATATGTGCAACACAAGAACGTATACGTCCAGTGCAATTTGTGCAATCCAAAAATAAAGTTGCTGTCATCTGCAAAGACCTCAAATTCAAATCTGAAATAAAACTTAAGAGGTCAATTTCCTTCTCAGTTAGCCTAGCATAGCTAACGTCAACCAGCTAATGTTAGTTAGCTGACGTTGCAGAAAAATGTGGTATGGGTTTAGCTAGGTCTGTGCAATATTATTATATATATTGTGTGACAATAAACCTCCATCGTTTCATATTATGCTGTATTGTTTATTTTGTTGTGTCATTGTGAACATAACACAGAACAGGGTAAATCTGAACAGGAGAAGGACTCCAACCAGCCAAGACAAAATGAGGTGCTCGATCCTAAAAAAGGTGCTTCTTCTGTCCCATGGATGTACCATCTATGGTAGAATCATGTCAAACAGTACATAGTCTATGGATGAGAACCACAAAAGGACATTCAGGAGAATGAACCTTTAGACAACATGAATGCGTTTGGAAGGAGTTTATTATGATGTAGCGAGTTGTATATTGGTAGGAACATTCATCTTGGGCTTGGAGTCCGGGGGGCAGTGTCATGCCACACTATTTTTTAGGATGAAGTGAACCCCCCCTGAAAACAAAAAGTGGAAAAAAATGAAGAAAGGGAAGTAGACTTGAAGGTGGAGATGGGGAGGGGGAGGGATGCCGGAAACAGAGAGTGTGATGGGAGAGAAGGTACGTGGCAAATTAATACCTGCGTATACAACCGGATTGGACGGATAATGGTGTTTGAGTGAAGGGTTGTCCAAAGGTTGCCTCTCCCAAAATTTGTTATGAACAAAAACCAAGTCGAGTGCTCAAAACAAACCCCAGATGCAGACGTTGCAAGAAGCTTTTGCCCGCGGCTCACTTATATATACAGGTATGAATAGTTTAACATCCATAATACGTTCTGTGAAATAGGACGTTATGTGATTTGAACGTTGTGCGAACACCATATTATCATATATACTTAGCAAAGCTATACCGGATACTGTAGTGTACCTGCATTTACAGTAGCCAAGATACTGTACACATACAATACTGTATTTCAGCTAATGTATCTGGCAAGGTGAGTTATAGGTTAAGTAAGTCAATACTGTGCAATACTATATATATAATAATACATCATAAACATACAATGGTCAGACGTTGCCTGACAGATGTTATGTTGCGCATACCTGTATCAGTATTTTGTTACATGCTTAATTGAAAATAGGTTCTCAATAAAAAGGAGAAAAATAATCAAATATAAGTAAGTACCCTTTATTTGTTGAGTATACAAATTTCTAAATGTAATAAGAAATAGGCCTTCCCATGTGGTCATTTTACATAAACTATTCATTTAATTTACAGAAAATGTGCTATATCGTATTGTTATCGGGATATGAAATGACCTATATCGGGATATAAGATTTTGGCTATATCGCACAGCCATTGGTTAAGCTTGGGTATGGAATTTTCTTTCAACAATTTTCACTTCAGTGCTCCACAGCACAATAATGAGCAAATTATGGATATTGGATCTCGAAAATATGGACCTTGCCATGCATAACACGATATGATTGTATGGAGTCGGAGCACTCCTAATACTAAGTGTAGTCTGCTGTACTGTGTGCAATTTTCAGTTATTTTCCTCTAGAAGAAGAATGTTGATCACTCATTTCCATTGTAGTTAGCTTGCTAGCTTAGCTGAACATATGCCAAGTTGATTTTATGATATTTTTGTTGCTGCGTCCATTTTTTTGTATAAGGTGCAATATTTTCAATGTTTGATTTTGAAATAATCCAGAGTAGATTACATTTATTTTGTAATCCAATGGATTATGTAACTATATATATATATATATATATATATATATATATATATATATATATATATATATATATATATAAATATATATATATATTTATTGTGACACTGAACGGGGAGGATCAGCAAGGTGGGACAGCACAATGAAGCAAAAGCACTAGAGCGATTCAGTTCACCAGACAGGAAGCCTGCTTTAATAATAAAAAACAAGTAATGCAGCTAGCGGGGCAAACACACCCACACGAATGGATAAACATAAACTAACAGTTAAACTAGTTCCTTGAGAGCGGAGACCAACAATCTCCCCGAGCATGGGACCGCAGCGACTTTAGTAGTCCCGCAATCACCCTGGAGTAACGGTAGCTGGGCTGATTGCAGAGGGGCTGCAGGTGAGCAGCCCAACGCCGCTCTCCAGGGTTCTGATGCTTCTGCTGCACACCCGGCACTGTCCTGCGTGCTGACCGTGTTTACCCAGTGGCGGTTTGAGATGACCGTTGAGATGACTGCAGGCAGTGCGGCGCTGGGTGGGGGCAACTCCTCTTGCCCTGCCACAATATATATATATATATATATATAGTATTTATTATTTTTTTTTTTCTCAGAAGTAGGGGGGAAGTGAGGATGGTAAATCCCCATAACTTTATATGGAATTACAAAAAAGTATTTAGTCAGCCACCAATTGTGCAAGTTCTCCCACTTAAAAAGATGAGAGAGGCCTGTAATTTTCATCATAGGTACCCTTCAACTATGAGAGACAGAATGAGAAAAAAAATCCAGAAAATCATGTTGTCTGATTTTTAAAGAATTTATTTGCAAATTATGGTGGAAAATAAGTATTTGATCATCAGATCAGTAAATCTATCCAATAAACAAACAATTAGTCATGCTGAAAGATTATATTCATTCATTTCGTGTATGCACCCTGTCCTGCTGAGAGCACCTGGGTAATTTTGCTTGGTGAATCAGAGTGTTGCAGTGGGGAATGTGGATGAGGTAAAACACAAATGGCAGCTTAACACTCCTGACCATCTTTAAAACTGGTCAAGACGGAAAGAGCACTGTTAGGTTCTCATGTGACATCAACTGCCTGGCTTGTAATTTGATGGATACACGGTAAACTACATGTTTAACATACTGAACGCCTGCTGCTGGAAACAGCATTGTTCAAGAACAACTTGCGTAACCCCGTTGATTTCCCCATTGCGTAACACTGTTTTGTGTCACCTTCCTTGATTAAATTGAGTGTCACCTCAGCTTCTTACTTTAAGTTAGCAAAATGTTTTATAAGTAAATAAAATCACTGAGGTTTGATAAACAACAACAGTTTAATTAACTTGAATACATTTTTACAGCGTGATTTATTGTTGAATGATAAACATTGCTTGAAATGATATTTTATAATGTATTGAGTATCGAAGATGAATAATGAATGTGTTCTAGAGTTAGTTTTACTTGACCTGATGATTACAACTGTATTGGCATAGGAGTGGTAATGAGTTTATATTTATTTGAGATGTGCGGACTGAGGAACACGGACCTAAATGCAGCCATGCATTTCAAATTCAACAACTCAATTGTTGATTATGGTCAGAGCAATACTTTTATGTGCGCCTGTTATCCAGAAAAAAATGTAAATGATTTCAAGAGTTATCCTACTCCATGCAATATGGTAACACTGAAAATAAAATATAAATTTAAAGTCTGATTGCTTGGAGTGCACGACTTAATGCAGGGTGGTGATGCACGTAGGATACGCACCCTGAAAAGTCTGAATCTGTACAGGGTACAGGGTATTTTGATAAGAAATGCCCCAGTTTCTACAAAACTCCACCCCAAATGTGCAAGTCTCCTAAACACGAGTAAAGGTTCAAGGTCAGAATACAAACAGACACTGAAAAGGTGCGCAGTGGGTCAAAGAAGTGCTGAGTAAAGAAGTCACGCTAAGCACAGGTCTGAATAGACCCCAAGGTGCTTATCACTCTCATCCCCAGACCTAGAAACAGACTTAGTATACATTGATAACTGGAGGCCAATCACCCTTCTCAATACTTACGATACATTATGATCTCTTGTCTTTGCTAAAAGAATGAGGGCTGTTTTAGGCTCCTTTATTGATGAAAACCAGTCAAGTTTCAAGAGTAACAGACAAATCATCAATAATGTGTGCCTGGATTTAGGTACCATGTATTCTCTGATGAAAGTGTTACAATTTGATTTTCTTTTTTTTATTAAAGATATTTTTTTGGGATTTCTCCACTTTATCTGACAGTTACAATAGAGAGGAAAAGCAGGAGAGAGAGAGAGAGCAGAGGACATGCAGCAAAGGGCCCAGACCGGATTCAAACCTGGGCTGCTGCAGTAAGGCCAAGGCCTTACTGGGTGTGCGCTCTACCAGCTGAGCCACCGGGGCGCACCTCACTTTGATTTTCATAAAGCATTTTATTCTGTTGAGCACCAGTTCATACTTTAATGTTTGGAAAAAATGTTTTAGAGATACTTGATGCAAAGTACATAATGCAAGTAGTAATAGGTCTATAAAATTAAAAAGTGCTAGATCTTACAAGCACTATCGCAGGGCTATGTAACTTTCTGAAAACTGTAGATATTAAAAACTTTTTTCAAAGACAATTTGCAAAAGCATGTGATTGATTCTTCTGAATCTTGATGGTGTTTACATTTTTAAAAAAAATGAATGGTTTCCCTGAAGAAGTGTCACTATCTTTCAATATGTGACTGTCCACAGTGACATACCTTGGAATTATTATGATAAAAGACCAAAAAAGTTAGATGCTCCTTAAACTTTGATCCTATTGTTGATAAAACGAAACAAAGTTTCAATCAGTTGTTACAAAACATTTTTTCTAATGGAAGAGTTTTACCTACCAAAGCTGAGGGTGTCTCTTGTCTGGTTTATGTAGCTTTATTAATTTATGTCAATCCAATAATGATTAAGAACACTGGTGCTTTGAATAGTGCATTGCAAGTCACTGTGGATAAGAGTGCTTGCAATCAATGTTCCCCCTAATTTTTCATGTGTCTGAGCATACACACAAACTCCCTGAAAATTCCTTGGACCACTGTGAGCAACATCAGACCTGCACACTGTGGCCTCACCAGTATCACACCTCTCCAAAACCTGAGATCATAACAAGTTACATGGCTTATTAAAAGAATCAAATTACCGCAGTAATTTCCGTTAGATTACTTTTAATATGAGTGATTTGGCCCTCACTTACAATGAAAAAGGGTGAGGGTCCTGCTCTGATCTGGGTGGAGGTCCTGCTCTGGAAGAATTGAGACATTTACACCTCTCAGTGATCAAATTTTATTCACATCAAAGCAATAATGTACCAATCCCCATTCCCGTCTTGCGTCTTCTTACAATTCCAACAGCATTCAGATGACTTTTCTGCTGAATGTGATGCTTGAGGTGGTCCAACTTCCATTCAGTCCACACTTTTCCCTCCGAAAATTTGCTTGCTACTTTGGCTTCACAGCAGGTTTTGCCGCACCGTTAGCTATATGCTAACTTGCAAAACAGTGGCACGTAAGCATAAAGCGCTGTTAATGACATTGATTGGCTGTGTAAGTAAATATGTGTGAACCGCATCATATCATTGGCTGGACAGTGTTAGTCATTGTTTTATCTGTAGTTACCGCTTGTTGTCAGTCACCTGTCACTCACTGAGTTGCATTGAAAAATGGTACATTTTATTTACAGTTCAGGTTGGATTTTATTTTATGCGCTGCATAGATTTGTTGTGCACGGCGGGAGCAGTGTGCGATTGTGTAAGTGCGCAGCCTAGAGGGAAAATTGTTTGCAATATCCCTATAATGTAATGGAAATTATATATAAAAAAAAAATCATATAAAAAAGAAGATCTTCATTTTCTAGGTTGTTTTTCATACTGAATAATCTCTTTAACATAAATTGGATTTTTCCAATTTACCATGTAATTTACCATGTAATTGTAATGTAGCAAAGATTTCAGCTTCTCATAGAGAAATGTTAATGGCTTTGGCTGAGGTTTTCTCTACATAGATACTTTATTTTGCATGATAAGTACAAAACAATGTTTTACAGAATGTTGGAAAAACTGATATGCTTCTCATCCACAGGTACAATGTCGTCTGTTCAACAGCAAAAGCAGGACTTTTTACAAGCTGTAATTCCCAGCCTAAAAGACGGCATTGAAAATTTCAAAGTCCTTGCAAGCATTCTTCTGAAGGATAGCAGTCCAGACATCCAAAATGTCCAGCAGGTTATTCTCAAGGGAAAACAGAGCCTGGAGCAATCAGAGGCTGCTGCATCCAAGGAGCTATCAAAAGTCGATGAGTACACATTGAGTCTGACTGTCCGCAAAGGAGAGCTGGACAAAGAGAAGGGGACTAAAGAAGCAGATTTGGCTAACCTGAAAACTCACATGAAATTTATATATGACAGCTTAGAAAATTATAAAATCGCCCTACAAGATGCAAAGCATACCCTATCATCTAATCAGAAAAACCTTGAATACATTCAAAGGAAAAAGGCAGAAGATGAAGCTGTGCGAAATGCTGGAATTGGAGTGATGTTCATCCCCATCATCGGACCTATCATTGGTGAGTTACTAAAGGATGAATACATTTGTTATGTACTTTCTTTGTTATATACTATTTACTACTTACTACTGTTATATACTCCCCTGCCCCCCGTTACTCAAAGCTGAACAGCATAGCAGAATAGCCAATGCCATACATATGAAAGAATTGGATTGCTGATAGAACTTGATGTTCAGGTTGGCAGCAGCTACAAGACTCCACACCTGCAGAATTGGTCCAATTAAAACACCATATTGGTTTGAAAGAGCTCCAAATATCAGAAAATATTCATAAATTCACCATTAAATGGCACCAATCCCTGAAGCTAATATGTGATTAAGGTTCTGGTGCAAGATTGATGCTGAACATCAACCAGGTGGACATGCAGATAACATGATATAAATCCATGGATAACATCAAGAACAGATTTGAACACAGTATAGCACTATATCATACATATCAGAATATACCTTGAGTTTAATTTGCTGAATCCTAGACCATTGAGTCCACTGCATTGGGTACTCTGATATTAGAAAATGGAAAATGACACCTCCTTGGTCTGATGTATCAACATAATTGCAGTTTGTTCATTGGAATCTTCTCTTTAAAAGGTACCAAGAGAAAGTTGCTATGCCAGTAAGGGCCTTACCTGGAAATTTTCTGTTGATACTCAATCTAAGTTAGCATAGGAGATAAATCCCAGAGAAGAACAGCCACTGAACCCTGTAAGAATTGAGTTTAAAAAATTATCTGCCCTTTACAGGAGGAGTCATGATTGGTGTCTCTCAGACAGACCTAGACAATGCAGCTTGGGCAGAACAAGAAGCAAGGAAGGAGGTGGCCCGCTGTGAAGCAGAAGCCTTTCGCTACAGCCGTTTGCTAAAAGAAAAGCATGAGCAGAAGGAATGGGAGAGGCAGGAGATTAACAAATGTAATGAGACACTGCAACAAATTGACCGGAGCCTGACGGAGGTTGCCAAGCAGCGCTCCAATATTGCCCGCATGCAGGAGAAGATGAGGAGTGCTGTCAACATACTAGGCACACTGGCTGGGAGAGCAAAAGTGGCAGAGACCCAAACAAGATACATTGTGGCCCTGGTACCTGTGATACATATATTGGGGGAGATCATGAAGCTTCTACTAGAAATTACAGGAAAGGAAAAATACCAGCTACTCAATGATCCACATGTTCAAGCCATCATCGAAAGCCTCCAAGACATCTCCAAGAAGCTGTCAGCTGTGGATCACAGCGAGTCATTGAGTGCAATGCAGTTTTATTGATGTGCTGTAAAATTATGTTCTTTTCAAACAATATAAAACAAGTAAATAACTACATGTGACATAAATAAATGGAAAATGTTGATAATATCAAGCTCTTTCTTCATCTGTTGTTGGATAAAATTGTCTTGTAGAAATAATTATGGAAGCAACAATAATAATAATAATAATGTCTATAATACTATTTATCATTAATGAATTTAAAAAAGGTAGGTAGTCAAATTTAACGCCAAGGTTTATTCACAAAATGTAACCTTCATAAGCACCTTAGTTAGTTTAAACCAATGGTAGAACAAATACATGGTATTACTTTTACAACTAATTTTGATTTATTCTGTTGGTTTGTTCAAGCAGCTTGTGCTAGTGTGCTTGAAAGGGGCTAACTAAATAAATAGATAATACAGGGCAGAAGTGTTAGAAAAGTAGCATACAATACTATAATGTTCTGTGCTTTTTGTTTTCCTCTTTTTCCTGTAGACAGTTTTTCCAGACAGAATTTAGATGTGTTTCGTGTTGGATTTTCTGATTTTGAATTGTTTGTTTTTTTAGGGGTGAATGTTTTACCTAGGAGTTTGTTAGTACAGGAAGGGAGTAGAGTTCGAAATTCGGTATATTGCGATTCAAAAATATTTTGATCCATTTCGTAAGTCAGAAAATGATATTGTGATATTGCCACTTATTGTACCCTGTTATTTAACCACAAACAAGATGATCTCTCGGAAGTCTTTTCACATTACTGGGTGACATTATTGTGCTCACCACCAGTCAGATTAAAAGACCATCCCACAGAACATTTCATCATCGACAGGTGATTTCAAACATGACTAGGGATGACTAGGGAGGTAGAACATTTAAGTACATTATACGTGCCACAACAATAAATGGTAATTGAATAATTTACATTAATAGGGAAACATTACTGTTAGCTTTTTCAAACATATCCACTTTTATGCGATATATTCACCTTTTTGAGTTGCAAATGGTTATTTTACCAATGTAAAATTGAGAAATACTGTAGCAGCAGGTGTTATTTATTTCCTTGTACATATGTGGGATGGCCATCTGTGAGATGGTCTTTTTTTGTACCACTCTAATGCACTTTGTCTTGTAAGTCGCTCTGGAAAAGAGCATCTAACAAATGCCCTTAATGTAATGTTTATGTTAAATCATGAGCAGCTAATCAGATTAGCTGTTACAATTTTCATTTCATCTTGTTTCCTCATCTCCTCCTCACATTTCCTCCATTCCTTTCCTCCACATACTTCTGGGGTAAGAGACGAGTGGAGGAGACGAGAAAAAGTATTGGAACGCACCCCTAGATTACAAGAACTTGAAAATGGATGCAGGCGTAATCAAACATCTCCATAAGAATTTCTGTTGTTTCTTTGATCTCTTTTATATGTTGTCCAGTAGAGAACTTTATTCAAATGAGAATTTATTTTGTATATCATAGGGCTAAACATTAAATATCAATTCTGAATATTCATACTTTGTCATTAACTGTTATTAGGCTCTATCTACTCATTGTGATATGTAATTGTGAATATTGTACATATTGTACATCAAATTGAATCATGAGAAAACTATATTGTCCCATCCCTAGAAGGGAGTAAGGAGAAGTAGGAGCATATTATATAGGAGAAGCAGCTTTGGATTGTTTTCTAGTTTTCTATGCTTTAGAGAGAGAGCACACTTTACTTTCTTCTGTCAGCATGCACAACCCAGTGTTAGCTGTAACAATACAAGTAAAAACTTCCATTAGTCTCATCATTGCCAGTTTCCTCCATGTTTGGACACAGCCATTGACCATACACACCACAGAACTAGAAGTATTCTAAATTACACACAATAAAATAGTTTTGGCCACTAACACCTATCACAGTAGAAAAAAAACAGTCTGCTACACCACTCACAATGATAAAGGATTGGAAAGCCCTTGAGAAGTAGTCTTAGGCTGGGGTCACCTGTGCAGCGAGTATGCTTCTATACATGGAATAAGAAGATGGCAAAGCTGAGGTATACAAAAGCAGTTTATTTGCACAATGCAATAAAATAATGACAGGCTTCATTCCAACTCATTGTTTTAAAAGTCGCTTTTAAGTCTCAACGTCTTGGCATTCAAGTCCCAAGTCAAGTCCCGAGTCAATACACGCAAGTCCCAAGTCCTTAACTTTACATTTCGAGTTATAAACAAGTAAATAAGTGGTCTTGCGCAAGTACTGCGCTAGTATTACTTAATGAATTTTCACAAGTAATGGTAAATTGGTATTCATCCCTGTCTAGACAAACTATAACTAAATGCAAATATATGAGTATTTGTAAGACACATTAATATGACATTCAGTTGAATTTCAAATGAAGTGAATTGTAGACTATTTTCATCAAGCTCACTTCCTTTTGAAAGTAACAAGTTTGACATTAACTTGAAAAAGACAAGGAAAATGTGAATAAGAATGACTTTTTTGTTTTGAAATTAAATATTCATACCAGACCCATCAGTAACCAGACCTACAATATTTTGTTTTCTCATCTGTCTTCTGATACACAGGATATTACTTTTGTAATCAATGTTGTTTTTGGCCATAAATAAGTGATACAGTAAATTAACAGATATGAGCAATCAGTGCATTTTAATTGATTTATTTTGTTCACATTCATAGACCTAAAGCATATGATAGCAAGACAGCATGACCATGGCTGTCTTGGCACTGCTAAAGGATATTGTGAATGGTATGGTGTGACTGGAAGGTACCTTCAGGGACATTTCGACGTTTTTGCCCATGATGATGACTGGCTCATGAGTCGATTTCGCTTCACACAAGCTGTGATCTTAGACCACTGTGCTGAATTGGGGCCAGCACCGGAGCACCCTACATGTAGCAACTTAGCCAATAGCTTCCCAACTGCAAATCCTGTCAACTCTGGGGTTCTTGGCCACGGGGAGTGTCCAGCGGGAAATAGCAGACCAGCCGGGGAATATCCCAGCCCTCACTCAGTCATGTCATACCAAAAGTGTTGAATGACATTTTCCCTCTGAGTTCGAGATACATCAGATTCCCCTACAATGCCAGCAAACATCAAAAAGCAATTTGCAGCGATGCCCGGTTTTCCCTATGTAATTGACTGCACTCACATTGCAATAAGGGTGCCGTAAGTGGATGAATATGTGTAAGCAATTCGTAAGAATTTCCATTCAATAAAATGATTTGTGATGCACAAATGACACTGACAAATGTGGTTGACTGATGGCCAGGGTCATGTCATGATTCGTTCATACTGATAAACTCACTTTTTAAAAATCAAATCCACAAATTCAATCTGTGTGTGTAGCTCTCTACACCTGAGGAATTGACAGCTGCGGTAATCTCCTGCCATGCAAGGTGTTTTTTTATTTGTTACCCCGGTGCCGTGGCCACCTGAAATGATATTTTTTCTAATCTCTGTTCAGGAGACTAAAGCTTTGATTTCACACTCTGAGAAATTTCTTTTTTCCCCTATTTGCTGCCATTATTGCATTTAAAATGTATTGCTCTATCCTACACATTATTTATAGATCTTGCTTAACTGATTTCAGCTTCCAGAGAACATAAGAAGAACATAAGAACATATTATTACGAGAAAAAGCCATTCGGCCCAGCAAAGCTCGCCATTACAATTTAGGGAGTGTCCAAAACTGCATCAAGTCTGGACTTGAACACAGCAAGCGTCTCTGCCTCAACTACATGACCTGGCAATCTATTCCATGTATTGATAACTCTTTGTGTAAAATATAACTTCCTTATATCAGTGCAGAACTCACTCTTAGCTAGTTTCCATTTATGTCCCCTTGTCCTACAGACTGAGCTCACCTTAAAAAATTTATTGTAGTTAACCTTAGTCCTGTTATAAATTTAAAAACCTCTATTAAATCACCCCTTCGTCTCCTCTTGCTGAGTCTAAATAGGTTAAGTAACTTGAGTCTTTCCTCATAGCTTTTATATTTCATGCCAGGAACCAATTTATTTGCCCTCCTTCGTACTTTTTCAAGAGCCTCGATATCTTTCTTATAGTGCGGTGCTCAGAACTGCACACAGTATTCCAAGTGGGGTCTAACTAAAGCATTGTATAATTTTAATATAACCTCGTTAGATTTATAATCAATACTTTTGGCTATATATCCCAGCATCCTGTTGTCTTTTTTTTTTACTGCTACAGCACACTGCCTAGATCCTGTTAAGCTTTGATCAACTGTTACTCCCAAGTCTTTTTCAAATTGAGCACATTCCAGTTTACTTCCTCCCATGAAGTAGTCACGTCTAAGGTTCTTATTTCCCTCATGCAAGTCCTTACCAGGTTTTAGCACATTCAGGTTTTCAAAAAGTTCAACTTCCTCCTTTCTTGAGAGCATGTTCCTCAGTTCGTGGAAGAACTTGTCAGGTTCAATGAGTTTTTGTTTGACATCTGTTTTAACTGATACTCCTTTAAATGTACAATTCTCAACAGACTGAGAACCAATTTGAAAAAATATAGCTGAAAAAATTAAGCCTGCCTTTTTACCATATTCACAGCATCTGATGGATGGAAATCTCTTTCCTGCAATGTCTCTGACAAGTCTTTTGGCTCTTCTAAAGCATCAAACATAAGATTTTTAATAAAATCTGCAGAGAGCCCTTCATACATGCACCTCTCAGCAGAGCTCCTTGTTGCATCTTTACCAGAACATGACAATTGTTGGCGCAAACCACTGTACATGTTCCAGACAGCTTCAACAGTTCTGGGGGAAGAAGCCAACCATCTCACATTTAACACACAACCTACCAACTGTGTGCCCACTGCTAATGCTGCTTGATCCAGCTCTGAGATTTTTAGGAGATTGATTATAGAGACAGTATGGCTGGTCTAAGAAACTGGTGAAGTGGTTTGTCTCTACACAGCTCTTTACAGCATCTCCTATATACAGTTCCATCCTATGATTCAAAGAGTGCCAGCCAACTATATCTTGATATTTGGCTTTTAACTTGGCATAAACCCCTTACTTTTTACCCAACATAACTGAACTGATTCCCTATCTGAGCAAAACCCAAGAAAGCATTACTGTCATGACTCAGAATAGGACCCAAACGCAGAAGTGAGAATAAAGAATAGTTTAAGCAGATCAGTCAAAATCCAAAAATTGTAATCAATAAGCAGACAAAGGTCAGAACTGGGCGGTCTCAGCAAAAGTACCAAAACACGATCAAAGACAGTGGGCAAAAACAGGGCAGAAAAGTTCAAAAACCAGAAGGTACAAAATCACAGCTGGGGTAAAGTTTATTTTAGGGAATGACACTGCCGGAGAGAAAGTGCGCCCTGTACTTGAGGTTCTTGGTTGTCCTCAATTGTCGGATCCGGTGTGCTCAGATTTTCCAGTACGTGCTCAGACTTGGGCTCAGGCCCGAAAGACGGGAGAACAGTTCAATTTATCAGACAAGATCCTGGTACCATTGTTTTTGGACCCTGGTTTGGTTCCTTCTGTCGATAGCCTGACTGACTATAAAGTCAAAGGTGTTAAGCCTGTGTCTGACTCTGTTGTGCCGAAAATCCCTGCCACCCATGAACAGCTGATTGCCGTGTAGAAAAGGGATCCTTCCCTTCTGAAATTGTTTTCCACAGTCATTACTCCTGAAAAAATAAAAGAAAAACTGGTCACTTATTTTCTGGATGACGGTTATTGCTGAGAAAATGGTTGAACGCTACTTCTAGTGATTCTGAGTGGGGTACAGTATACCAATAGTCCTACCTGATGTGTACTGCCACCAAGTGATGGCCCTCACACATGACAGCCCTTGGTCTGGTTATCTAGGTGTAACTAAGACATAAGACAGACTGCTTCAGTATTTCTTTTGGCCAGGGTTAAAGTTGTTGCTGGCCCAGTTTTGTCAATCGTGTCATATTTGCCAGGTTGCAGGAAAGCCAAACTATGCTGTTCCGCTGGCCCCATTTCATCCGATCCTGGTTATTGGTGAACCTTTTGAAAATGTTAGTGTTGATTCTGTGGGTCCCCTTCCGAGGACTAAATCTGGCAACCAGTTTCTGCTGACAATCATGCTATTCCTCTGGAAACATAATGGCCAAAGCTGTGGTAAAGACCTTGACAAACTTTTCCTCTAACTTTGGTTTTCCTCAGTGTGCAAACAGATCAAGGAACCAACTTCTTTCAAGACTGTTCAAAAAGGTGCTGCAGTCTCTTGCCATCACTCACAAGGTTTCCAGGGTCTACCACCTGGAGTCACAGGGAGCGGTCGAGCATAGGCACCAAATGCTCAAGGAACAGTTTTTAAGTGCACCTTCCCCAAAGACTGCAAATCTGGACTATGTTTCACAATTTAGGGAGCTGTTGCACCATGCTTGGGCTCTAGATAAACAGCATCTCTCTCTGTCACACGACACAATGAAATGGCAATTTGACACCAAACCTATTGTACGTTCCTTTCTCCCTGCTGACTGAGTGTTGATTTTGTTGCCTGTCCCTGGTTCTTCTTTGACAGCTCAATTCTCTGGTCCCTATGAAACTGAAAAGATGCTTAGTGAGGTTGACTGTGTGATACTGTCAGTCAGACTCAGGAGGAAAAAAAAGTCTCCAACAATATAACATGCACACACATATTTTTATTATATGTTTTTCATATCAATAACTATATACACTATATGAGGGGTGTGGAATTTTCTTGAGGATTTATCAAAGAATTCAAAAAATGCAAAGAGGGTTTCTACTCTGTAACTTGTGCCAACTGAGAAACAAGGTCTCAGTAGTTAGGACTAAATAAGGGGCCTTTATTGCCAACACATGTTCAGGCAGCAGGTTAGATGAAGAAACAATAACTGATTAGGAGAAACAAATGTCAAACAATAAGCTTCAATATGTGTCAGATCTGATTCAACACCAGAAGTGATGTTTTCACGTAACAGACTAGCAGTCAACTTCCAAAAGCTTGCAGAGTCATACAATGGGTATCACTTGACACTTAGCCACCACTATATTTTTAAGAACAATATCTTCATGTCTAAATCTAGTGTGTGAAAGTATTTTCTATGGACTGTTTTTTTAATGAATAAAAATGTAAGTTAGCATTTGTAATGTAGCTTATCAGTGGTGGTTCCCACATTGTGGGTTTCACTGGTTCACATGCTAGACTTGAGAATATAACCTTTTTCATGGACATCGACAAAACTCTGTCAAATAAATACTTCACTGATCAAGTATATGATCTTAGCAGTGTTTTATTATGTCAAAGTGACACCTAACTAGCTAAGAGTTAAAGGTGTTTGCAAGGAATAGCTCTATTGATTGCCTGGTCCTGCTAGGCTTCCACACAGCGAAACAGTCTGGCTGTCCTGTTAGTAGCAAGTGTTGTTGCGGTGATGTAGCCAGCCGGCAAACTAGCTAGCTAGCAAGCTATTATAGCCAGCTGATTCAGCTAGCTTGAATTTTAAGCTAGTACTTAAATGGTTAATAAGGTACTTAAAGGTCAATTGTGGTCTATTTGCTCCAACTAAGTTCATGTAACATGTAAACAACCCATGTTGGTGAAGACACAAATGGTTGCCTATACATCTTTTAATCACATGCATGTTTTCATGCTTAATGTAGCCTTTAGCTTTCGCTATCTTAGTCAGACTTTTTTTGTTACTCCCACCTCTTTAGAGAACATCACGTGCCAAACACATCACACGCTGAACTGATTGGTTCTCACGTGCTTCTCAAATGCATAAAGTTGGGGATTGGCCATCTCAGTTTCGCTTGCTACATCAGATTCGCTCCCATTTCACCAAATCAGAGCGTTTTTCTCCCCCATACAATCTGAATGAAAGTGAAGCAAAATTCGCTGCAATGGAAGCGTACTTTTTTCTTTTGGTTATTTTGGTTGGCTGACCCAGACCAGCGTTAACTGCTCCACAATTAATGTTAGTCTATGTAACTGTAGTCTCAAAGCTTACATTAGGTGAGTATTCTTAAGAAGCTAATGTAAAACGAAATGCAAAACTGGTAATGCAGGCCAAATATCAATACAAATCTAAAACAATCAGCGTAGCATGAAACTGTCTTGCAGGCTGGAAGTGGCCTGCGGGCTGGTACTTTGAGACCCCTGATTTAGAGAGAGGGATGTCTGCTTGAATATCCCGAAAAAACCTCAGCTGTAAGTATACTTTGAGAGCTTCCTTGTACCCTGGCCCATGCTTGAGAATGCAGGTTTTATAGTCACATCCTCTTCAATTCTTTCCATAGTGATGACCACACCTGTGTAAATTGCACAGGCTTTGCAAAGAAACGAAGGGTAGGGCGCGACTTGGCTCACACCAACAAGCCGGGCATCCTCCGCGCCCCACAATAAAAAATAAAACCCAAAAGAAACCCAGGCAGCGACTGCCACTCCTCCACTGCCCAGGAACCGCTGTGGCCGCACGCTGGTGGACAAAATCACCTCTCTGTGGACTGGGCAGAGCAGGGACACAAATACACGTTGTTGTAACGTCCCTCTCACCACTGGGGCCACGCCCCCGCTCACCTTCTGCCCAGCCCTGGTTATGCAGCTCCGCCGCCCGTTGCCTTCTCCCCTCACTCGCACTAGACCTTGCCAATGCCTCTGTCCATTTCCTCAGTCGGCCGCTGACACAGCCCCAGGCATGCAGTCCCTGCCTCCACTCACGACACATGCACACCTAAAAAGAAATCCCCCTGTGGAGTTTCTTCCAACAAACCCAAAGGAAAATAATTAAACCAAAATAAAAAACCAAACCAAACCGACAATGAAAACGGCAGCAAAACTTCAAAAATCGAAAATAATGAAAGCATAAATAAATGAAAGGAAACAAAACGAAAGCTTTCCAATAAACAAAAATGACCCCATCTAAAATCCCAACACAAAGCTGGTTCCATCTAGCTTGAACGCAAACTGCCACGTCCCCTGCTCTTTTATCCCGATTCCCTGTGCGAAGAGAACAAGAGACAGCTGTGCTAGATTACCAACCGGTCAAAGCAAAGCAGACAAACCACCCTAATCCACATACCGCACATGTGCCCCCAATAACCAAAAAGGAAAACTCACCAAGACGGCGGCTGTCAGGCTCACGAGTCTGTTTCGCAAGGTCCACAAAGTACTGTCTAGTCGATGACTTACACTCAGTGACTGCGATGAAGCTCTCATGGACAACATCAGTGACATATCAAAGAACTACTGCATACTGGTCTTACCATGTTAAATCCTGCCTATCTTACTTCAATTAATTCAGCGATTGTCCGCTGAATCAACATTGTTGATGACTTCATAAGCCTGCCCAGTTAGAGGCTTGGTTTGCTCCCTTCCACCCTCCATAGTACCCGGAAGCATTACTACGGCACCCAACAGATACAAAGACAGCACAAACACTGAGCGCTCCAACATACACTGAACAGTAACCAGATAAGTAAAATAAAAGACGCAAAACAATAACCAAATGTGTGTATTTGTGTGATTACAGTTGCCATTTTAAACAGAGAGGGAAAAGTGAATGCAGAATGTTCATGTATGCGTGTATGACCCGAGACATATGCTAATGCAACTGCATGCACTCACAGTGAGCTAGCTACCACAGACAGGGGAACTTTGTATGGGGGAAAAAAAGTTAGCATTAAGTGGCTCCGCAAGCCGTGACAGAGCCCTCTGTCACATCATCCTTCCCCTCTCCAAGCTTGCAGAGGCTCGGGAAGCGGGACAGCCTATAGCCTAGTGGCTAAGGTAAATGACTGGGACCCCTGAGGTTTGGGGTTCAAGTCCCAGTCCAGCCACAGCAAGAACACAGTTGCTATTGGGCCCCTGAGCAAGGCCCTTAACCCCACATTGCTCCCAGGGGGGGATTAGCCCTTGGTTAGTCTAATAACTAACCAAGGGCCAATCTTAAACCAAGGTCTAATCGCTTTGGATAAAAGCGTCAGCTAAATGACAGTAATATAAATGCAGTAATGTAAATAATCTGCTGTCACATTCTGTTTCCTGGCTTGATGGCGGACCACAAACTTGAAAGGCTGAAGTGCCAGACACCACCGTGCCACTCTGGCATTGTTGTCCTTCATAGTTTGAATCCAGGTTTGAGCCCAATGGTCATTGTGCAGATCAAACTCCCGGCCCAGCAAATAATATTTCAGGCTGTCCAGTGCCCACTTAAGACACTCCTTCTCTATGGTGGAGTACCTGACCTCTCTTGGGAGGAGCTTCCAGCTCAGGTACAGCACAGGTCATTCCTCACCTGGTTTCCCCTGTGCCAGGACAGCTCCAACTCCGGTTGCAGAGGCATCCACCTGTACCAGGAATCTCTTGGTGAACTCAGGGCTCTGGAGGACTGGTGCTAAACAGAGGTGGGCCTTAAGAGCTCTAAATGCCTCTTCACAGGCACTGTCCAATGGTACTGGGTTCCTGGCGGTTTTGGTGAGAAGGCCTGTTAGCGGTGCAGCCACCAATGAAAAATGGGGGATAAACCTTCGGTACCATCCCTCAAGTCCCAAGAATGACCTCACCTGTTTTAGTTCTTGGTCATGGACTGTTCTGGATGGCTTCAATTTTGTCCACCTGCGACTTGATTTCCCCTCTCCCTAGCACGTAGCCAAGGTATCGGGTTTCTTGTCTGGCCCACTCACACTTCTGCTGGTTCAGTGTCAGTCCGGCCTCGTGGATCTTGCCCAAGACATGGCGGAGGTGCAGGAGATGTTCGTTCCAGGTGTTGCTGTAGATGACCACATCATCCAAATAAGCAGCACAGCAATCCTTACAGCCTTGAAGCACTTCATCCATGAGCCTCTGGAAGGTCGCTGGGGCTCCATGAAGTCCAAATGGCATAGCCGTGAATTGATATAGGCCCATGGAAGTTCTGAAGGCGGTGTATTCTCTGGACTTATGCTCCAAGGGCACCTGCCAATATCCCTTGCACAAGTCCAGAGTGGTGATGTAGTTGGCTTTCCCGATTCGTTCTAGGAGGTCATCAATACGGGGCATCGGATAGGCATCAAATTTAGAAGCAGCATTCAGTTTTCTGAAATCGATGCACACTCGGAGAGATCCATCCTTCTTGAGCACAATCACAATGGGGCTGTTCCACTCACTCTTGGATGGCTCTATCACACCCAGGTTGATCATTGTGCGGATCTCGGTCTTCAAGGGCTCCACAAGCCTCTCTGGTACCCTGAAAGGTCCCTGACGTACTGGGGTGGAGTCATTCAAATGGATGGTGTTCTGCAGTACCTGGGTCAGTCCTGGTTTCTGCTGGAACAAGGTAGGGATGACACTGAAAACCTGCCGCAGCTCAGTCATCTGCTCACCAGCTAAATGCTCCAGGTTTACCTTAGCTTCCTGCTTCCATGCCTCCAAATCCCCATCATCCTCCTCCACTTCCTCGGCCTCCACCTTGCATGCAAACATTGCTACTCACTCTGGTGTTGCCCATTCTTTCCATTCTTTGATGAGGTTTACATGGTAGGTCTGTTTCTCTTTTCCTTTGTCTGGATGATGTACCTCATAGGTCACAGGGCCCTGGTGATGGCGTACGGTCCCTGCCACTTAGCTAACAGCTTGCTGGTCTCCGAAGGTAGGAGTAACAGGACCTTTTGCCCTGGCAGGAATTCCCTTTTTTATGCATACTGGTCGTACCACTGTTTCTGGGCCTGCTGCGCCTTCAGGAGGTTTCCATGTGCCTCCTCCTGGTATTTCTCCAGCCGGTCCCTCATCTGCAGGACATAGGCCACAATCCCCTTTTCGGAGGGCACTGGGGTCTCCCAGCTCTTCTTCAAGAGGTCCAGTGGCCCCCGGACTGACTACAGAGAAGATGCCTGAGGCACTTCTCTGTAGGCAAAGAGGAGGAAGGGGAGCCACTTATCCCAATCTTTACCTGTGTCCCGGACAACCTTTCTCAACATATTCTTCAGCGTCTGGTTGAATATTTCCACCAGACCGTCTGTCTGGGGGTGGTATGGACTGGTCTTGATGGCTTTGATGCCCAGCTGATTGTGGAGCTGCTTCATCAGAGGAGACGTGAAGTTAGTGCCCTGGTCTGTCAGGATCTCATCTGGAATGCCGACCTGGGAAAACATCTGCACTAAGGCACTGATTATTTTTGGTGTGGTGATGGACCACAGGGGAAATGCCTCACAGAGGACCAGGATGTATTGATGGCCTGCACTACACCTCTCCAGGGGTCCCACAATGTCCATGGCGATCCATCTGAAGGGGGTTGAGATTACTGGCAGAGGATGCAGACGGGCTCTGTCTGACCTGCAGACAACCTTGGTTTTCTGGCACACGGGACATGAGGCACAGTAAGATTTAACGTCAGTGTACATGGAGGGCCAAAAAAAATGGGAGTGCAAGCGGAGGTAGGTTTTTTGATTTGCTAGGTGGGCTGACCATGGGATTGTGTGAGCAACATATAAGAGCAGTTGTCTACAACAAATAAGGAACACCAAACGATTCGCCTTCTCCCCTTTTACATACAAAATCCCATTGTTCACCACTAACGTTTCCCCACAGGCAATCTCACCTCTGGCCTCCTGGCTACATGCTTTATCAAACAGTGATTTCAAGGATGCATCATTTGCCTGCAACACCCCAATGTTGTGAGGGACCTCCCATCCCCCAACAGTAAGATTGTCCGTTGAAAGCTCAGGCACTGGAGCTCCAAGGTACTTTTCAAACCCGTTGTTGCTTATGTGACTTCTTTGGTCCCTTGGTCCCCCCCTCACACAGACTATCACACAAGTCTGGAAGGGGCTGCAGATCAGCTTTCGCTTGGGCTCGGGTGACTACAGGACGGGCAGAATGGATCACTGACCCTGGCTTTGTTTGGCTCTGTTTACCCCCTTCCTGCAGGAGTTCATGCAGAATGGGTAGATCTCTGCCCAGAATCACATCAGCAGGTAAGGTCTCAACAACACCAACATTCATCAAATATAGCTGTTCATTAATCTCCATGGTAACCTCTGCCACAGGGTAAGACTTTTGATCATCATGTACACATTGAATCACTGTTGGAGACTCAAAATTCACATTGCTGTCATACTCCCCACATCTTTTAACCAGAGACATAGAATTGCCAGTATCTAGCAAGGCTTTTACCTTTTTGCCATTCAACACAACATCACAAAAGATAGAATCTGACACACCATTTTCCCACTCAAGGCTATCCCTGCCCCTAGGAACATAGCAGAATCCTGTCAGCTTGGGTTTATGGACTGGACAAACATTTGCTTTATGTCCCGGTTGTTGACAATAAAAACAAACCAGACCATTACTTTCTTTACGGTCTCCCTTCATTACCCTAATCCCTCCATAGTTACCTTCAGTATTTGTGGAGTCCCAGTTGCCTCTGGAGTTTGCTGAAGGGGATTGGCAGCGTGCCCCCTCGGTGGGCATTCATGTACTGCAATGCCAATCTGGCAGCTGCCAGTCCAGTTTCCGGCTTGTGCTCCTTAACCCAAGTCTGAGTCTCATAGGGAAGGAAGCGCAGGAGTTGTTCCAAAATAATGGACTCTCCGATGTCCTCCTTGCTCCTCTGTGCAGGCTGGATCCAGCGGCGGTACAGTCGGTGGTAGGTCTCAGTGGGTGTTTCTCCTGCTGGTGTGGTGGACGCTCTGAATCACTGTCTGTAGGTCTCTGGCGTGATGTCAAATTTTTCTAGTAGGGCCTGTTTCAGCTCCTGATAGTCATTAGCCCCCACTTAGTCCATGGCTGTGTAGGCCTCTATTGCCTTGCCTGTCAGTAGGGGCACCAGACAGCATGCCCACTCTTCCTCCGGCCATTGCCAGGTCCTTGCAATTCTTTCGGAGTAAGTAATTTTCAATGTCCTCCCCCGTCTGGTATGGAGGCACTTTGGGGTCCTTGCGATAGACCCTCTCCCTCGGTGCTGGCATCAGGCTGGGTGAGGGTTGGTGGTTTGTTGGCAGCTGGATGCTGTGAGGTGCTGCCTGATGGATGGCAACCAGAGTTACCTCTGTGTCGCTATGTTGGGGTCGAGGTGCTGGAGTGGGGAGCTCCAGCCTTGGACTTGTAGCAGTTGTAGTTCCCGGCGTTGCCACGTTAGCTTGGGTAGCTTGCTGGAACGTTTCTCTCAGGCCCCGCAGCTCTTGAAGGAAGCCTTCCTCCCTCCGTTGTTGGCCAATGAACGCCCTCAGCAGTCCTGCCACGTCCACCTCTGGCATTTGTGACAGCGAACTGGCTCTGGGGTAGGGGAACTTGGGGCACGCTCCTAGCTGCTCATACTTTCCTTTTGACTCCTCCTCCTCTTCTTCAATGGTGTCCCATGCTGCCTCCTCTCTCTCCTGGGACCGAAGGACCCTCCTGGCCTTCGGTATTGGCACCTTCTTACGCGTCGTGCGGCTGGCCATCCCACTTCTGACACCACTTGTGAGGCAGGCTTATGGGCATTCTGATGACTTCAGTTACTCTATTTGCTGTTGTTTTGGACATCATAGTTACCAAGGGCCCTCTTCCTTCCTTGCCATCTGCTTCTTGCTTTTCTCAATACAATCACTTACATGCTCTTGTCAGCAGAAATCATATTTGCTTAGCAGCAATATAAGCTCAAGAAAGTTGCCACGATTGACGGACATGTTTTCCAAGTTATATTTGTTATATTTCTTTAACTACATCAATCACACGTTTCATGACCTGCCTCCTCTTTCTGATCTGATCTCATTGAACTGACATTTGCTTATCACTCAGAAGGGTACCAGATTTCTGCTTTGCTGGCTCAGAGGAAAAAGGCTTCTCTCATGTTCCTGTACTCTTTGATGGGCATGTTTCCAGGCCTGCATGCCTCCTTTGACAAATGCACTGTCACTGGCTGAAGGTTTTGCGAATACAAGACCTACTGAGCAGAACAAGGCGTGAGTTACTTCATTGTATGTCAGTCATTTTTTTTTGTGCTATCTTTGGAGTGGAATACATTGGGAATGACTGTTTGAGGGGTTCATTTTGGGTGGTACTGAAAAAATAAGTCAAAATCCTTGGACTGAGAAAGAGCAAAATAATTGAATGGATTTTCAGTGATTCCACGTTCCCTGTCATTTTTCCTTGTACTTGGCTCTGAACCTCTATCTCTATCTCTCTGCACATCTGATTAATCTGCAGAAGTAACATTGTGAATAACCAAAACTTAAACTTGTATACCCCCCATTTCAATCCTACTGATAATCTCATAAATGAAGCACAGATTAATCTAAAATCTTAGCCTTCACGTTTAGCTCTGTGCTCTTAAGTTGCACCTGAAGGTTCCTGCTCTGAACTGTCCCCTAGGGCTGTAGATTTTTTAATTTTTATTGAAAAAGCAACTTATAACCGTGGTTTGGAGGTTTACCGTCAATGCCCCAAAAAACAAAAAATAATTACGGTATTATAAAAACTTTAAAACCTCTTTAAAAATTAAACAAAAGGTCAACAATGCATGCAGCTACTAAATGAACATGGATAAGTAATAGAACATATTGAGTCACTATTGGTAAGAAGGCTAGCCTAGAAGTCGGTAACAAAAATAAAGTGCAACTTAAAAAGGGAACATACATATTAAGTAACTGTCGGTAAGCAGGTGAGCCCATGAGTCGGTACAATAAGTGCTTGTTTTTAGTTGTAGTTATAAGTTGTACCTCCTCCTTTTTTCCTACAATTGCAGCATTTTGCCTCATCCAGATTAGTCGACTGTCCCTTGTCATCTGGCTTACAGCCAAAATGTCTGCAAATTGGCAACATAATATTTGGCTTAGGAACTAGACTCATGGCTGTTGTTGAATTGAATAATGACAACCAGCTATCGTCAACTATATGGGCATCACCACATAAGAGAAGTGTGTTTGCTATAAGCACTCCAATTGTTTACATTATGCTTCTGTTTTTTGTGTTTGTGAATTGTGTGTGTACATATTTAGTTGAATTATCTTTAGATATCACAAGTACCCAAGCCTAGAAATAATTCATAATAATCAGACACAGACAAAAGAAATCCCCCATATGTTTAATGGACTGCCAGTGCCCCTCGCACGAAGCTGACGTGAACAGCAACAGAAAAGTTTTGTTTGAAAAAAACCTGAAATGGGAAAAAAAGATTGCAGTGATGACGGTAACAAGCGCAACACCACGGTAGGCATTGCATGACCATGGTATTGAGGTAATGCGGTTATCGCCACAGCCCTACTGTACACCAGCTCCAGTTCTGCAGGAGCACCTGCCGCACCAGTGCTGCTGCTGCTTACTCCTCCACCTTTGCAAAGAAAACCCAAGATCAACCCATATTTTTCAGTATAGCCTACTGTTTACATTTTGACCAATGGCTATTTTTTATATTCTAGAGACAATAGACAATGACCCTGATATTGCAGCTTAGGCTACACTAAGACCCAACATACAGTACTGTCCATAAATCTTAAAATCTGAATTTCTGGTCAAACTTGCCACTGCAAAATCTTCTAGCTCTGAGAAACAACAATATTTTACATTAACAATGATCATGTTAGTTTGCCATATTCTAATATTATGCAACATGCTTTCTTAAGACTTCAAGCCAAATATAAAGATCAGAAAATAGGTGAAATAACTCTACTATCATACTCACAATCATTAGTGTATCAGTCGGCTACATTAATATATTATTGTAGTAACTTGTAGTGTTATTGTGTAACTGCAGATGGCACTCATGGTCTTTGTCATTGCCTGTGTCACACAGAGTACTGTGTTACGTTCATGAATGTTTTATGGTTATGTTACTGTAGCCTGTTTTGCTGTATACTGTGTGAACTTTCCCTAGCTTATGTGGCTTGACTGAGTGCTGGCAAGGACATTGTCTAGGCTTACTATGTTTTACTAATTGAAACATGTTGCCTTCAGTGTCATTTGTACAACAGTTAGTTATGACCAAGTGAGGCATTCCATGAGTGCTGATATTGCGTATAACAGCACTAGTATGTTTGACTATTACGTATCACTTCGCTTTACAGATGTTCCGATGTAATTGATGATTGCACCAATGCAAACTTAATTTGCATTTACTGACATTGCAAATGTGAATACATTCCCATGTATGATAAAAAAGAACTTAGCAATCCTGCAGTTGGTGGTGATAAACAATAGCTAGCTGGCAAGCCTACTGTAAATGTAGCCCATCCATGTATGCTAAAAAGTAGCTTGCTAGCCTGTAGTAGGCTATGATTAGAAGTGGCTTGCTTGCCTACCGTATAGCTAACCTTTATGTGTATGTTAAAAATTAGCTGGCGAGCCTGCTGTTCAGGCATGAATGAAAGTAGCTAGCAAGTTTTTTGTGTATGGTAAAAAGGAGGTAGCTAGCTAGCTAACTAACCTGCAGCCAATAAACTGTTTATGTGTTGCTTGACAACACATGTAAATGTTATCCTGAAGGAGCTAATTTTGTCGGCAGAACTGTATAAATGACAAAAAAAAAAAAAAACATGTTGTCTCAAGTTATTGTTACATGATAAACAGCCTTGTTTGTGTTGTATAAAAGCCATTACACACTTTAGGTCATGCTGATATACTGAATATTGGCACAGCTGTGATTATCTTCAGCACTTGGCCTGCTGCCTCGTACCTACGAATGAATCACAGATGTGCTGATATTCAGTATAACAGCACTCCCTCTTGTGGGATATTGCTTAAATGATCGCTATGTTGCACTCATTGCTATGATATAATTCATCCACAAATGTTTCATGACAAACAGGTGCTAATGATAAATTACATATTTAAGTATATGTAATTTCAGTCCAGCACTGCTATCAGCTCTGAGCTCATAGAAACCACAGGAACCCAAGTGCATAGGAGAGTGAATGCCAAAAAGCTTGGTCAGTTCCTCATCCTGGACAGAAGTCTGAACATGGGCAGGAATCCAGGTGACGGCAGCAAGTAGCAGCACTCCTGTCTTTTGGTTTGGTTTTTTTATATTTTTGGGATGAAGAGGAAGCCTGGAATTGGCAGACCAACATGTGCCCTACCCTTATTTTTCTGTTATGTGTGGATGTGGGTGTGAATGTGACAGTGGGCCTACCCCCCTCTGTAGTGTGGCTGTTTGTATGCATGAGTGTGCGAGTGGGCCAAACCCCCTCTCTAGAGTGGCATTCTCCCCCCACAGACCTGAGTGACAACAAAGGCCAAATCATTATGGCCAGAAGACTGGCTTGGAGCATCTCTAAAACCAAAAATGACAATTGAAAAAATAAGAAAACATGAATTCATGAAGTCACTTTTTAATTAATTTGAACATCACAATTATTACAGACCTATTGATTCTTACATTATGCTCATGATTAGATTATGCTTAGATATATTTTATAAACCCTGTTATCTAACACATAATTTTCATCTAAAAAAATACCCAGTACATAAGAAGTAGTCCAGTCCAGCTACAGAGTACAAAGACATAATTAAGACATTAAACTTAAACAACCTGCAGAAACATGTGAATATGACTGCAGAAATTGAAACTCTCAAATAAACAAGCATTCTAGCCCTGGTCAAAATAAAATATTTAATAATGTTGGCCTTTATCATTGGTTAATTTTTCAGCACAGGTTCAACAGGCACATTATGTCATAATAATAAAAAAAAAATCACCCAAAAAAAGCTGTAGTTGCATGTCAGTCTGGAAAATGTTACACATTTATTTCTAAGTTTCCAAACCAGTCAGAGCCATACTGTCCAATGGAGCAAGTCTAGAACAATAGTGAATCTTCTCAGGATTGGATATTCTGCCAGTCTCTCCAAGAGCAAGAAATACCATCATCCAGGAAGTCAAAAAGAACCCTAGGATAACAAACAACCTGGGTCTGTAGGCCACTCTCACCTCAGTTCAGTCAGTATGAAATGAATGACTCCACCTTTAAAAGGACACTGGAATAAACTAGAATTCACAACAGAGTAGCAAGGCAGACACATTTAATACAGTGATTGCATGTTTCAAATTTACCAAAAAGAGCCTGGATGATTCTAAACAGTTCTGGAAAATATTCTATGGACAGATGAGTCAGAAGCTAAACTTTTTGGGTGACATGGACATTATGTTCAACGTACATTCCACAGAAAGAACCTCATACCAGTGTTCAAACAAGGTGGTGGTAGTTGTCATAGATTGGAGATGCCTTGTTGCACCAGTACCTTGAGAACTTGTTACTGTTGGAGGAACCATGATTGTATCAGAGTGTTTTAGAAAAACACACCAGCAGGTCTATAGTGGATAAGAGGGTGATTGTCAAATATAGTATAGATGAATATCTGATTACACTCATCAATACAGTATTTGCAATGATGCAAAAACTCAGAGAAATATGGTGCACAATGTCAGACTATGCTGGAAAGTGGCAGAACATAAATCTGTCACTGAATTGTGCATCTACTCTTGACTAAACCAAGGCAATAATTGTAGTTGACATTGAACTGATATTGACTGACTACATCTTTTAAAAGACATAAAATTAAGCATTATAATATAAGCATTATAAAAAGTTATTCCTGACACTATAGGGTAAATGCATTCCAAAACAAGTGTCCATAATGGATATATAAATGTTTATATAATAAATTAGATACTCTGACACAAAAAAGAGACTTGAGGCATGAACACAGTTGTTCAACAAGAAATATGTTGGAATCCTGTTATATGTATTCTAAAAATTGCTAGCTAAAAAGGTCTTTAGAAAGCTCATTATAAAATCTCAAACATAAGCACTTTTCTGCCATGTTGCAGGAGAAAAGAGAAAGTTAAGAAGTTAAAATGCTGATTAATTTAAGAGTTACAAGTTTATCAAATATACCATTGCATAATGTTTTACAGTACACAAAGAAGAGGAATGGAGAAGTACTCAAAGATGACAAAAACACATGAAAAATACAGAAGCTGTCCCTAATGGTGTACATTCAAGAGTATGTATGGAAATAGGGGAGATAACCATTTTTATTTTTGTGCGATCTCTTAAATCCAGGAAATACAAGATGAATGAAAGAATGGGGGACATCATGATGCATAATAGTTATGAAAATAACTCTAGTGTAGGTTAACTGATGAGGGATTAGTAAATCTGATTAGTAAAAATTTAAATTTCTTGAGTATTTACTGCCAGCTCAACAGCATTACAGCCCATGTAACTGGTATACTTGTTTTATGACTTGTTTTTTTGTTTTTTTTGGAAAACCTGATAGACACAGAAATGGGGGAGCAGTTTGATGTACACAGGACAAAACAAGATGAAATATGTGACCCTTCTTTTGAAAGCAGGATGTTCAATTACTCCATAACCAAACTCCCTGAATTATTTGACCTGTGTTTCTTCTCAGTTTTCAGATGGCCACCAGTTCACAAATGTAGATCTAGTCGGGTCTCGACCTCAGTGTGGTTCTGTGTCCTGTTGCCAATGGCAGAAATGTGGCTGGTGGCCAGTTTGAGGTTAGCCTCGTGAAGTATGACCTGAGTTAGGTACTTCTCTCTCTTGATCTGTTCCTTCACTGCTGCAGGCACATCAGGGATCACGTAGGACAACACAAATTTTGTAAAGTAAACAATGTGCTGAAAAGAGAGGGCACAATGAAAGCTTTACAAAAAAGACAACATTTCGCAATTTGAGCTGTCAAAACATCTAAGACATCGTCTGCATTTTTGAGCTCCGATACAAATACTGGATTTGGGATGCTTGGCTAATAAACTGTCAACACATAATGACATGAATCCATAGGTTTAAGCATTATTTTTGTTAACATGTGCTGGTTCTTTATGTTTTCAAAAACAAAAAAATGGCTTTTACTTACCTCTAAAACAACAATAAAAGCTAGTTTGGCTGCTATTACATGCCAGTAATAAATGTTATGTTCATATTGTTTGGGGTGCCCAGGTGGATTCCTAAAATCTCGATACCTGTGAAAAAATGCAATCAGAAAAATTTCAGAGGAAGTTGTCCTGTTCATGTGCTGAACTCTGCAGTACAGAGCTGTACACAGCTGCTGAGAAAGTGGCCTGGCCCACCTGCAGGATGTGATGTTGTGGAACCAGTATGGTGTGTTGATGGGCCTGCTCTGTGGAGAGAAGTCCTGAATGTTGAACACAGAAAAGGTGTGGTTGATGTAGCCCTCCATGGTGTTGTTTGAGCGCTCTCCATATGGATACACAGAGAAGGACCAATAATACACCAACCGTGGGATCATGTCTGACGTAAAAGCAATAATCATCGCCTGAAAACACAAAGAGTGGTCAGAGGTCAGCAATCAAAGACATAGCAGCACCAGGACTAATATTCAGCCCGGAAAATGACTTTCCCCTCAAGAAAACTTGAGGGCCAAGTCACACTTCCTAGTTCTAAAAGTGTGCTACCTAGCAGCAAAAAGTTGTGAAAACCTGTGAATTTTTTTTTTTTAACTGATCAGACAAGTGGGTGACATAGCCATGTGAAAACTGTCATACTTGGGTATTTTCAGTTAAAATTAAGTGGCTTTAATTTATGTTTTGGGGCAGCCTATAGTCTAGTGGCTAAGGTACATGACTAGGACCCTTGAGGTTGGTGGCTCAAGCCCCTGTCCAGCCACAGCAAGAACATTGCTGTTGGGCCCCTGAGCAAGGCCCTTAACCCTATATTGCACCCAGGGTTGGCCCTTGGTTAGGTCAATCAACTGTAAATTGCTTTGGATTAAGGTGTCAGCTAAATGACTAATGAATTCATGTTATCAGAATGCAGGATGTCCAAAAACATACACTGCAATGTACATGTAAGAGTTGAGTAGATCAATTGAATGTAGTTATATGTATTTTATGAGTTTTGGAGGTGGAAATGTTAATTTAATTTGATCAATTGATTAATCAGATTGATGCATCCACAAGAAATTTATACATGGAGGGTATTTATTTTTACTTAATTGATGATTGTGTGGATTGATTGTTACTTGATTTATGCACCTGCGATGAATGTGTGTGATTGTGAATGAGTTAGTCATTTTAGACATTTCATCCAGGAGTGATCTGAGGAATCTGAGGAAGCAGTGGCGATGTTTCATGTTTCTCTCCTGTTAGCGTTTGTCTATTTACGAAACTTTATGATGTAGATTGTTTGGTGTATGTGGTTTTCATAATGCCAATTTCCAGCTTTCATGCCATCTGAAGTACCGCATATCCTACCGTGACCAGCACCTACTTTAAACTTATAAAAGCTAATTCTTTTGCACTATATCTACAATAAATTGTTACAACAAGGGAGGGGCAGCCACAGAAAAAATGTTGCACTTGCGAACTGTCGTCTTCGGTAGGCTGACAGGAAGTTCACACAGTCTAAACGCACAAAAATAGCTCCACCGCAAATAGTACATAGACGCAAAATGTTTATTTACGGAGCTCAAAAATCCACAAAACTCAAACCAAAAAGTGAATAAAGTGACAAAATGCAAAGTGCTTGCTAGATATATACAGTGAAAAAAATATGTACAATACAAAAATAACAAAACAACAAACTCTCTCAACAATCAGTACAGTTACTTTCTGTTCTCTCTCACCTTGAGGAATGAAAACCTAGGCTTTTTCAAGTCCCTCCCTGCAGGACCATACCAGCTGCTAATTTAAAATGCACAGTCCATATAAAGCTGCATTGCTGACCATACATGACCATACATGGTGGAGTTATAACCATTTCTATTACACAAATCATTACCATTAGTTATACCATTGTTACTTTAGTGCACAGTTATTTTACTTCTACTTACTTTCTTCTACAGATGTCTGACCAAAGAGATTGCATTCCACTGCAGTTCCACAGTAAGTGAAAAACAGTTTATGGGCTTAAGTTAGAAAAAAGAACATCTTCCATTAATATTACTATTCAAGGCAATATTTACAGGGCGGGCTAGCATCTGTGTATAATCTTCACTTTTAAAATAGGCTATATTTCGTTTCTCTCCATCTATTGTAGCAACTTTAGCGACACACACTTATCTGGAGCTAAAAATACTCTTATTTGCGAAGTTGCTTGATAGCTGGGCGAATAGCCTAGCTATTGAAATGTTATCATTGTTAGCCAAAATTATAGACAGGTACATAATTATTATAGACAGGTACAAAGCTTTTTATGAGCTCACAATCATAAAGCTAGATGATGATTGACGGTAGTGTGGGAAAATCTACCCTCAAGTATTTATTGTGGATGAGCTTAGGTCAAGGGTCAATGCAATATCTAAAAGTTGGTGCAATATATGGGTATGTGCAATATATAACGTTTCGGATGATCTGAGGGTTTGTGCAATATCCAATATCTTAATGCAAGATATGGGCCCATTTAACATTTTGGAAGGTATATGTGCCTGTGTCATGTAATATTTTGCAGAAACAAATGTGTAATATTTAACAATTTGGTGCAATAATTGGACTGGTGCAATACTTGGAGGCCAGTGTATATAGGTCAGATTAATACAAAAACATAAGTGAGTGCATCATACCTTGGTGTATGTGGATGGGCTGGTCCTGGTTAAGAATAATAAAAAAAAAAATAATAATAAATAATCAAAAAAGAATAAATTAGTTAATGTATCCAAACTTGGGCAGGGAATCCTTACCAAATATACAGCACTATTACTGGTCTGCACAAATGAAGCACATGATGAGTTGTTTTCTGATTAGACATGACTCCCTATGGATTGGTACAGAATCTTTTGCATGCCATCCTTGGTCATTTAGTTCTTTACCATTTATCAAAAACCTCAAAAAGATACATTTAAGTTGTATATATTATTGGCTTGGAATGATGTCAGGAAATAATTATCCTGTCCTGTCTTTCTTTGCCATCTACTCTTGCCCTCAATCCTAACCTTCCCCTGCATCTCACAAATATTGGGCTCTTAGCATGGATGTGGAAAGATTGTTAAAGATTGCTTTGACATATCAAATAAAGTTTTATAACTGTTTCAAATCATTTTTACACTCAAATTAAGGAGGGCAAAATATGTGTATAGCATTACTGGAACACAGTTTCATTCAGATCTAAGTTTCACCATAATTAAAATTATTTTGTTTTTAAAAATAAGGTATATATTTATCTGCAGTGGGCAAAGGAGGAGGAAGCTGTACACATGAACTCTTCTGATTCACCTGATGACTAGTCGTCACTTCTCTCTGCACAGCAGATACAACACCAATGACATACTGCCTATGCTGTCATTGAAACAGTCAACATGACAGAGAATTAACAAGCACTGTGAGGAACCAGGTGCTCTACTGTTGGGGTGCAACTAACCATTTTGGTTGTATACAAGATCCAATTTAACGCTTGCACCCCATGAACAGGCAAAAACAACATATACAGATGATTGAACAATAAGTGTGCCAATAAAATATTGCACATAGTTCTAAATACAATTCACTGTTGCAAGACCCGCCTCAAGCGATCTGCACTAGTGAGTTATCATTGTTATGATGATGACTGTGTTCATATTACCTTTTTTGAAACTTTATTGGCTTTCCATTAACAACATACTGAAGCTTAATATAAAAAGTGGCTGACAATGTTTAACGAAATACTTGCAAAATTGGTTGCATTGTGTGGTTTTAATGTTTGAGTTGAACTGAGAATGTGGAGTTTGGCTATGGAAAGGGCATGGCAATATTTCTGTCCAAACATTCAGGATACCAAGTGTCACTTACTATTTTCTGTTTTATTGCTTCTCTTTTTGACCTCCCAGTAGTAACATGAAGTAGCTAACGTAAGTTATTCCACAAAAATGCAGTTCACGGAGGCTCAAATAGGTCATAATAGCGGCCAGTCACAAGCAGTGTTTCCTAAACTGTGAGATACTTGCCAGAGAAAATGTATCCAGTACAAGATAAAACTGGTTCAGCAAACATAATTTTCTGCCCCATTAAAAAAATCCATTTCAATAATTAACTTTTGTATATCGTTTAAAGTTATAACATTACTAGTTACGGTTGCCTGCAGTTTTAGGTTGCAGACCTGGGTCAAATAGGTACTAATTGCATATGTTTTGTTTCAAATATTTGTTTTGTGTATTTGAATTATTTGCAAATGAAGTGGGCCAAGCAAATATCTGTTATTTCAAGTATTTGCAAATGTTGTCTTGTAAAAGCAAAAACTATAATTTGAAGTAATTCTGACCTTTCTAAATAAGTAATTCTAAATAACTGATGAAAATAGTATTTTAAATAACTAAATGCACAATTGAAATATTATCTTCCACATACTTTGTAAATGATATATCAATTAAAATTTTAAATAGAGTAATTTATTGGTTTCATTTATCAATAAGATAGTGTCTACCAAATTAGCTGTAAATACCCCGTTACAATTTTTTTTGACTCCATCACTGCTCTTGAAAACTTGTAGCAACTTTTGTGTCGGCACAACCTCTTAAACAATCTGGTTTGCTTACTAGGCTATAGATATATGAAGATATTTTTCTGTTACAGCCTATTGGGGTAAGCACAACTTACATGGTTTTGTAAAATGAGGAACAAATCATTCAGGAACAGCTTTCAGTGTAAAACCACAATCTCTGAAATAAATGTAAATACTGTCTGTTTAAATCTTGATGTGTATTTCCCTGGCTTACAAAAAAAGTATCCAGTTCTATTCATCATCACTGCCATGACTGGTTCAAGTTTGACCATTGAGCCTCATGTTTTTTGCCTTTTCTGCCATCTCATGGTCATGAAATGTAACTTTCAAGGGTTTGACAACAATGACTGAAATAGGCTTCAGTAAAAGCTGTATTTCTGTAAATAGCTGTCTTGTATCCTGATCTATTTTATGATTAAACATTGTGGCATGCATGTTTTACATATCTTGATATACACAACAGTAATATTTTATGTTGTGATCTTTTTATTTTTATTCATGTTTGTATGTGCCCTTGTGTATCTATCAAGCGGGTGTATGTGTGTGGTGTACATGCCTAGGCGCACAACACTATTTATAAGATGTTGTGCCCTGAAAATAGCCATGTGTTTCCTGAATGCCATACATGGATCAGAAAGTGTGCAAGTGCATTGTCACATATGGACATCGTTCGCGCAGACGTGAATAATAATTACGATTACCTTTAGCCAGCACTTTCAAATTTGCTTCGATGTTGGTAGCTCTGGCTCCAGAAATAAAATTGATTATTGTCGTTCAAATGTTGCAAATGCCTCTCTAAAGCCCCTTCAGTTGGTTCAAAATGCAACTGCGCAAATCTTAAATAGAACAAAACACGATCAACACATCATATTGTCTTTTCATATCAAGCCCCTCTCCCATGGAACAACTTTGAACTTCGGGGAGCAGACTCTCTCTCTACCTTTAAGACTAAGCTCAAAACATACCAGTGCAGAAAATTGTTTAGTTGAAGGACACGGCTTGGTGTTGGAATGTATCATAGGGTCTCTGGTGGACTGAGTGGTCATTGCTGTCACTACATCATGGAATGGAGACTCTGTGTTAAGTTGCTCCGCCTATGGTCTGGTGTTGATTGCCTTTTGTTGATCCTACCAACTTCACCTTCCACTAATCCATCGTTGTTTTACCCCCCTGCTCTGGGCTCCTGTCTGAGCTGAATCTCCAGCACCGCAACCCGACTCTGGCTCAGCAATCTCCCCATCCTGCCTGTCCCTCCCTCCCCGAGCCAACCAACCAGACCCCTGCCAGAGGAGGCTGGTCAATAGAACCCTTGTCCTCACAGCTGTCCTCCCCACTTTTTTGGAGTCACCAGATGCCACTGGATCTCACTAATACTTAACAGTATTACTACTATCTGTTATTTTGAATTGTTTTAGTCTCTGTTTTTGTTATTATTATTACTGTTTTATTACTATTTGAGTCAGTATGATTCAAGTGAACTATCGTCCTCATATTACAATACTGCATTTACTCGTTTAACTCTTTGTCTGCCCAGTGCTGGCCAGATGCAGATGGGTTCTAAGCCAGGTTCAACTCAAGGTTTCCTCCTGTTTATCAAGGAATTTTTCCTTGCCACTGTTGCTTTGGCTTGCTCTGAGGGGGTTTTAAGCCTGGGACCAATTGTAAAGCTGCTTTGTGACAACTTGTTGTACAGAGTTCTTTACAAATACATTTCAATTAAAGTGAATTGATGATAACTGTGAAAAGATGTGAAAAGTGTTTTTTGCTGGTCTTCAGTGGAATCAGTATGAGTTGCATGCTTGCATATTGTGCTTCCACAGCACCTGACTACACCTCACCTGAAAACCAACACACCCACATGGGCACAACAAACTATGCTATTTAGAGGGCTTTAAAATAATGCATAAGGCCTGAGGGGCTGAGTGCAAGATAGGGCCCTCTTTTGGGTTTCCTCAGTTGTTTCAGTGCTCTCTCAAGACGCGCAAGAATGCAATGAGAGGTCGGAGAAGGAAATTGTTGATGCATTGTTTTTCTTAGGCAAGGACTACTATGCACCCATGTGCCAAATATGCACCCATGTGTTGCATATTCGGCACGCCCACAGTCTGCGCCTCTAATTAGCATGCAACATTCAGCATATGGATAATTACTGTGAATTTATTTGTTAAACCTACATTTGTTGTCACAGCAAGAATGGCTACTCCCTGGAGAATGGGCTGCCATGCTCCAATGTCCTGGGCCTTTTCTGGCACAATCCGGCGAAACTGTGTTGTGATCTTCCAAGCATCAACACGGAGTTCAAACAAGTTATTGAGGAGAGCCAGGAGGGGTGCAAGTGGAAAGGATGCCACAAAGAGGGTGACAAAACCAAACTGAATCACTGCAAACAGAATACAGGCAAAGTGATGAATGCAGGCTAAGAAAGTAACAAACCCATTGTGGATCACTTGCAAATTACTCTGCCTTACCCATTTCCAGGTATTCATAAAATAGACCCATCTTTCCCATTGCCTGCAGCCTGTAGTCCTGCTCCCATCGCGGAATAACTTTCTCTGATCCGGAAATTGTGGAATAGTGGAAAATCATATTTTTCACCCAACTGATATGGAAAATATGGAAAAGTAAACAACAACATACATTTATGTATTGTGGCACAACATGAAGTAGCTAAATGCTCTAGCTGGCAGACATTTGAAATCCTTTATAGATTTATGTTTGCTGTTATGAGAAGTAACAAATATGAATTGAGCACTTTCTACAGGTGGACATACCTATAAAACAACACTTTCTAAAGGGGCGATACCTACGGAAGCAGCACTTCCTGAATGTTGTTCCAGATGGCTTTTCCTCCCATGATAACAGTCAGCTGTGTGGTTAGCTCAATCAGACACCCCCCTGGGTCACACTGGGATGAAAGGAAGAAAGGTCACCATAAAAGATCAGTCACAAGCAGCAGACATAATCACACGATCACCATGATCTCAATAAGAGGACTTGGCCACACTTGAGTGGGACAGGACGTAAGGCTACAATCAATCTCACATTTAGTCTCTATAAGGGCATAAATTACTCAACTAAATTGACTTCAGTCTTTGGAAGGGAATGTACTATTTAATAAAACCAATCATTATACACACAAGGATATGCTCATGAAATCTGAATGAAGAGGGAGCAGGAAAAGATGGCATGTTCATTTTCAATCCTTTCATGGAGGATTTGATGAAATCTCACTGTTTAAATGTGAATCACACATTGTACCTCTTGACTATTTAACCAACAAATTTGCCAGTGCTAGCAGGATAGAGTTCATCTCAAGTTTCCATTGGGTCTCTACATCTTGTGATTAAGCTAACAGTGGAAATGGTAACAATAACATACTCATGTGCTTCATAATACACTCTACCTAGTGGTATGAATTCTGTTTATGTTTGGTTTCTGTACTCACCACTTCTTTGGTTAGAATAATTACATGGCCATGTAGACGCTATAGAGAGCAAAAAGATGTGGCCTCAAGTAGTATAATGAAACATAACTCCAATGTCCAAACATGACAAAACTCAAGAACTTTGATCAATATTACATGTTGAGGAAGTATGCCAAACTTGGTGAAAACTTATCAATAGTTGGTGCTACAGCAAGCAAATTAAGCATGTGACCACAGTAAGGAAATTAAATTTGTGGACACGACCTGTATTGACATAATGTGTTATAATTCTTTAATACAATGTCCAATCATCATGAAACTGCAAAAACATCTTTCCGTGGAAGGAAAGGCTGATAAAAATTTAAACCAAAAGTGGCTAATGGCCTTTTATTTATTCTTTTTTGGGGAAAAGAAACCACAAAATGATAGAAGGATAAATATCAAAACTCAAAAACAGCACAGCCATGAAAAAACAACACAAAAACCCAACAAACCTCCTTCAGCCTTCATGGCTGTGCTTAAATAAGTGGCCTAATTAAAGGCAAGTGCTAGCTCCTGGTGTGATTAGCAATCGTTCTCAGGTGAGCCTGCCTGTTGGTGAGGCCAGAGAAGAGGGTGAGGGGCCCTCTGGAACGCCTACTGGGCTGGCGGGTGGCAGAGAGCAAGCCAGGCCTTACAGAGCCATACAGGGGTGGGTTTCTCGATAACGTTGCATTTTAGGATTAACGAGTGTGTTTAAGTGATACTTCAGCAACGAACGTTCTCTTGTTACGTGGGTTTCCCCAACACAATCATTAGACTGGGCCTTAAAAGGAACTTTGCAAAGAGCTTCTTTGACAAGCGCATCCTCGCTAAAGCATTTGTAGTTCATAAATCGATTCTGTGGGGTTATACGTCACTCGTTTTAACCAATCAACACTGAAATACAATATTTTGAAGACACAGTGTTATCATCATACTCTAACTAAATTGATTCAGAGTGTCTATAAGCCTATAGAAATATTACAATGGAAGTTTACATGAATAAAAAATAATTATGAAAAGGCTAAATAATTAAGTAAAACTCCTGTCACCTTGTCTGCTCATTGCATTGTTGTTCAATCCAGAGCCAGATTGCTCCAATAAATTGGCATGTGGCAATGTGGAGCCGAACAGTCGGTCATGGAGGGGAAAAGGACACGGAAGTCAGCATTCACAAAGGAAGAAATCCTCATCTTGCTTGATGAAATTGAACATAAGAAAGATTTACTGTTTTCCAAGTCCTTATAAGATTACACAGGTGCAGCCATATTTGTCATTAATAAAAAGTAATTACATGATCATTTTCTTATTATTGTAAGTTAATTGGATTAAAGAGCCCAATAACTCCAAATCTGTTACTCCAAATCAGTGAATTAAAGACAAATATTTACCCATGAAATAAGCACTATATATATATATATATATATATATATATATATATATATATATATATGCATCGAAAGAGCATGCGTATTGTGTGCGCTGCAAGAGCGGATGGCTGCGAGCTGGATCTTAAAGTGGTTCTTTGCTGTGAACGAGTGGTCTGGATCTCTCATTAGTTAAGAGCGAACTAAAGAGACGCTTTAGTTACGAACGTGTTTGGGAAACCCATGTTATTTTAAGAACGATCGTAAGAGTCATTTAAAGAGGTTCTTAGCGTTAAGAGGCTTTCGGGAAACCCACCCCAGGTCAGTGGGAGCACGTGGCCTGACGTGAGTGCCCCCCTCCTCAGTCATGCAGGGGAGGAGGCTATGTACTGCCATGTTCTTGAGGTCTGGGCACTCATGCCAGTGATGGTCAACCATTCCAGCCACAGCTTCCACACCAGACCAACTCCAGCACTGGACACACCAACCAATGGTGGGGATCCCGACACCAGTCACACTCCACGAAGTTGTATCCCAGCTCCCTCAGGGCATTCGCCTTTGTCCCTTGCAAGGGGCTGGGCTGCACTCCAGGAGCAGACCAGGCCTCTCTTTGCAAGGGGGCACACCCATCCATGAGCAGGGCCGAGGGCAGACAGAGCAGGTCCCCAAGGAGGTCTGGAGGGCAGACCTCAAAATCCTCCCAGGTCACCCTGAGGATGTCCCACAAAGACCAGGAGATGGGGGCTGGCAGTCTCTGGGGTTCCGCCTGGCTCCCCCTCTTCACCTTCTTGCGGCATCTGGATGGCAGTGTGCATTTGTTTTTAACAAAAAAAAACCCCAAACAAAATAAGTGGCACCTGGTGTTATTAGCAATCATTCTCAGGTCAGCCTGCCTGTTTGTGAGACCGTTTCTGTGCAAGTTCCTGCATTCGCTCTAGGGTGAGGGAGGGAATTGAAACTGACAGCAGTCCAAGGAGGAGGAGCAGAGGACCTAGCTCCTCATACCACCTCTGCTAGCACCACTATATGTATATATATATGTGTATATATATATATATATATATATATGTATATTAGGGCTGTCAACGTTAACAAGTTCACACTCCCAATTAATCTTGAAACCTTAACATGTTAATTTTTTTTAATGCAAATTAATCATATTATCAAGACTGACCCCAATCATCTTCTCTGCTTTCCTCTCTCTCTTCAGCACTTTAGTTTCCAAACCAGCACGCTCATCTCCTCCCAGTCCATGGATGTCTGAGGTCCTCCACGCCAACAGGGACAGACTACGGGCAGCTGAGAGGAAGTGAAAGAAATCCAGGGCCCCATCTGACCTGTCCGCCTTCCACAGTCTCTCCTGGCAGCGCTTTCTTCCTTGGTTACCTCTGCCAAAGCCAGTTTCTATCAAGCTAAAATTTGGAATTCTACTTCTAGCCCTTGTCAACTGTTCTCTATTTTCTCTTCTCTCTTTTTAGTTTTCTTTGATGAGAAGTTCGCTGACATCTGCAGCACCTTTTGCTACCTCCTCCACCCCTCCTCGCTCCCTTCTCCAAATACCCTCTCCCTGTTTCTCTACTTTCTCTCCCCTCTCTGCTGCTGATGTCTCCAAGCTTCTGCTCTCCCACTGTCCAACTATCTGTGCTCTTGACCCCATTCCCCTGTCTCTCCTCCAGGCAATCACACCAGAAATCCTTTCGTCACCTCTCTTGTGAACTCCATGTCTTCTGGATGCTTCCTCTCTTCCTTCAAGCAGGCCCATGTCTCCCTGCTGCTGAAGAAGACCACTCTGGACCCCTCCATCATCCAGAACTATCATCCTGTGTCTCTTCTCCCTTTTCTATCCAAAACCCTGGAACAAGTCGCTTCCAAACAACTGTCTTCTTTCTTTTCACAGAACAGTCTGCTGGACCCCCACCAGTCCGGCTTCAGACCTGGCCACTCGACAGAGACCGCACTGCTCTCTGTCAGTGAGTGTCTTCATGCCACATGAGCGTCCTCTCTCTCCTCCATCCTGATTCTCCTACACCTTTCTGCTGCCTTCGACACCATTGACCACCCCATCCACCTGTCCTCCCTGGAGGCAATGGGGATCTGTGGCACAGCCCTAGACTGGATTGAGTCCTACCTTGCTCCTTCCAGGTCGCCTGGCCCGATGCGGTATTAGCACCTCGTCCCCTTGCCACGGGTATTCCTCAGGGTTCTGTCCTTGGTCCCCTTCTCTTCTCCTTCTACACTCTTTCTCTTGGCCCTGTAACCTCTGCTCATGGTTTATCTTATCACTGCTATGCTGATGACACTCAGCTGTACCCTTCCTTCTCCCCATCGGACGCACAAGTTTCTGCTGTTTCTTCCTTCCTCTCCCATCTTGGACTTCTCCGTTTCTCTTGGGGACACCCTGGTCCTGTCGTTGTCCTGTGCGAAGATCCTCAGAGTGGTGATCGACAACAGACTGTCACACTCCAAGAACATTGTGGCGGTGAGCCGGGCATGCAAGTTCTTACGGTACTTCATCTGAAGAATCCACCCCTTTCTCACCACCTACTCTACTCAGCTTCTGGTCCAAGCAATGGTTCTGTCCTTCTTGGACTACTGCAACTCCCTTCTTGCTGGCCTGGCAGATCTCTGCAGCTCATCCAGAATGCCGCAGCTCATCTGATATACCTCCCTATCACTCCCTAGACACTCTCATGTCACCCCTCTGCTCACTGCCCTCCACTGGCTGCCTGTTATTGCTCGCATCAAATTTAAAACTTTGGTCCTAGCATAACAGGCTGTTAAGGGGACCACTCCAGCTTACCTCCAGAAGATCATCAGACCCTCTACCCCTGCCAGACCCCTCCTCTCTGCCATCTCTGGTCGCCTGATGCCACCCCCTCTATGCTCCCGCACTTCCAGGTCATGTCTGCTGTCCGTCTTGGCCCCCCGGTGGTGGAATGATCTTCCCGTCGAGGTCAGAACAGCAGAGACACTGGCCACCTTCAAGCGCAGACTGAAGACCCGCGTCTTCAGGATGCACCTCTCCCCTCCCCTCCCCTGCTCTACCCTATCTCTACCCTTATTTGCTCATGTGAAACTGTGATTTGTTTTTAACCTTGGCTGTTGTTTACTTTCTCCTTAGATAGTCGGTAGGGGAGTCCTCATCTATTCGATCACCTTTGGCACTTGGGACTTTACCCCTCTCTAGGGTTATCTTTTCTCTTTTTGTACCATTCTTATACACTTTGCCTTGTAAGACGTTCTGGATAAGAGCATCTAACAAATGTCCTTAATGTAATGTAATGTAATGTACATACACTGTGAAGGATTTCTGGCTTGTTTGTGGAAGAAAAAAAAAACAGAGGACCTGCAGTTTTTAGCCTCCAGAGACTAAAAAGATATGAAAGATATTTTGTGTAACCAACACTAAAGACAAATTATGACACAAATAAAATATAGTCTTATATACTATACACTTTGATACTAAGTAACAATACATAAAAATCATCTTCTTCCATGGCACAGTTTGCCACAGTTGTGATAAGAACTTGTGATGAGAACATCTGCTGGTAGCCTACACAAGTCAGCGGGCATTATTATTCGCACAAGAGACACTTTAAAACCAGCCTGAAGGCTTTGTCCCAGGAGGTGGGTCCTATTTTATTTAGTTATTGCATATAATATGCATTCACAAGGTACATTATGTATACAGTGCAACAAAAGTGAACAGACTTTGTAGTTCGGATTCAAAAAGCACAGCTTTGCTTTTAGTCACAAACAATAGATCAGAGTGTTAACCATTGGACTGCTTCTACTGATTACGTAACTTAGAGGGACAAGGGATTGAAACAATTGACAATGCTAATGCATTGGAGTAGCTCAGACCATTTTGAAACATTATCTGAAGCTTTGGAACAATTAAACACTGGCACGTCATCTGAAGCTTCAAAACAATTAAAAGTGCCTTGAAACACTGCCATGCCATTTGATGCTTTGAAAAAATTAGAACTGTTTTGGAACACTGACACAGCTTACTCTTAAGAACAATCAAGGCTGTTTCCAAATGCTTTGGTAGCTGACTCTAAGTCTGCAATAAGTCTGCTTTGAAGAAGTGGATATTAGTTTAGGGTTATAAACCAGTATAATATACTTCCTCAAATGTCACTATAATATGTTTTATTAAGATGACTTTGAAACAGTATTTTATAGTAGGCCACACACATTCATGTTCTGGTTGTTATGCAGCATGCAACTTGCAGGAGGAAACTATATTAGTAAAATGAAAACATAGGTTATGTTTTATTTTTGTCAGACCATTGAGGATCATATATTTTGTACATTTGCTGAGCCTGCCTGTTTCCGAACTCTTTGCCTGTTTTTGACTACCACCCTGGATTGTGTTTTTGTACTTTTGCCGAGTCTCCCTGGTTTTGACCTCTGCCTGATTAACGACTTTGAGTTTGGATTTGTGGACTGTGCTTTTGGCTGCTTAATAAACTCCTGTTTATTACGTATCTCCGTCTGTGCTTGGGTCCCTCTGAGTTCTGACACAGGATTACATATAATGTACATAAAAAAACTGCGATGCACTGAGGGAGCGAAAGCAGAACCGTGATATAGAGAGGGAACACTGCAAAGTTATTTTTTGGTGAACATGATGTAGTTGCGTTATTTTAATATGGGTTCGGGTTGGATCGCAGTTTTTATGTTAAATGGGTTGGTCGGATATAGCATTAAATCATTCATACAAATCAAGTCATAGATTATGTTATCAATGCTAGCTATCCACAACTTTGAAATGGTGGTAGTAATCTAGCAGTCAGAATATATGAGATAGTTACAGTGACAGCAAAACATAAGCAAAGCTAGCTATCCTAGCTAACACTTTAAAAGCACATTCAACTTTCGACATTGTGGTCTGTAAACCTCTTCAGTATGGAGTGATGCACTGTAGACAAACCACAGAGTGCATATTGTTACCACTGGCAATCATGACTCAAAATGGACAAACATGGCATGTTGGGTCCTCCCAGGGTTCAGTTCTTGGGCCTTTGTTGTTCAATCTGTATATGCTTCCACCAGCCCAAATCCTACACAGCAATAATATCTCTTACTGTTGTGAATTCCCTGCTGGGAGGAGTATATCGCAACAAGCTGCTTCATGCAGAGACTGATAGACTGTTTGCGCATGGGCAGTGTGCTCGATAAAAACTTTCTGTGCAGTAATTGTTGTGTTGATCTTCCACCGACCGTCAAAGTTCGTCTGTACTCCTTTGTACCACAGTGTGCGTCGGTGATAATGTAAGTCACGTTATGAGTGGATATTGTTTATGTACGTTATGTTACGAGTGGATGTTGTTTATATTTTGTATGTGACGAGAGCCGAACTATTAATATTACCAGGGAATAAGCTCTGTCTGCTTGGTAGTGAACTATTTAGCATGGCTGGCTGGACTCCTTAAACACAGACGGTCTGTCCGATACGTAGTCTAGTTAACCGCCATACATTTCATTCCTTCTGTGGCTGTTATTCAGCAGTATAATTGTCGTTCAGTTAGACGGCTATCATATTGATGCTAGCGGGTCGAATTAAACAGACCGGTAGCAGGCTAGGCTGCCTCATGTTAGCTTGGTTACGTGACCTGTGTGTTGCGCCACAAAGTTGTTAGTTGGTGATCCGACACGGACCCTTATTAGCGATTCATAGTATTGCATGTTATTCGTGTCTGTTGTCATTAACGTTTCTTCTACCATTAATACCACTGTATAGTATGTTGATAATTAGTAATACTGGTTACTATTCGTTTTCTGCAGACATCACAAACCACACACCCATCCATATACTCCAATGTAAAGTGTTCTGTTCATTTGGCAAGAGGTAAATAAAGCATCTAAAGGAGAGAAGTTGCTGCGTCTTCTCTGACCGGAGGATTAGGCCAGTATACACACAGCCAGAGTATCATCACCGAAGCTGTTCCGGTACACTTACCATAGCTATATAGATGATAAACAGATTTACCTAGCTCTTACACAAGATGACTATGGCCCTATGCATTAACTGTAACAGTGCATAGAACAAGTAAATGATTGGATGCAAATATATTTTCTAAAGTTAAATAATGACAAGACAAAGGTGATCCTATTTAGGAGTAAGGAGGGATGACTCAAAGTCCTGACTCATGCTGACTCCATGGCCATGAAGACATATCTCAAATCAGACATCTGGGAGCTCTAATGGATTCGCATCTTAGTTTTAGTGGCCATATAAAGGCAATAACAAAATCAGCCTTCTATCACTTAACACAAATAGCAGGGTTTCAAAGTTTTACGTCCAGACAAGATTTGGAGAAACGCAATCATGCCTTTACTTCTTGTAAAGTGGATTACTGTAATGGACTCTTCTGTAGCCTTACAAAAAAGACTATTTGACAATTACAGTACATTCAAAATGCTGCAGCTAGAATGTTAACGCAAACCAAGAGAAGTTAGCACCTTACAGCTGTCATTAAATATTTACACTGGCTTCCTGTTGGCTATAGAATACAGTTTACATTGCTGCTAGTAGTATACAAATCACTTGATGGACTAGGGGCAAGATACTTTTCTGACATGCTACTAGAATACAAACCCAGCAGTCACCTGGGATCATCGGAAAACAACTTACTAACACTGCCTAGAGTTAAAATGAATCAAGGAGAGGTGGCTTTTAGGGTATTTTCCTGTCCTTTACCTATTTTCAAATCTAGGCTAAAAACTCTTCTCTCGGGCCTATGATTAATCATCTGCACTTTTAAATACAGTTTAACGTATTATAACTTTTAATGTATTCGTCTTTTACAAAATCTTGTATTGTGTATCTGTATTTGTTCTTATTCTTTTTATCTGATTTCATCCTTTCTATTTTATCCTTTCAATTTCATACTTTATCTTCATTTTTTAATTAAAATGCATTTAAATAATTAAAATGCAATGTTCTTAAAATCCATTTCTTTTTTAAAGCACTTTGAATTGCCTTTGTGTATGAAATATACTATACAAATAAATTTGCCCTGTCTTACCTACATAAAATGACCTAAGTTTTTTTGAGTGCTGCTGATAAATGCTAAAGCTGCTAGTAGATACACACACCATAATGGGACAGAAATGTCTGAATGCACTTTAATTATTGCCGGCCAAAGAGTTACTGACATTGCGACTGCTTTTGATAAGGAGAAGGTGAGGAATAAAATGTTGAAGGGTAAGACACAATCTATGCAATCTATGATATTGACATAGTCTGATGGTACTGGTGATGCTTTTTCTATTGCTGCACTATGTCAAGGTTTTAAGGGTTTAAAGTGGTTAAGTTGTTGCAGTGCTGTGTATTTGTCATCTGTCCTGATTCAGTGGTAGTATAGTGTATTTTCTGCCTGCAGTACTTTCCATCATTCATAGAGAGTGCATTTTTGAAACACAGAATTTTTATTACCAAAAATTAGTAAACTAACAGCATAGAATTCAGTTAGAGTATGGCAAGATATGAGGACATTTTCAGACAGAATATGTTTTCCTTCATTGTTAATCCCATTGTTAAACAACAAGGCCTTCCCTTCAGGTGTTGATGAGAAAATCTTACACCACGTTACTATTTGCTCTTTTTTAAGATTATTTTTTGGCATTTTTCCCACTTTATTTGACAGTTACAGTAGATAGACAGAGAAACATCAGATAATCATGTTTTTCCACATATCCAAAACTAGTTGGATATATGAAAAAATCCTGATTCTGTCAAGATTACTACACAAAACCAGATCTAGATCTGCAAACTCTTGTAGGTTTACTGACAGACTGTATCAAAACACATCATCCATAATATTCTCCTTACATTTACCTTGGTTGACACAATTAATCCCAATTAATCAAGGGATTAATTATTTCTGTCTCTCCCTCCTGGCATGCCAGTTTAATGTTATCAAAGAGCATACTGTTAAAGGCATTCAGGGTGACTTTGGCATATTTCTGCATGAAGAATATATCTGAATTTAAGAGACCCATTTAACATAATTCTAAAATTCTTAAGTCTTCTTCTCATTTTTAAAAGGGGGTTGCTGCATTACATTATAGCTATTTAGCTGACACTTTTTTATCCAAAGTGACTTACAGTTGATTAGGCTAACCAAGGTGCAGAATACAGCAGAGCTTCAACGGTAGGTAAATGAATCTATAACGGCACGAATAGCAACACAACACCACACTTCACAAAAATATATAGTAGCCTGCATACTGACCCTCATGTTTTTTTTTTCTAAATCTCCAGATGATAAGATCTGAATGAAATACATGAGACATCTCACCAATAGTCTGCAGATTGTTTTCCTTTTGCTTATATGGACTAGGTTTAGCAGTGCTCCAGTAGGTAGGTAGTCTACTACACAACTGCTGTGCTGTTTAACTATTTCTGAGATTACAACTCCTACCTTGATGGCCCAGAGTAAATACATCTGCCATGTCTCTCAAGTCACACAGTTATTTTTTCAGGCCCTCCACTCAAAAAGACTGCAGGGATGATGACTAAAGATAGAGATTATAAACTGGAGAGACTATGATTATAGCTAGAGACGCAGATTATAAACTGCAGACTCACCTCCTCATTCCTGTATTTCCCCAGCCAGTAGACTGGCTCTCCAGGGTAACCCACCACTTTGCCTTTGAAGAATGCAATATAGAAGCAGGAAGAGTAGTAGTTCACAAACTGGAAGAGGAACATCTTCAGAGTTAAGCTATTTTCATACTCTGTCTTTGTCCTCGGCAATTCTAGAATTTATGAAAACAGAAAATAGGAAATGGTTTACTTAAAACAAAAATTTAAGGATTCACAAGGATGAGAACAGATCATTCAACCCAACTCAACTCATCATTTACCCCAGTAAAAGATCCAGCCCTGTGTCAAGGCTGGACGTGAACATTGAAAGAGTTTCTGCCCTTACTCTGTGACCTGGCTATGGGGTTTGATATGAGGTTTGGAGGAAAGGCAGGGTACCGTGCCTGGCAACTGACTCTCCTAGATAAGCATCTCACCCTACAAGGCTGGTGGCTAAGTTGTTTGGCTACTATTTATCACAATATTGATATTAAAGAACAAGATTACCAAGTATTTTGGCATTAGCTCACAAGTTGTGCATTGGCATGAAACAGGGACAGAGGGCTTGTTTTGCCTATAATGTATCTGATGGTCATGTTGGTTTAATGCTCAATATTCTTGTTGGATTGTTATGAAGGTAAGAAAAGGTATCACTGTGAAATATCAACATAAACTATTTTGTTGATAGAAATCTGACAACAGTGTTCTAGCATCACCAAAACAGGCATATATGTTGAAATGTGAGCTCTGTGATTGTTTGTCCCGCACTGAAGCTCCATATTAGTGAGACAACACCCCAGCCTCGGGTGGGAATAACAGCAGTTATAACTGGCTAGCTCTGTTGGTCTCATTGCTGTCTGGTAGCCTCGCCGGGTCAGGCTGGGCACCTGCGGATCCACAAACTGATTATATGCTGGCCTCATATTCCTCCCTTGACATGGCTATATGCAATTGTTGATGTATTTGCAATGTTGGACAGATGCGAGGGCTTGTCATGTGAATCAGAGGGTTCACATCACAACCACCATCTCCTGAAGATGATAAGTAGGGTTTGCTAGGGGGACATCAACAACTGCAGCTGAGTTCAGGTTGGGGAAAAATGAGGAAAAATTGGGGGTAAATGGTGGCATAAATTTTAGTTTAAACTTAGCTTCTAAAGATTGTATTAATACAAACTAATATGAATACTGGTTGCCAAATGACATTATTCTTGGTTTGTTGTAATGTCTGATGTGCTAACATTGCTCTGAGACATTTATGCATGCTATTCACAAGGAGGCAATATGTTTTGCCTCAAGGGTATTTCTGTCTTTACATTTATATTTTTTAAAAATGTTAACTGCTTTCTGCTCCTCATCTCAGCTAGACACAATCTGGAACTGATTTAGCTGTGTTTTCACCATTTCCATTAAACCCAAAATGTTTCCATATTTGCAACAGCAATCTTCCACTCAGTTTGACAGAGTGAAGAGGAAGTCCTACCCATATGGCATATACCTGACATATTGGATACAATGTTTTATTTCTGGCAGAAGTACAATGCAATTAAAATCAATGCTTATTGATTCATTTACTTTAAATTAGTGCTGTTGAATCATACTATTCAGATTGAAGCATCAGCCTGAATCAACTCCTAGTTAATATTAACAGATTATTCATCTCAACATGTCCCATCTCAATGGGCACTGTGCCTTATTTTACTGCATTCTGCATCCACCCTCCGAATACCATAAGTCATTGCAGCCACATGGGCATGTCGGCTTTCAGTCGAGGTGCGTTCAGGCGCAATGTAGGTATCATAGCAACTCCACTAAAGACCAACAAAAACCCTGTCTCGAGTTTTAACAGTTGTTATTGCTATTTGTAGAGTGCAATGTCTTAAAGTGATGCACGAACACATAGAAAGGTACAGGATGCCCATACACCCAGCTTGTTGCATACAAAGAAAAAAGATTGTGTATATTAAGATATGTAAATCATACATGCTACAATGTTTAGTCATAATATTGATCAGAATTAGAGATAACTGGCGTCTCCTTATTTATAGAACTAAGAACACTTTTAAGCTTCTTAAATAAAACCAGTGGTTTTATTTACAATAGAGGGGTGCTTTTATTTACAATTACAGCAACTCCCTTTAAATCATTTATTTTTAATCCTAACAGACTATAACAGTTTCAGATTCAGCATTACTTCTTTTAAGTTAACGTTCATTCATGATTTTGTGCAAAGATGCAAGTACCTTTCTCTGCTGTTTGTAAGAAGACCAGTAATGTGAGGTGCACTTTGAGTATTCATAGATATCAACTAAAATGTAGTTTAGCTACATGTATTGCTGTAAAATTTAAATTTTACATTGGGTTTTCCCATAAAGTTTGCTTGGTTGGATATTTGAATTCTGGAGCAGGGTGAAGGGAGATCTCACCAAAATTGGTGATCCAGATGGCAACTCGCACATACAGGTAGTTGAGGAACATAATGACGATGAAGCTGATTATGGAGGCAGTGATGGAGGTGGCTATCTGAGGGGTGACATACTCCCGCAGAGGTTCCAGCTCCTTCAGGTCCTGCCGCATCTGCGCCGAAAATGCGAAGAACACTGCCAGACGGTACACGATCACACCCACCACTGATGCCAAAATCAACAAAATCTTAACAGAAAGACAGGAAATTCAAGAACAGAAAGTTACTTGATGTATTTTAGGGAGAGAATAACAGCATATACAAATGAGAGTTTTTTTGAATGCCTTCTACACAGAGAACAGAATTTTAGAAATATATGCAAAACAAATATAAAGAGAAAATTATATGATGATTAATAATAAAATAATTGTACTGTTTTTTTTCTTTACTGTTAACGTTATGCAGTTCTGATGATTTAAGAGGTGGGGCTGCCGAGTGGCTCACAGGGTGAAGTGTTCACCTGGGAACCCTGAGGCTGAGTGCTCAAATCCCCCTTGCCACCACTGACCATGAACAAAGGCCCACAGCAGCAAAGCAAAAATTGGCCTCACCAAAGATGGTAGGAGTGTAGGCCAGCCAAAAACTTGTTAGTTTATCTCTCTCTAGTGTCCCCTCATGGTCAACCAGGTGCCTGCAGATGCACAAACCAAACATGCACTGACTGCATAATGGCAGTGTGTGAATGGTTGTGCACCTGCAGCATGAAAAGATGCAAGGGCCAGTTGTCACATGAGATACACAACATCATTTTTTATTTTTATATTTTGATATCCTTAAACACCATTGTTGCAGTTTGCAGCAGTGTGGGGCACACTTTCATTACAATATATACTAAGTGGTTTCTGCTCCAGGACTGGGGCCTCCCCTAACAGAATGTTTTTTTAAAGACCAGAAATAACACACCTGATTCCATACTTTTAGGAAGTATATGGTATGGGAATGTCAACAACATAACCAAGAATAACATGGATAGTCATTCTGTTCTAGCATATTAAGAAAAAAAGGAAATAAAGATGGAAAATTGATCCATTACCCAGAGAATAACTGTTCCAACTCCACATGACACTCTGACACATCTCCCACATGTTGTGTACGGAACTCTCTCTTTTTCCTGGGAGAATATATAAAAAGCTAGGTTGAACACAATTTCATCTTTTTAGAATAAATGTTCATGCAAGCTTGGAGGGATCATTACGGGAAACAGTTAAAAACACACTTAAAAGATTAAAGGCTACTGAAAGGGTTGCTTTTTCTTAAAACTAAATACTGCGTTGTGAAGAATCACCAAGTAGTCATAGAAAATATAATACAAATATGAGAGAAAACTGAACAAGAACTTCCCCTCTACTCCTGGAGAATATAAGAGGAACTTGAGCTACACACCCAAAGATGAAATACCCTGGTCAGCTATCATGAAGGTATTGTTAACTTTACATTTTCTTGCATCCAGAACTTTTCAATGTAAATTGTGGTTCCATCATGCAACAGACATACATTTAGAAATAGAAAACACATACCCCCTTAATATACTGAATTATTTTGCTCAGCAACTATTGCTTAGTAAATCTGGCCCTGAATCTGTTGTCTGTGAAGGGTTTGACGCTGTTTGGGTTTTCAAAGGGGTATATGCGCATCCATTAAATGTTGTAGGTGTCTGGAAAAATTACATAAAAGAGAAATCATAAAAGAATGCTAGCACATAACTGTTATGCTGCCAAATGATTTACTTTAACAGAGGAAGGGTTTGAATCTTTTACATGAGCCAATGAGCCAGAAACCCTATGGTTTGATGACTATGATAAAGAAATGTGCTATTGTGTTACCACAGTGAGCTACATTTCATACCTTGGTGATAGGGTTGATGTGCTCATGAGTACACTTTGCTATGTATTCTGGGCGAGGCTGTTCCTCTTGCTCTAGGAACTCCTCAGTGTCCCACTCATACTCCAGCTGTGCTTGGTACCGTTTCCAGAACTCCAGCAACAAAGTGACTGCGTAAGTGGGAAAACAGACTCATTATGAAGGACCGTATTTTCGGTTGCCCTAAATATGCTCAGTAAAATGTGGGTTCTCTTCCATAAATGTACTTTCTACTGAGAACAGGACTTTAGTTAAACTGCACATGCTATTATGACTGTCATTGTGCATATGATGCAAATGTAGTGAAAGAGACTCATCTCACCCCAAACTGCCATAAATATGGCAAACAACAATGTTCCATAATTGTCAAAAATGCAGAGTTTCTGTGAGAGAAAAAAGCTTAGTTAAACACATCAATACAAACGTGTGGCAGGGTGACATGTAGTCTAGTCTGTATTATCTAACCTGGTTGTGGTTTAAAAAAACAAAACATTATAGTTTTAAAATAGCATTTTACAGACAAACCTTTTGATAATAACCAAAACTTTGAAAAAAAATTGAAATTCTGTACAGCTTTCTTGTTCATGTGTTGTTCTTCTGTTGACACACTGATACAGCTCTGGAGTATTGCCTCCAACACCACCCTTCTTAAGGTCAGTATTAACATATCAGATTATGAGTTTTGATTTTCCCATCAGACTTACTTTGGAGGATTCACAGGTGCTGTTGAGTCTCCAGTAGGTGCACTCTCTGTCACACTGGGGGCACATGACAATGCTTCCTCCAATCAGAGGGTCACACACCTCTTTGCTGAATCAAATAGACAGACCACCAATACAATTTTCAGCCATAACTGCATCTTGATCTTCACTTTTTATTGCATATTCAGCTTTCTAAAACAGCGGTCAAAAGATTAGTAGCAACTCTAGTTAGGTGTGTAATCCTGGTGGTTTACCAAACTAAACATGGATAATATGGATAATATCCACAATATTATAATATTATTAATCCAATGTCAGTAATTGTGTGTAAAAAGAACAGCTAATGTTTAAAATGAGTTTTTTACCTGAATTATCGTTAATGCCACATTGATATTCAAAGTTTGTTTTGGCCCATTCTTAATTGCTTTTCCCTTTCACCAAGTCATTTTTCAGGGACAAACTGTGTCCATACTGATATTTAACAAGACATTCAGACTATGTAGGTGATATGTAGGTGGATGATAGCAAACTAACTCGGTTTATGTCAGCTGTTTAACAACATGTAGATCAAAGGTAGGCACTGCCTGCCTGCTTACCTTTTCCCATCAGCTCATCTGCTTAAATCCTGTTTGTGTCACTGCAAGATCATTTTGACTCTTGCCGTTTTTTTTCACTTCTCATTTTGCCTACTGTTTGAATTGATTTCCTGTGTCTGTCTTTTTTTTTTTACTCTGCCTGTTTCCTATTATTCTGGTTCTGTGTTTATTAGTCTGGGTACTTTCACTAACAAACACCTTTTTTGAACCTGGCCTGATCTGCACTTGAGTCCTTCCCTGAACCGTGACTGTACGATCTGGCCAGTAATGGACCTTAGGTCAGCTCTGGAGGGAAAAGGTGTGCTACTGGGAAGGCACCAGTGTCAGCTGGAGTCAGTCAACCAGACCATTGAGATGCATGAACGACCTCATCACCCAACTTCAACAGGTCCAGCACGCCCAAGAGACTCACCCGTCACCCTCAGCAGCTCTTACTCTGTCAGCCCAGCCTACTCAGGAGCCCCACCTGCCACCTCCTGAGTTATATCTGGGAGACCCCGGTACCTGCTGCTCCTTCCACCGGGTCCCACTGGTCTGCATCACACACACTACGCCTCCGGTGAGTCTACTCATGTCTGGTAATCCACATGAGAACATTGTTTTCCACCTTATTAAGATCCCTCAAGCTTCAGTCATCCTGGGTCAATCCTGGCTAATCAAGCACATTGGCTCTGACCCACCTCACAGCGGGAGCTTCAGCACTTCTTGGTCTTCTCAAATTTCTACCGTCACTTCATTCCTGTGTCGTTAGGAATGAAGCAACGGTAGAAATTTGTGAAGACCAGGGAGCACACACTCACCTCTGTGACCTCCTCCAGTAGGGGGATCACCTGGTCTCCCACTGCTGAGGAGGCTTTCCGTGAACTTAAGAGACACCTCGGCAGCCTTTCACCTAGTCAGCCAAATCCTGTCTGCCAGTTCACCATGGAGGTTGATGCTTCGGATGTGGGAGTTGGGGGGGCCTTCTCACAGCATTCCTCCACAGGCAACAAGCTCCAACCCTGTGCCGCCTTCTCCCACCGTCTCTCACTCACTGACAGCAATTAGGAAATCAGGAACTTCTGGCTGACAAGCTGGCATTGGAGGACTTAGACTTAATAAACTAGAATACATTTGAGCAGCCAACCGCCTGAACTCTAGACAAGCCTGCTGGTCGCTGTTCTTTGCCACAGTTCAACCTTTCCTATCGTCCTGGTTTCAAGAACAGCAAGCCGGTGTCGGGCACAATGAAACTCTCATCCACACAGCCTTGTGGAACAGCCTCACTTATCTCCTCTGTGTTCCCCAGTCTCCATTCTCAGGTGGTGCAGTGGGGGCACTCTTCCAGACTCTCCTGTCATTCTGGGGCCAGACACACCAAGAGCCTCATTGGTCAGCGATTTTGGTGGCCCACCTTGGACATCCTCCTCCACAGGCATGTTCCCCCTCCAGTGCTGTCTTGGCTACTGGCCTCCTCTGTCCCCTGCCCAAGGCGGAGGACATTGGTGTACCCTCAGCACTGGTCTTTATCTGTTGTTGCCGCTGTATCTGGAAGCCCACATGGATATCTGACCACCACTGTTCCAAGGCTTCTCGCTATCTTCATGGTCAGCAGCTGTGGCTGTCCACTGGTGACCTGCCTCTCAGGGTGGATTCCTATAAGTTGTCTCCGAGGTTAATCAGCTCGTTCCCCATCGCCAAGATCTGAAGCTGCCCCTGGCCCTCCGCCACATCCACCCCACCTTCCACACCTCCCAGGTCAAGCCTCTCATCTGCAGCTGCCTCTGTCTGGCACCAAAGCCTACTTATTATTATTATTATTATTATTTGACCTTCAAGGCAGGAACTACAGCTCAAAAGTCAGTGATAATTTTGATGCACTAGGTGCTTAGTTACAACTTGTGATAACCATGTTAGTGGGTATGATATAAGTATCCTGTAGTTAAAGTAATATATCACATGTGACCAGATGATATAATGGGCCTGAAATTAACATGATAACATGTATTACACTGGAAGTCTTTTTTAAGGTAAACATTAAAAAAGGTAATGTTATAAAAATTGTAAACACACCAATGTATCCTCATTCACCAAGAGTAATAGAAGACAAACCAATGTGTACATAGAGGTTAAATGGCTAAATAATAGCCTAAGTTTGTAGATTCAGGAAACATTGAAACTACTACATTTTTAATTTTATGAGTTTTAAAAAAGATTTTAAAATGACTAGCCTGCAATTCAGAGCAGTATCTCTTCCCTGTTCCTCCTCTATCAGCCCTGCATTTCAGTGCAGTGTCACTACTGTACCTTACAGTATATCTCTCCTGTATCTCCTCTAATAGCTGAGTATTTTAGTACAGTGTGTCTCTCTTGTCCCTCCTCTATCAGTATTTCAGTGAAGCATATCTCTCCTGTACCTCCAGGTGCTGCTCTCCTGTGTGGTGTATCCATAGATGAAGCAGCCCAGACCCACCACAGCTGCAAAGGTCAACATTCCTGTGTAGAAGCCCAGCCAAGCAAAATAAATGCCAATCTTCTCTCCATAGTACTTTCTGTAAGAACAAGAGATGCTGATCTTCAGGAAAAATGGAAATATCTACTTACAGTCATTTTGCAATACTGTTCAATATCCACCCATCTTTTCTTAATACTGGCTTCATTCAATCTAAGATTGTTGGGATTGGGGCGGAGGGGGGCTGGAGGACATACATTGGATGAGAGGTCAACAACAACCTAGGTTAAAAACAAATAACAGTTGAAAACAGTACAGACCGTCATAGGGCTGGACAGATAAACACTTACCTACGAACACTCGCTCTACCACTGCACAATTTGACCCAGTCCACTAACAGTTTTTTCTAAGATCTTTGGAAAGGGAGCTTGAAATCAGCCTGAAATTCCATAGATGGTTTGAATTTAGATTGAGCTTCAAGACAATTGGCTTAATAACTGCTACTTTTAAGGATGTGGGCACTGGGACATGTATGTCTGGGGTCATGTCTGTCAGTTTTAACATTAGTTCTTGCCAGTGTCACAATTGTTGTTACTCATGAACAAGCACACTGACTTCAATCAGATAAGACTTAGGTATATTTATGCATTTCTTGTAATAATTATAATTATGGCTAGCAAGTGTGTGCACACATAGTTATAACATTACAGAAGAAATTAATGTTAATGACAAGACTATATGTAAATTAAAAATTAATGTAAGCAAGTTAGTGTCTCTGTAGGTACAGTAAACAGCCACTCGTTTTATCCTCCATCTTGGAGCCATGAGAAATGTTTACCTTACAAGAAAAAATCCAATTGACCACTGACCGGCAAATTCACTTCTCATTTGCGTAGTTAAAATATTTCTGCTTTTTTCACTTGATTTCCTTTGCTTTCAATCCCACAATACCCCACACAAACTGTTCACCACTGAAAATTAGGGGGAACACTTAATTTCTTTCTTTCTTTAATAACTTCCCCCAGTGGACACACAGTGCTAAACATGGCAGTCAGCTACTGTTTAAGCAGCGATTCTAGCTAGATCGGTACCTAACCAAGGCAGTTCTAGTGTTACCTCGTTTTACAACAGCTATTAAATTAAAGGCAAAGCTAGTTAACATGCAGTCCAAACAAGCTAGGTATAATTAGGTGATATGAAATATAGGTTATATGAAATAAATGTTTAGGAAATGAAATATATTGAGCAAATCTATTGATGTTAGTAATTACAAGCTCAAATAAAAACTAGCTAATATTTCAAAATATATTTTTCTTCCCCAAGCCACCTGTACATGCCAGACTGCCAGCTATTTAAAGAGAAGCATTGTATAGTACTGCTTGTGTTAAAATTAATTTACACCTAATTGATTCAGAAGCAGATATTTGACTGTATTTTCTACTGTTGGTTGTCCCTGTTGCTGTGATCTACTGTTCATGCTCTTTGAGTGCTCAGTAAACTCAGATTTAATTGTTTTCCACCCAAGCTACCCTATGCCTTCTCATCAATTACTCCCAAGACCGCACAGACTACATTTCTATTTCCAGTGGACAGAAAGTGCTTATGAAACAAGTGAGTTTTTAACAGCTTCTTAAAACTATCCATTAACTCCACGTTTTTCATAACTAAGGGAAGACGGTTCCAGAGAGTGGGGGCTACACCTGCAAAAGCTCGGTCACCCTTCGTTTTTAGTCTAGATTTCAAGACAGCTAAAAGGCCTTGGTCAGAAGACCTGAGAGATCTCAATGATCTCACTGTGGCTAGGGGACGCAATAACTCAGATATGTGAAGTATGGCCAGCCCATGTAGTGCTTTATAGGTGATTAAGAGAATTTTAAAATCAATTCTGCAGCCAAAAGGTACCCAGTGTTGATAGGTCACACATAACACCAGTGTTGGCCAATGTGTGACCTGACCTGTCTTGGTTAAAAGGCTAGTTGCTGCATTTTTGACCAACTGTAGCCAAGACACAGAAGAGTATATGGAGCAGGTAGCAGAAAGTGGATCGCTTGGGCTTGGCTTTAGTCATGCGGTGTAATTTTCATTATAGAGTCGTTATTGAAATAAGTTAAATTTTCATTTTCTTTTTGACTGGCCTGTAAGATCCAGCAGACACAATCTCATCTTCATCCTCCATCTCTAGACATTACCATTAAGTATTAAGCTATAGTAGACTTAGCACAATTATCAGTTCACTGCCAATCTAGTGCTGCCAGTAGCAGCCACCAAGGCCTAGTCATGTCACATCCCACCATAGCCAAAGATAGTGCACACCAGCAGGAAAACAATGCATGTTTCAAGTGGATGGACATACAGTACAGACAAAATCTAAATAGTCAATTAAACAAAAACGGTAAAAATGTATGAGGCCTATGAAAACTGGGACATTAAGTGTCTCAGGAGAAAGAATACATTTTCTGGGACTGACTATTAAAAAGAAGGACAATCCCGGGAAAACCGGGATAGGTGGCAAGCCTAGCCAGCCAGCATGCTTTGCTAGATAACACACCATACACAAATTAACTAGCTAGCAAGCTACCTTACCACCTAACAAACTAGGTTAACAAACACGTCACTGGTTAATGAGCTATCCTAGCTTTCTCACTCATTGTCGAATGCACAGCGGTCCTCATCAGTTTCTGTCATTATTGCATACCCCTAAAGTGTCATGCTTTGGGGCCTGATTTCACACTTTCACACTAGACCTCTCAAATCTCACTTGGGGGCAAGACTCTTGCTCATTTAATTAAAAAAAAAAACTGTATTAATGAAATATTTTAATGAAATAAGTTTATAACATTGGTTTTGTTTGATTGGTTGTTATAGTGGACATAAATTAAAGCTGAGACCTAAATGGTTAGGGCCTCCTGATAGATTACTAAGATTAACCAATGTCACTGAATGATGAGCAGAGTTGGCATGTTTGGTGTATATTGGCTCACAAGACAGCAAAAATGTAGAAGCGAAAGTTAGGTGGTGCACATTCTTATGAGACAAAATTCTTATAAGACAAAATTTGTGAGTGGACAAAGTTATCTCCCGAGCATGGATGCATTCATGGAGACAAACTGGATGTCTACAAGTTTAATGGTCTGTTAGCTTTGCTCACGAAGGAAGATGTTTAATGCCATATCAATAGCAACGAGCACAAACATAAAAAGAGGTCCATGCTCTTAGTCTTGTACATAAAAACACTGACTTCAGAGCCAGCCTTGACATAGACATTTACCATGAGGGTAAATAACAAAGACCCTGGCTTTCATTTTGTACCTCATTGAGATCTTCAACAAAAGGCTAAAAAGGTGACCTGGGAATATAACAAGACACACAGCAGTAGCTTGGTCATAGCATCGGCGTACATCTTTACCTATGTACAGTTCAAATATCAAATTTTATTGTAGGGAAGTTTAATAAATGTTGTTGGTCACTAATATTTATTAAATGTTTTTTTTATAAAATCTGACTTGATAGATTGAATTTCCCTTCCCCTTCCCTTCTTGAAAAAGAAGTATAATAAAGAATACACCACAGCTTTATGACTGTATGTGGTTTGGTGGAGGTCCAGAAGGTCTGGTGAAACGCATATACCGTATGAGGTCCAGTGGCTGTATCTTATAGAAGCTCAATGGGTGGGCCCATTCTCTGTACAAGAGGTGTCTTTCATTAAGACAGTGTTCATCCTGGGACATCTCATGGAATCTGCACTGTTAATTAGAATAGGAGAACAAGAAAACAATATTTAAATACATGTTACAAAACAATGTTTCACACCACCCACAAAATCTCACATGCACATGTTCACAATGTATATATTTTCATAAGGAATAAATTGAAATACGACAGGCTGTGTATGCGTGTCTGTGTGTATGTATGCGTGTCTGCGTGCATGTATGTATGTATGTGTGTATTATATATATAATATATATGTATGTGTGTATTATATATATACTACACATATAAACACCTATACAGTATGTATGTACATCCATACATATGATATTCATTTAATTATGTAACTACATATTTTTGGAGCATCAGAAAATGGTTTGAGTTCCAGGGCAGAGCAAGAATGTTATAATTAACATTGTTAACACTGTGCTACATTACAGAGAAATACAAAACCATAATAATGAGCCTTTGTAATGGCTGATACTTTTGTATATGATAATATGCATTATATACAGTTTCTCCAAAGTGAGAAAATAATAAAATGTATTGTGAATTGTAAAAAAAGAAAAGAGGAATAGAGTACCCCTGTAAGTTGCAAAGATGTGCACTGTGAACGGCAGTGTAGCATACGCGATTGTTAGCATTGCTAAGTGGGTATGTGGAGCTGCTGCTGGTCTGCTTATTATCGTGGAGGGCAACTGGCATCTTACATAGCATCTCACTGCAGATTCCCTGGACAACGGCTGTACCGCTGCTGGCTTGTAAGGAACAGGCCTTTCGTTTGTTATTGAGAATGCCGTTTTCCCCTTCACTGCTTTTTTTCTGTTTTATGAGGACGACGCCAGTGCTTCAACACAGCGGACAATTGAGCCAGAAAACTCAGAATGGCACTGTGGCGACATGTATGAAGTTTGCTTTGAGCTAGAGTTAAAGCTATTTTTTTCTTTTTCTGTCCATGAGCCATATTGTCTTTTTTTGTCCGTTTAATTAATAGGAAGACCATGCCTTTATATTTACATTTTACTTTTGCTCACTCATGTTCCAGGTATTTACACTAGTATAGAGACAGTTGACTACTATGCTTTACGGAATCCTGGCTTCCTCCAACTATTGACAACGACTGTTAATCCTGTGGTTCAGTTGGACCGAGATCAGGGGGATCATTTAAAAAACTTTGTGTACTTTCATGCCTAAATAGTTATGTATGCCAAAACCAACAAGTTTGCGTACGCAAAAAAAAAATCTGATTTATAAAACTTGTGTACGCAGCACGTACACATGTCTTCTGTTATAAGTCACATCTAATCCTACAATTGTGTGTGCAACAACCACACCCAGAAAGGTCCACATTTAAGCATATATGGTGCTCCAAAAGTCGAAATCAATTAGGTAAGATCTATAAATAATGTGTAGAACAGAGCAATACATTTTAAATGCAATAATGGCAGTGAACAGGGGGAAAAAGAAACTGCGAAAGAACCGGGGTAACAAATACAAAAACACCTTGCATGGCAGGAGGTTGCCGTGACTGTCAATTTCTCAGGTATAGAGAGCTGCACACAGATCAAAATAAATAAAAGATGGTCCGACATCAAGCTTGAGGCAAACAGGCAAGTGTATGGGCAACGGGCGGCGGTATGGAGGGTGCCACCACTGAGCTCCATCGATGAGTGGCTGGCTAGGATTACCGGAGTTGATTTCCAACTTTACTGTTCATCAGAGTGAACGAATCATGACATGACCCTGGCCATCAGGCAACCACATAATGTTGGTGTTATTTGTGCATCGCAAATCATTCGCACGTTTACTGAATGGAAATTCTTATGATTTACTTCCACCTATTCATCCACTGATTGCGCCCTTATTGCAATGTGAGAGCAGTTGATTGCACCGGTGACAGGGAAAACCGGTCATTGCTGCAAATTGCTTTTTGATGTTTCTTCTGTGTAGTGGAACTTGATATACATCGAACTCAGGGCTGGGATATATCCTACCGGTCTGCTATTTCCCACTGGACGCTCCCCGTGGCCAAGAACCCCAGAGTTGACAGGATTTTCAGATGGGCAGGTATTGAATGGTTGCTACATGTAGGGCGCTCCAGCATCGGCCACAGTTCAGCACAGAGGTCCAAGAGTACAGTCATGTTAAGCACGGTTTATAAATGAGGCCTCAGGAATCTACTGGGAAATCCATAGGGGGAGGCGTCTGCATGTATATAAATTCAGACTGGTGTACGAACTATGTTATTCGACGAACTATCAACTCACTCGATGTTGAGCTGCTCTCTGTTTCACTTCGGTCTGAGTACCTGCCTAGAGAATTTGATCAGATTTTTGTGGTGTTGCTTTACATACCGCCTGATGGGAAGTAGCCTATAACCATGAAGCAGAAACTATTCATAAACATCTTAATGAAAGTCTTTATTTCCGGATACACCAAACCAGTGCTCAGAGATTTCAATGGTTGTACGCTAAAACACTGTCTCCCCAATTATGAGCAGCATGTCACATGCATGACTCGGGGAAATAAAGCTTTCGATTTATGTTATGGCAATATAAGGGGTGCCTATATGTCTGTTAGCAAGCCCCTACTAGGTGGCTCGGATCATAATTCTGTGCATTTAATACATACATACAAAAAATCGGCACTGTTCAAAGCCAATTACCTTCATACATTAAAAACAATACAAAGAGAAATAAATGCTCAAATTCAAAATAGTAAAATGCACTACAAGGAAAGGGTTGAAAAACAGCTTAGAATAATGCTGGGAAAAGAGAAGCCAATTATACTCAATACTCCTTCCACTAAGGAATATGCTGGTGAACTAAGTCATTATTTGCCAGGTTTAATCAGAATGGCAGCACACTTTGGCAGAGATCATTCAGTAGCCCCCTGTGCTCAATTGGTGCACCTCTTGAAATATCTGTAAATAATGTTAAGACTATCTTCAACCGGTTGAACATCCACAAGGCTGCAGGGCCTGACAGACTGGAGGGTGCAACGCTTCAAAAATGCATTGAGTAACTCAGTCCAGTGTTCTGCAGACTACACCAGACATCTTTAGATCTATGCACAGTTCCTAAATTGTGGGAGTCATCAGAGATCCCTCCAGTACCTAAAAAGTCTCGTCTAGCTGAACTAAATGATTTTAGGCCAATGGCTCTGACTTCCACCGCAATGAAATGTCTGGAATGCATTGTGCTCAAATGTCTCCAGCAGGAGCTACAGGAGCAAATGGACCCATGTCAGTTTGCCTACAGGGCTAAGAGAGGAGTCAAGGATAATACCACTACAGTTCTCAATTTAATTTATAAACATTTGGAACAACCTAATTCCATGCTCATATTTTGTTTGCAGGTTTTTCATCAGCTTATAATACTACTCAGCCCTCTGTTTTGGTTCTCATGGGAATAAACCCACACCTAGCCTACTGGATTTTTGATTTTCTGACTGACAGACCACAATATGTCAATCTCAAAACATGTACCTCATCAGTAATATCTATAAATGTAGGTGTGCCTCAAGGCTGTGTACCATGCCCCATGCTGTTTATTTTGAACACTAACAGTTGCATTAGCCATTGTCCAAATTGCTCCATTATTACATTTTCAGATGATGTTGCTTTAATTGGCCTTCTACCTCATAGTAAAGTAAACTACCTACAGGAAGTAGCTAACTTTGTTAAATACTGTTCCAACGATTCATTGACTCTGAACACTAAGAAAACAAAAGAGATGCATATTGATTCAGAAGGGGGAATTCAGATCACATGGCTGTAATAATAAATGGGGAGGAGATTGAAACTGTTTTCGAATACAAATATCTTGGGACAATTATTGATAATAAATTAAACTGGAACTCTAACAAAACAGAGTCTATAGTAAAGCTCAGCAGGTTATTTGTCATGAGAAGACCGTGGTCTTATAATGTGGATAACACTCTCCTCTCTCTCTTTTCCCGAAGTTTCATTCAAAGCATCCTGACTTTCTGTATTCAGGCCTGGGGTGGCTCACTGCCTATGCAAAATAAAAACAAACTCAATAAGATCATTAATATTTCTAGTAAATTGGCATCTCCTGAATCCAAATTCATGTGCATCTCTGCCCTTGGTAAGAGATTTACTTTAAATCTGGCTCAACACATTGCTTATGACTCTACCTACTATCTTTACAGTAAGTTCACACTTCTGCCTTCGACACTTCTTCATGCCCACACTTAGATCTAATAGAGCACTGAAGTCATTCATCCCAAGGACCAAACCAAACCACAAGAAAAATTCCTGAAAAGACCAATAAATAAATAAAATGAAATGAAATATATGCTGCTTGTAAACTGGAACGATTATTGATTATATCACTAAGAGAGAGACCTGCCCACATAGCATTCAAGTGGTTTATGTAAGGGTATACATTGGTAGTAATCTAACAGCCATAATAAATCCTTTCAACATGCTCAAAATAATCTCACATTTTGGATTATTGGGCAAAAACAACACATAGTCTGATAACTTTTTAACAACAAGGCACAGGTCCTGAATGGAGTTTGAGGGGTTTTTTTCTGTAACTAACCGACCAATATCATATTTTACACACATACACACACACACACACACACACACACACACACATCTATGTATATATAGTGTTCCCTCTCTGTATCGCGGTTCTCCTTTCTCTCCCTCAGTACATCCCGGTTTTTTATGTACATTGTATGTAATCCTATCTTGCGGAATTTTCACGCTATCGTGGATTTTTGCTGTATTTAAAATTTTTTAAATTTCCAACATTTTCATTATTTTCATTAAAAAAATATACATTTTCTAGCCTAGAAAGGGAAAAGAACTGTAAAAAAAATAAATTAAAAGACATTTTGAAACACATACATAAAGGGTATTGCAAACAAAAAAACCTGTACGTACGGGTAATGCTGTTCTGTTTCTCACGCTGATTGGCTCATGGGGAGATGTGTTTCAGCATCTCGCCTTGTCCATCGTCCAGTAATCTCGCGTTTCTGTCATTCACTTCACTCTCCGTCGTGTATCAGAGCGTACTGTACACTTTGTGCTCTTGTGTTTTGTGAAAGTTTTGTAAAATTTGTGCCTCATTTCACTCTCTACGATGCCTCCTAAATGCCCCGCATCCACTCCAGCTTCTGGTAGTGCAACCAAAAGAACCAGGAGGATGTTAACGATTGTAAAGAAGGTAGAACTACATGTAAGAGTGTGGGAAAAGGTAATACGGTCTAGGGAGGGTTGATAACAGTGTGGGGGAGGTTTGTAAAGGGTTAATATATACGTAAATAATATAATAACTATCTCGCCTCTACTTCGCAATTTTTCCCATCTTGTGGGCGGTCTTGGAACGTAACTACTGTGATAGGAGAGGGATCACTGTATATATATATATATATATATATATATATATATATATATATATATATATATATATATATATATATATATATATACACACATATATACATATACATATATATACATATATATATATATATATATATATATACACATATATATATATATATATATAATATTGGTCTTAATCAATGTTCAAATGTTTTTCATGATATTTGAAACACTGTGGTGGCATCAAAGTTCAATCCGGAGGCTTCAGATTGCAAACCACTGAACACACATACACACAAGATAAATGAGCAATAAAAGAAGGTCCATGCTCACTCACATCATGAAGGGGATAAGCAGCCTTGTACACTTCTGAATCCAGCAGCTTACTAATGCCAAATTTCTTCAGGTTTCCTCTGACTTCATAAGGAGCACGACTGAGGATGTAGTAAGCCTGTCCAACACAGAGCTCAGATTAAGAACAAAAGCACATGGTAAGATGAGAGCAGGCCATTTGACCAAACTAAGATCATCATTTCAACTACAGAATAATCAAGACTTCAAGTCTGGCTTTGAAGACAGCAAGGGTGTCTGCCTCAACTGCATGATCTGACAACCCATTCCATATTGATAACTTTAATAAACTTTAAAATAATACTTCCTTTTATCAGTGCAGAACTTACTCTTATCTAGTTTCCATATATGTTCCCTTGTTCTCCAGACATCCTTAAAAAATGTATTGTAGTTAACCTTATTTAGCCCTTTTATAAATTTAAAAACATGTTACATCACCTCTCAGTCTCCTTTCAGTGAGGTTAAATAAGATGAGTCTTTCCACATAGCTTGTATATTTAATACCAGGGATCACTTTTGTAACCATTCTTTGTACTTTTTCAAGCACCACAATATCTGTAATATAGTGCAGTGCCCAGAACTGCACACAATATTCCAAGTGAGGTCTGAAATTGTGTGGCATTGTGTACTTTTAATATAATCTCCTTAGATTTATCAATCCTCTTGATCCTGAAGCTTGAGGAACTAGGGAACTCTTGGGTATGTCCCGTTGGGGCCTGAAGCTTTATATGTTGTATGTTTTTGAAGTTTGTCTAGGACCTCAATCATTTTGCCATATATCCCAGCATCATGTTAGTATGTTTTACCGCTACAACATACTGCCTAGGTCCTGTTAAACTTTGGTCAATCATCTTTTTCAGCTTCCCTTTTCTCACTTGTGGAATGAATTTTCTGTGCATTTTAAAACTAGTATTGCTCCACAATTATTTCAGTTTTGCCATCTAGAAGATGTACACAGTCTATATTCCTTGTATAATCTCACATTTTAATAAAGTCTCACATTTTAATTTTATTTTTTATGCTCCTTGCATTTAAACGGAGGAATTTCATGGTATTTCATGTGTTTTTCCTGTTATTCCCTTCTACTCCCAGCTGCTCAAAATCACCTCTATTACAGTACTGCTCTGACTGATTTCCAATCATGGTTTCCTCTCTACTAATAAAATTCTTAGCCAGGGTCTGTTCTATTCCAGCAATCTGCCTGTCCCTACCCTTTGCATTAAATAACCTCCCTGCCTTAAATTGTCACATGTTCATGGGATTCCATGTGACTTAACCTGGGCCAAACCTTGTGGAAGTGTTATTGCATTTAAAGTCTAGGGCTAGATTCAATCAAACAAAAACTGAATTATTTTGAGGCCATATGCTATTCTATTTTACAATGATGACAACACATTCCAAAGGACATGTTTGCTTGTCTGTAGTAACATACAACATAGACAAAGAAAACAATGTTCTACTGTAAAGTCTGGTTTGGTTAAATTGTATATGGCCTTGAATTTTGTGTTTGATTAAATCAAACCCAGAGTTTCTGTGCAGTTGATTTAATAATCCCTGGCAGTTCAGCTAGCCTTTTCAGTTCTACTAGTCTGCCTGTGTACCTATTCTTGCCCATCACAGAACGTACTGTATACCATTAAGAATATGATGTCCATGTAACATAAAGAGACAATGAAAATAATGAAAAATTGTGTAACGGTTGGAGAAGATTAAACCAAAGCACCATCATTTGGGAAATGCCTATTTCAGTACGGTGCCTGGACTATAGAACTGAATGCCCTTGCACATAGGAAAACATGGCTTTATTAATGATTAGACCAATCTGCTTAGACTGGCTTTAACAGTTACTGACTTGTTTATTGTAATTTTCACTTCTAAATATTCCAAACATGGATGTTTTATTCGCTGAGCTAGCTTTTTTCATTTATGTTATTTCATTACTTGTAATTCTTGTCATTGAATGATGTAGTACCCATGAGTAACAGAAGAATTGACTGCATTATTGATATATCAATATTACAGTTTACTTACTCACTGCCTTTATCAACGCAGATTGCCACTAACAAAGCTGAACATATTATGTTTTTGTGATCCATTAATATTTATTACTGTTATTAGTATCCAAAACAAATTAAAACCTTAGCAAAGATGTTCATGTGTGAGGATGTTCTAATATCCTCCCCTCTTCAAGAGGAGGGAGAATCATGGGCTCCTACCTAACCCTGTCCACTAAATACCTTGAGTCACTCCCACTCCATATGGATATGAACAGAAACACTGAGAAACTTCATTGGTCAAGGAACAATGTGGAGTTGGCCTAAACCTAATTCAGAATAACTTCCATGGTGTTAGGTATCTGTGATGGACCCTAAAGTAGATGAACTGATGCTGGGGTACCTGCAGCACGAAAAGTCATTGTTCCAAATGTTATGAATGCACCATATGTCCTCTTTACAGAGTGCATTTTCTGGAAGTGGCTTGCAAGAATTCCTTACTAAGAGTTTAATAAGGCTGGATGCCACATCTTTATGTGAGATTTGGGGATGAAGAATTGTAATGAGTAAAAAGCCTACTTTGCTATGGAGCACTACATGCAGGCATACCTATCTGAAGCTGCAGATAAAATTGAGTAAGGTTGTAATTTGGCTGAATGCCAAAGTTTGGCTACAGCAGGTCATCAATAGGTTTCAGTCCATTCTAACCCTACTGGCACTGGAGACTTGTACCCTTTGCTAGCACTTTGATAACCTTGTCCCGAAAGAAATGCACTTTGTGTTGTAAGTCGCTCTGGATAAGAGCGTCTGCCAAATACCTGTGATGTAATGTAAGGTAATGGATGTATAACTGAGGAAATTCATTAAATACCCTGCTGAGTGGAATAACAGCTGAACTGTGGCAGGAACTAAAAGTTGAAACTCCAATGAGCCCTTAAACGACTCCTTAAACGACAACACCCCTCTGCCACTCTTGCCCAGACCTGACTGAATCTTCAAAAGCTTTGGTCATAAACACCTTGTGCAACAGCTACATTAACCCCACTGTGCAGGAATGTAATGCTGATAATTGCCTCCTTTGTTCTGTAATGTTTGTACAAAGCTGTCTTTAAACCTTTAAACAAGAGTGTGGCTATTTAAATAATAGGTATGGTACCAGTGTCACTCCATTGAACCCAATCAGTAGCTAGCTTTAATTACAACTGCACAGTACTGTAAAAAAAGAATTTCCCCCATTTGTAACTTTCATTCACTTGAATTTATTCATTTGAGTTAGTCAGTTCTTTTGTGGCTTGCAGTAGTAATTCTGAGGGAATCTGAGGGGGAAAATATACCAGAATGGCTGTTTCTTTTATTTGTTTTGAATGGAAAGGTAATCATACATCTTGAAATGTTAAAAGGGTGTTTCCCATATTGAACTGAACTATATTTCAGGGATAAATAGAGTCTGGTAGAAAACAGTCATGTCTGCTTTGGGCTACATCTATATAAATTCTTGTAATTTTGTGCTGAAAACTTAACTGTACTGGCAAAGGCCAAAGTTTCAAGATAAAAATAAAGTTCTGCATGGAACAGAGAACTTTTCCTTTAGTCATATAACTTTAGAATGTAAAATTATATTGTTAAACAAACTTGTCCCAGTTTGAGCCTTGGAATTTAAAGTATTAGTTAGAGTAGGTTCTGACTTTCTCAGCTTTAAGTTGGTACCTGGCTTATACAAATCCGATTTGTAGGCCTCCCCTTACCATTCGGCTTCTTAGGGAAGGAGGGAAGAACTGGTCCTGGTCTTTTATGTAGAAGGAGGCCAGTCTGCTTCTTTCAAATGGGGCAGTGAAGTACTCTATTTCTGCAGGGATAAGGTCCTGGCTGGGGTAGAAGTATTTGGTGAAACAGTTGAAAGTGCTGGAGGAGGATGAGAGGTCATTGGGCTGGATGGGCAGTTTGATATGCAGGACCTCTGCATAGTTACACAGCACATCCCATGGCATGTGCACCTTCACAAACATCTTCCCATCCAACACCTACAGTAGAGAAAGTGCAGAGATGGAATGATTACGGTCCACAGAACTGCATGTTCACATAAAAAGGGGGGGTTTAGCCAGTATGAGTAGCAGAGTATATTTCAGCCCAGAGGAGTAATCCCTAATTCAGGGATATGAGGAAAACAAATGCATCATAAATGTGAAAAGTAATTTAGTTGCTTCTGCCAAGGCTCACGGGGCAGCATTGCAAAACATTGCTGACCCTGTAAACATGTAGGCCCATTTATGGAGCCTACATGCTCATTGTAATTAAGTTACAACTAAACCCAGTGTATGAAGCAATGTTAATTTTGTTGCCTTAGGTGTGCTATAGTGGGCTTAACAGAAAGTGTCTCTTTGTTTAGTTGCACATGCGTGTACCTGCTCAATACTCAATATTTACATACAGTGGTAGGTAATAAGGTTTAAAAATGTGCTTAGTGTTGTCATTTCTTTGTCTACATTCTTTTGGACATGAACAGTAATAACCACCTGGAAGTATTTGAATAATTGTTTAGTTATTTCATTGTTCGAAATAAATGATTTATTGAAGTAATGGTTATGATTAGTTAACGTTAACCAAAGAGGGTTGACACGGAAATTGTTATTTCAAAACCCAAATGTATTCACAATTTCCCACACTATAGACAGTTCCTGCCTTTTTTCAAGAACAGGTGCAAAACGCGTGGCACGGTGTATATTATCAGAGATTCTCTCCATCTGCTCTCCTGACATCCCATAAAGCTACTGCCAAGATGTACATGATTTTCCAGGAGCTGTGATGCCATGAGTTTAATAGGTCTGACTAGTCAATAGACCACGCTTGTATGGGGTCAGAGGTTTTAGTTTCAATTTAACCTACCACAGGGCGGGTAAGCCATGTAGTGTATGTTACCATGGCAATTTACCCAGTTAAAAAGTGAGCCTCTTTCATGATATGGGTAACCATTAGCTAAAACTGAAGTTAGCTGGCCAAGATACTAATCCTGTTTTGTAGCACAGGCCCCAGAAAATGATCACAGTCTACAGCACACCACAGAATGAGACTGCCAATATGATTACAGTACTGGAATAAATTCTATAAAATGTACAGCCCTCACTTATTTTTGATACTGCTGACCACCACATGCTGTCCAAATTTGGTGGAGGATTATGAGGCCAGAATATAGTCAGTTTGATCACAACTGCAAAATACTTTTATTTGTCAAGATTAGAGTCATTCATAACACGCAAGCTCCATACATTTTAGAGTTAAAAAAAAGCCTACATTTCCCATGAATCTCTTTTCAATAAATCTTACAGTAAGGGAACATTTTTATGGGGGTCCTGACTCTGCTTTGTCGGGGAGTCATTCAGTAACACTACTATTTTGTGAGCATCGTAGGGATTATGTTGAACTTGTCCATGTGAGTCACTTACGGATCTTGTTCCTTCCAGCTCTAGTCCCATCTTCATCAAACTTGCTTCAAAATACTCTCTTCTCCTCTGCAGTGAAGGACCCATCACGGAATCATAAACAGATGACAAAGTATGAGTGTGTACTGAAGTCAGTGAATTCTGCTCTTTGGAGCATGTTTGTAAGAGAAGTTGTTAGATGCAGACAAACACCAATTCCATTAGCTGTGGTGTACCAAAGGACAGTCAATGGAAATGTTATGCAAACAGAGATTGTTAGTTCCAGTAATCAACCTTGTAATGTTTTCTTTTATGTTGCATCACAGTGTAGGCTCCTAGGAAACACAAGTCTTACCCTCATCAAAACCTTTCCCAACATAGTATGAAATACTTTCCACATTGCATGAAATATTGACATGCATGAAGAAACCTGCAAAATCCTTGTACACTTGTGTAAGCAGGGTCTGAAATTACCTTTTTGGTCCATCAGCCATGTGACAGATGGAAAAATTCACTCAATTTTTTTCACTAGCTTCTTTTTCGCAGGGCTGTAATTGAGGCAGAATACCCAAAAAAGCATGCACTACACTAGCTAGTATTTCTGTATGTTTTACCAACTGCTGTAACTCCAGAATCCAGTAACAGTACAGCCAATTCTTTGTTGTTTCATGTTTTCTGGCCGATAATAAAACTGCCTAGAAATTCCACCTGCTAATGCTGGTTGTATAAGTAGTCTAACCTGACAAAAACAAAAAAACTACCCACATTTGTTGGGTGGTTGGCTTTAATTGCAAACACACAAACACACACACACACCTACATGCATGTATGGATGCATTTATATGCACACATTTTTCCTTGTGAATTATTTTCCTTATTTTTCAAAAAAAAAAAAAAAAAAAAAAAAAAACAGATGTCACAAAAATTCAGGGCCATGTTCTGTTTCAGAAGTTATATCTTTGATTCTAGATGACAATGAAGTAGCTTTGATCTCTCTAAATTACACTTAAATTGTTTTTAAACAAAGGTCAAAGATTAGTCACATTTTAATGCGACTATAGTTCAAATTTGTGAACTAAAATGAAACGATTGAAAAAAAGATACAATTGGCTGTATTATCTATCTTGTCTGTGATACCAGGAATCCACTTACCTTGCATTTTTTAATTGAATATCGCTTCTCAGATTCCTCATTCTTATCCTCGTACACCAACACAAAATCAATCCGTCTCTTCCCATCATTGAAAAACAGTGAGTCAATCTCCCCACTGAATTCTGTCTTTGGGCAAACATAGGAGCTGTCTGGTAAATCTGCCTCCTCAGGCTCATAGTCTTCTTTCATAGCACCATACATGTTTTGAGTGTGTAAGCCCTCCAAATGAAACGCTTGCACCTGCCAAGACAGACAACACCAGAAATACTGGGAAGCAGGATCCTGGAATAGAGGACCACACCTGTTTACTTTCCCTGAGAGCTAAATCCATAAATAACCATACTCATTTGTTTTGCATTTCACAACTATAACTGGGATTTAATGAAGTGCTCTGCCTATGTAAGAGCACATGCTCTTGTCAGGAGGTAAGTCTAATACCTTTGTTTGAGCCTCCACCTGTTTGAGTCATTTAGGGACACGTATGCGGCATTATTGGGAATTGGTAAATTTGCTGGTCAGCTGGCCTGTGTTAGTAATTAGGCTGATTCACAGGTATAAAGTAGTAGAACTTTGAGAAGTTGGGGTGTGGCTGGCTCAGTAAGGGCAAGGTCTTGGTTAAATGGGAAAAAAAAAAAAAAAAAAAAAAAAGTTTAGTTTTTGTTTCCAGTTTAGTTTGGGATTTTTTATTGGGCTTTGGTCTCTTGGTTTGTTGGCATTTCTATTATGTTGGCTACTTGGTTTACTTACTGTTTATCCATGTATAATACGCACTCGTATATAATGCGCACCCCTAATTATAGACAATGAAATCCTGTAAAAAATATATCTGTGTATAATATGCACTGACTTTTCCTTAGTATCATTTCAGGCTGTCAGACATGGAGATCACAGCAGCAGGCCATGTCACAATTTACTGGAAAAGGAATGTTCTGTCAGATTTATTATAATTGCTGAATAAAATACTGAATGAAATCATATTTGTGTCATTACCAAACTTACTCTTCCGTACTTTGATTACTTTTGGGAATATATGAATTTTTTTCATATATGCTGAAGAACTATTTTGTCATTTTTGCATAGACAGCATGGTCTGTAGTGAGCATACCTATTACACCATCACAATGATAAACAAATTACACATCTTGTCCATAATTGTTACAGATCAGTTTGCTTGGACAAAATATTAGGGGTGTAACGGTTTGTGCATTTGTCCCAAACAGTTTGTGGCAGGACGTTCGGTTCGGTACGTACAGTGACCCAAACGATTACTGTCAAAATACTCTATTTATGTCTGCTCCTTGAACACGCTGAACAGAAATTCTACTGCACAACTTTTACCTGGAAAGTTTTGTCAGTGCACCAGTTGTTGTCTTTCAGCTGTAGCATGCTAGTCATCTTATCCTTGTTTACCAAGCTCATGTAGTGTTGCTGCCATCCATATGGCACACACAAATGAGAGACCAGAGCCTGAAGACCATGACATTTGGATCCACTGTACGATTTCCCGACTGAAGTTGGGTATGTCTGTGGATACACTTCAAACATGTCATTTACAACGGCATCAACCGAATGTGTCGATAAGCAGAATGAGACAAAAACAGACAGGAAGGTGAGTCCTTCTCCCCACTGCGTTCAAGCAGCCTCTCACTGCAGATTCAGACTGTGCCAAAGCAATAATTAATGCTATAGGAGTGTTTATCACTGCGCATATGTGACCATACTCAGTCGTAAAGAATACAGGATTTAAGCATATCACCAAAGTGCTTGAGTTCTGCTACAATGTGCCTTCACGTGTGCATTTCAGTCAGTCCGTTGTGCATGCCCTGTATAAACAAATGCAGGCTGCAGTTGTTCAGGTCAGAGGATTCTTACGATGGAGGATTACTGACATTTGTGTTTATTGCATGTGTTATAGTTTTTTTTTATGTCAATATTAGAGTGCCTTAACTGTTACAATCAGAATTGTGGCCAAGGAGCCACTGTTGCATGTTTAACAAACCATGACACCAAAACTGAGGTACATACCGAACCGTGAATTTTGTATACCGTTACACCCTTAATAAATATAACTTATTTCTGGTGCTACCAGCCCGAATATGGCCATGCACTTGGTTGGGAAAAAAAGGGGTAACATAAAGTTCTCGTGTACAATGCGCACCCGTAATTTTTAGATTAAAAAATCTGGAAAAAAGTGTGTATTACACAAAATAAATATGGTAATCATTAGTGTCCTTTTTCATTTGTTTGATTGGAGTCATTGTCTTACACGTGCATGTGGGTGGAAGAATGAGTGACAGCAGAGTGCTGCTTTGCAATGACTGCTGCTGAGGGGACCCTCCAGCAGAAGGACGGGCTGACAGGTGAGAAGAGGAAGGAGAATGACAGTGCAATGGGCTGGAGATGCAGTGGGATGGAGTCCCAGCTGAGTAAGGGATATGTGCATGCCTTATTTTGAGAAGGTATGTTGGGTGACTGTTGTTGTGCTCCTTCCCCTCCAGTTCAGTCTATTCTTTGTCCCTCAGAGATACCTGAACATTGGCAGCTGCAGGACCCTGGAGGTGGGAGTCAAGAAGATGGTGCACAGCAGCACCCCATCCTTTTGGTTTTGTTTTGTTATTTTGCATTCTATAACAACCATTTCTACTTCCAAAATGCTCTGTGGTTCACAGTATTGTACTGCAGAATACAGCAATAATTGCACTGTAAATCAAAGTTTTGCAGAGTAACATTTATGAATAAACAGATATCAAACTAAAGCTATTTAAAGAACTGAATAATTCAGCTTGTTGCTTAGAAATGTTACTTATTAGCATTGCTTATAATAAAGTACACTTGTTGTATAGCTGAAGAATGTAGTTTAATTTACCCAGTAATCAAACTAGCAAAGTGGAATCTCATCAGGTCATTCATTATTTGCCAGCCTTCTAAATACTGTCTCCCCATACTGTGTCCCATTAATCCCTGTTCAAATATGTATACACAATTTAGAGAAACTGGCAACCCACCTTGGTGCAATTTCAAGCAGCTTTTAAAGGAAATATGAGAGGGTAATTTGATGCTTTATTGTATGTTACAATCAGGATGACATCTCCCTACTCAGGACATACAGCTGAAAAATAAAAGCACAGAATAAACAACCATCATCTAGAAAAGGAGGAAGACTCACAGACTCCTACATGAAAAAAGCAACAGTGTATGTTTTTGTTCTTCATCAGTACAACAGAACAACCTAATCAACTTCAACATCTCACCACACCATTTAATTTCATCAACCTACATGCCACCCTCTGCAAACTTCTGTGGTCAGGTAATGACCAGGCAGTGGCAGAGGAAGTGGCAGAGAAGATTTTGAAGATAATGATTGGGTTCGGCTGAACATACTCTCAATATTATATATATAAAAAAGAATAATAATACATAGTAAATAAAAACATTAGTTAGCTAGCTTACTACTAGTAAGAGGCAATCTTGTTAGAAAAATACATTGCCTTCATATCATTGCACAAATGAAATGAGTCCCTACAGACATTAACAATGTAAATCATATCCCCTCTTTTACAAATGCATTTTTATTTAACATCCCATGTCAGAAACAACCAATTTTGGTTGGAATAAAGGATATAAGTCAAAATAGAAGTGGAAAATAACTGAAATATTTTTATATGTTTATGTGAGATGCTTCACTGGCAAACAAGAGAAAATATTGACATTCTCAGGATGCAACAAAGGCAGGTGGTTGCCAATCCCCCCTCATCCATGAAGTATGTGATGTGCTTGGACTTCAAGTTAAATGAAAATAAAAATGCCTGAATTTCAAAGTAAAAAAAACCTTTGAAGTCCAGGTATTCTTGTACAGCAAAAAGGTTTAGGAGGGTGTCAGAAATTTTGAACTATTGTCTAACTTTTGCAAAGGATATTTAGTCTTATTCACAAAAAGAACCCAGCAAACAGTCCAAAAGTTGGTGAGCAGACTGTCTTCTATAAGACTGTCCTGTGAGATGGAGGGTGAGTCTGTTTAGGTTGTGGCACTCCTCATCTTCAGAATCCCTTCTGTGCCATCTGTACCCATGGATATGGGATTTGTTTTGCCATTTTTTGCTCAATAGGAGGTTCCAGAAACACCACTCTCTTCCTAGTGGTTTCTCTTCTCTCTGTGTCCAGTAGAAGGAGGGATGGTGGGGCCAGGTACTTGCCTTGCCCTGTGGGCTTCCTCCCTGCCCTGCATTGACAGGGCATGAGGTATAGATAGAGGAGCACCAGCACAATGCTCACCACACATGATGCCAGTGTGGTGAAGGCTGTGTGGAAGTTCTCACTGGCACTGAACCACTCAGCAGACAAGTTTCTCACCTGCAATGTCATCTTGATTGTTTCATTGAGATTCTGCCTGCGGTTGACTACCATGCACATATAAGTCCCCGAATCTTGGAGGCGGACGTGGTTCAGGCACAGGCTACCATTGAGGTATGCACTCAGGTTCTCCAGATGGGTACCTGGGGTCAGGACCCTCTGACTTGGGGATACCCAAAAAATGACTGCATTCCACATTGGAATTTTAGCATCACAGTGCATCATCAGGGAGGTCCCCTGATAAGCCATATAAACCTGACCAGAGAAGTAAAAAGAGAGATTCATGGCACTACTGGAGCAGTTCATTAAATCCATCTGTGCGAACACATTTATGGCCACATTAAAATGAGGAAGAATGCATTTGTAATCCCCTTTGAAGTCCAAAACAGGGGAAAAGTGCCTGTTGAACCAGTACTGGAGCATGGTGTGCAGCATACAATCACAGGTGAGCTGATTGTGGTGCAGGTACAGCCCAGCCTGCTGCCATGTGGGCAGAGAGATTATACTTTGCACTGGGACCTCACGGATAAAATTATTTGACAGGTCTAGAAACTCAAGATGGGGAAGGCGAAATTCTCCAACAAAGAGGCTCAGTGGAAACTCAGCCAGGCGGTTCTGGCTCAGATACATCCGCTGCAGCTTTTTAAGACCACCAAAGGCAGTTGGAGCCACAATTGCCATGCGGTTATTAAACAGCATCAGCACCTCCAGCTCTGCCAGGCCCTGGAAGATCGATGTGTTTAAAGAGCTCATCCTGTTTGAAGACAGGTCCAGGTGTTTAAGGTGTGGGACCCAGGTGAAGACCTTGGGAGAGATCTGACTGATGGAGTTGTGGTTCATAATCAAGGTATGCAGTTTTTTGAGAGGAGTGGTGGTCCAGTTAGGGCCCAGCCTAACAATCTTGTTGTAGCTGAGGTCCAGCAGTGAAATAAATGGGAAGTACTTGGTGGGGGTGTCTGAAAGATTCTGGTTGCTGCAGGTTATGATATCACTTGCACAAAGGCAGGGGGAGGGACAGCACCTGGCTGCACTGTGGATAGCTAACACACAACAGACCAATGCTATGGTAGTTCTGACTGGCTGCCATCTCTCTGTCCCACAAGCCCATTCAGTCCTCAGCCATGAGGAAAACATTGTGTCTTTCAAGAGCCAGTTTAAAGCATGCAATCATGCAGTGTGGCCAAATGTCCTCCCCCGCCACAGTCTGCTCCTCACTTTGTTTGAGTGTAGGCTGCATAGAAATGTTTGAAATAAATGAATGTTTTCAAGAAACACACACTGTTCTAATGTTGCACATAAGAACATGCAAATCTGATTACATCAAATGGCTAACCGGCTTATTATCCAAGATACATAGGATATATTCTGTTAGTCTGTTGCTTGCTTTACGGCGCTGTTGATAGAAAAATGCTTTTCATTATAACTGTTTGCATAGCAATGCTGTCCATTAAAGTTAGAAAACAAATTACCACAACAACGGTACTTACGCATCTTGTTTTACTTTGAAAGAAGCCTGCATTAAAAAGTAAAGGACGTTAACATTTCAGACTGGTGATAAAAAAGAACTACTGAATACTCATACCTCTTCTTGATCTATGCAATCAGATCCTGGAGTCGAAAAACGAATAAGTTAACGTTACTATACAGGAACTGCGAAATATCCACATGATAAAGACTGCGATGTTCAGTCCAGGTTCTGTCAGCTCGCGTCAAAGTACGTTCCGACTATAAACTAAGCCGATGCACCATTCACCATGCAGCGAGGGGCGCATGTGAAGTTGGGAGGTGCTGTGTTAGGGACACCAGGACGATATGGGTGAGGCCGAATGATAGTAGGAGGTTGTTGACAAAAATAAACTTCAGACAGATAGTCATTACAGTGTAATATGTTGCCTCGGTTTCTGGGCAACCACGTCCGTTGCTACGATGCTGAGCGTAAGTGCATTTACAGTCATCACGGATGTGGAAAAACAACCTGGGGGCTGTATACTGTGGAAGTGTGTCTGATACTGAAACCGCTTTTCCAGGCTCATTTTACAACGATTAATGTCAAAATAAAGCGAAGCATCTAAATTAGTTCTAAAAAAACAGTTCCAACATACCACATACGAGAATAAATGTGCTGGACGGAAAATTTTAATTTGCCCATGAACAAACGAATGTGTTTGCAGACACGTAATTCTTACATGAAAATAAGTCAATCTTCCAGCATGTCGATTTAATCAAATCAAAGAAAAGTTACCTATGGTAATTAATGGTATGAATGGCCAGTTTCATCGTTAAAACCATGACATTTCTACATTATTAACTAGATATTGACTAAAGCTAGAAAATAACGTAGGCTATGTAAGAAAGTAACAGACATGTCTCATTCGCTACATGAGTTATGTTTTATAGAGCAGATTGACCCCGAATTTGAATGACACTTAATTATTATCACAAATTAGTCAATTTGCGCTGCAAAAGAGTCATGGCAGTGCAACGTTCTCAAAGATTACTTTTCAGTTATTAAAAATGTATTGCCCAAATACTCCAAACCTCAAGTCGTACCAGACGGTTTTAATTTCGTAATGACTGGCAATCGTTTGTCCTGGTGCAAGTTTGTATTTCAGGAGATACAAAAAGTAACATGGTACAACTGCATCATACCCTGTACTCAAATGAGACTTTTACAGTAATTTCTTGTATTGATTGAAACAAAAAAAATGCATCCTGTATTTGTGCCTTTTGATATAAAAGTGAGTTTCATTTGGCATATTACATATTAAGATACTTTAAACTGTTCAATGAACAGCTTGAAAAATATACTCATTATTGGAGTTTGTTAATAACAAATTTCAGGAGAGGCAACTTTCGGACAACTCTTCACTCAAACACCAGTATCCACCTTCATGTCCACACTATTACTAGGTTTGTCCGCCCTCCCTCACAGCACAAACAAACCTCGGAGCCTGGAGCTCGGTGACTTGACAGAATCATACTGCTTATTTAATTTAGTCTATTCAGCTGTGATTGTTTTCCGGGTTTTAACCGGTGTAACTGCCTGGCCTGTGACTCCCCATTTCGGTTTCTGCAATATGACGTTTCACCCCTTATTTGTTACAACACTGTCACATGATCACACATGATCCTGGACAATTATGCGCGTGCGTACGTTTAAATACATACACGTTACTTAGATAAGTACCTTATGAGCTATCAAATTTACCGACGTAGGCATCGGTGGATAACTGGCTACCTAGCAGTTGTGAATTACAGCTAGCTAATGTGAGCTAGCCAGGTTGATCCACAAATAACACACCTAACCAAACAATTAAGGTCGTGTAAAGTTCGGCAAATAGCTATTACTATCATACATCATTTCAACTCAGTTATAGTGAGTAAGAAAATATAACGCTAAGTATGACTGTAAGCATATCATTTTATAACTAAAATAACCAAGTAACCAATGGCCTTGCAGCAATTAGGTAGCCAGCAGTTGCAGTTTAATTAGATTGCAAGCAAGCAACTACCTGATGTTCAGCAAGCGAGCTAGTGATAGGCTATGTACATTTTAGATTTTCTAGCATGAATGTAAGATGTCACAAGGACAAGAGTCCTAACAAAATGTAAGTTAACTTGCTAGCAAAGAAGGAAAGGCAAGTAAAATTAAATTGCATCTATATCAAGTAAAGGTTTGATTTAATCTTAACAACAGGTGTTTTGAACGCGCTGTTTGGGAATAACACAGCAGCGCTTCCCTTAGCAAGCTCCATCAGTTACTACATTTTAGCTTTGTAGTCACCAGCAGACAGGTAAAGGGATAGCACTGTATCAATGTGGACTTTGATGTTGAGAATGACAGACATTCTAATAATCAATAACCTTTACACACCTGACTTTACACACCTAATTTCTGTCCTCACTCTAATTAAGGATGAAGTGCTGAGCGCACTCTGCGAAGTTGATTGGTAGCTCGGTGTGTAGCCTAGCTATTGAAATGTTATCATTGTTAACCTAAATTATAGACAGGTTAAATAAAAGCCACAATAAGTAAATAGTCAGCCCACACAAATATGATACTAAGCTGTTTATTAACTCAAAATATCAAGCAAGATGATGACCTATTAGCAGTAGGTTACCTGGCCTGATTTTCATTTTTTTTAGCATCCCGGCCAAAAAAAGGGCAATTAATTGATAACCTCAATTGATGACAATAATGCGATTCTGAACCAACAGGTACATGACATATACATTTCATGTGCATGGAACTGAAATACTATTAATAGGCGTATATAATGTATATAAATGTATATATGTTATTGTGTACTATATAAATGAACCATAAAACACATAACCGTTAGCTACATTACTAATTTCCTTAACTATGGTGTCACCATGCAGGCCTTAGTTAACTAGCTTTAGCTAAGCTAAACTAAACATATAGCTTTCTGAGTTATAAAAACTTCCTTAGCTAGGAGTTTTCTAACAATATGAAGATACGACCTGAATAAGCACATACGTACGCAAGGGTCAAAGTGCACGAACATGTCATAATGTTATAACAAATAAGGGGGTGAAATGTCATATTGCCGACGGAAACGGAAATGTGGGGCCGCAGGCTGTGCATTGGGCACAGGCGATGCAGTTACACCAGTTTGTTACATTTTCTGTTACGCATTACAAGTCAGTCTATCTTAGCTGTCCTGCTATGCTCCCTGATGAACTGCAGTGGTTCTGTTCAGAATGTGGTTTTTAAAACTTATAAACATATCACACATATAAAGTCTCTGTCCCTATCTGCAAGGTTGGTAAAGCGTATTATAAATCGGAGCGGCGCAGCTTCCGTGTGTGAGTGTTACTGTCATAGATCATTTTCTTGCTACTGTTTACGGTGATGCAGTGACTTATTCGAGCTTGGCTGCCCTGTCGTGCCACTCGTCGAACCACTGCAACTTATTGTACAACTACCGTCCTGTTCAGCTGTGATTATTGACTTAGGTTTTACCATGTTTATGTATTCTGTTACATTTTTTTAAAGTGTACAGTTTCTATCCTAACGAGATCTATAAGGCGTTTTATTCATTGGAGCGGCTCAGCTTCTCGTGCACGCGTTTGTTATCGATACCATTCTTGGTACTGCTCACGCTATGCAGAGAGTAATTTTAGCCTAGCAACCTTGTCGTGCCGCTTGTTGAATCGCTAACTTACTTGAACCACTGCTGTTGTGTTTAGCTGTGATTGTTGTCTAGGTTTTAAAGTTTGTTCCGATTTCTGTCACGCTGTAAAATATATTGCCCCTACGTGCATACTACTTTGTTCGTACACTATGATGTGACTAAGGTTCATGTTCATTGACCCCCACTGCCAGCTCTGTAACGTCAGAGTAATGCATTGTCAAGGATTGGTGCTTATTTCTTTCATCCATTAACGAGTCCGCTGTTAGTTTAAACAACATATTTACCTTTTTCGTATACGAGAGTTTGTGCTTCATGCACCTTTTCCAGCAGCTAAAACATTCTCACTGCTCTTCTTTCATTCATTCTCCACGCTTCTTCTGCTAGCCAAATGCAGATGGCACTCAAATGAGCCAGGTTCTGCTCAAGGTTTCTTCCTTAAAATAGCGAGTTTTTCCTTGCCACTGTCATCATTGGCTTGCTCTTTGGGTCTCAGGCCTGGGTTCTACCGCACAGTTATTTGTAACAAGACACAACATAACACCATGGCACATGGTGGCCATTCCCTCACATAACCTCATTTTTGCCCTCCGGAGTCGGTGAGCTCCGGCTGGTGCCCACTGTGCCGGCTGACTCACTACTGCACGCTCCTAGGGATCCAGCACCACACTCCTACCCGCTACCAATTCCTTTAGGAGTCGGCGGACTTTACCTGTCACCCACGTTGTCAGCTGTTGTTTCGCTACTGCATGCTCCTTACGCTTGGCCTACTCTGGCACACTCCCACGGACTGGCACCGTGCCCCTCCCCCCACACCTGCTGCTGTCCTAGCTGGAGCAGGCGGACTTCCCTCGGTGTCCACGCCACTGGCTGTTGTTTTGCCCTGGCACACTCTCATGGACTCGATACTTCCCCCTTTGGTGGGCTCCAACTAGCGCTGTTGCATCGGCTGACCCGCTATTTCACACTCCCAAAAACTGGCCAGAGTATGCCTCCCTCAGCTTCTGCTGTCGTAGCTAGAGCAGGCGGACTTCCCCCCCACATCATCAGCTGTTGTTCCTCCCTTGCACGCTCTCATGGACTCGGTGCTGCCCGTCGCCTCTGCTGGCATTCCTACTGGTGTCGGCGGGCTCCACCTGGCACCGCTGCATCAGCTGACCCACTATTGTATGCTCCTGGAGACTGGCCAGAGTAATCTCCCTCTTGGCTGCTGCTGACTTCACCCGGCGCCCACGTCGACGGCTGTTGCCCTGCCATTGCACAATCTCGTGGACTTGGCACCCCATCTTCCCTCAGCTATCCCGCAGTATCCTTTCCAACCTATCCACCTACAATCCTCCTGCCCTCCCTCACACAGCATCACCCAATCCTCCTTGACTCCTTGCATCTTTTGAGGGAGGGTAACAGACTACAGTTTTCCGTATGGTACAAGTTTCAACTCTCTTTCGTGGCTGGCAGTCTTTGGGGGTTCACGTCATCCTAAACAATAGTGAGGCATGACACTGCCCCCCTGCCCCCCTGGACTCCAAGCTCAAGATGAATGTCCGTACCAATATACAACTCGCTACACCATAACAAACTCCTTTCAAATGCATTCATGTTGTCTGAAGGTTCATTCTCCTGAATTGGAGTTTGTTAATAACAAAGTTCGGGAGAGGCAACCTTCGGACAGCCTTTCACTCAAACACCTGTATCCGTCCAATCCAGTTATCTATGTAAGTATTAATTTGCCATGGGCCCTCTCACCCATCACACTCTCTGTTTCCGGCAACATTTCCTCCCCATCTCCTTTCTTCTGTTTTTTTACCCTCTTTAAACAGTCAAGGGGGGTTCACTTCATCCTAAAAAATAGTGGGGCCGGACACTGCCCCCCTGGACTCTAAGCATGTCATCACACTTATTGGACGAAATAAATAAATGAATTCAAATTTAACGTAGAGGTACACCACCTCAAAAAAGACTTTGGTGCTTTACTGGGATGCAAAGTGTACTATGACATTCTGGTTGGACATTTAGTAGTTTATGAGAGTATACAAGCATAATCCTGGAGTGCAACATTTATTGTTAGGAACACAATAAAATGAAACTGCTCATGTTTATCTTCACTGGCACAGTTTAGTTAGTTCAGTAATCATGGAAAGTAACACAAAATGGAGGGAAACACTACCTCAACAGTAAGTAAAATTTATTTAGTCTTTTTTTGCAAGACAGAGGTGTTCAATCTATTCTGTATTTTCAAAATAAGATGTTTTAAAATGAGAGAAATTACACTCTGCCATATTTCAGAGAAATGAGGCCAAGGGAAGACGATTTTAGACAAGAGGGGCACTGCTACACATTAGATTAGCTTTTCATTTGATTATCTGAAATGACTGTTGAAAACCAGAACTAATGGAATATGTACTGAACAGCATGAGACTAACGGGAATATGTAATATTTTGGTATTAAATATAAATTACATATAAGTTAAACTTAAAAAGGTAACTTTTTCTACTAGTAATTTCTGATATTCATTTTTATCATGTTGATGATCTAATGTACAAAAGTTGGTTGCAATACTGAACATCTGTGCTACACCTTATATTTTTAATAAGTGTAGTTTCTGAATGAGGTGCACTGGTTCATAGGAAAAATTGAAATTCCAATGATCCTTGTTGAGCTTCATGAAAGTGAATTAATCACACTTGTTTTGGTTTAGTAGATATTATTAACAGAAAAGACTGGTTTTCATTAAATACTGTACACAGATACCCAGCCATACAGTATAGCAACTCAATATGACTGAGCCTTCAGAAACATACTCTGGCATCAACATGAGAGAGAGGAGCTGAAAACTCATTTTCAAATGGCTGTGCTTTGTTACAGGAAGCCTGTTTCTGTAACATATGATCCTCCTGCTCTGTGTTTCTATGGTCACTTTTAAATGAAATAGGTAACTATACTTCAGCAACAGGGGAGGTAACCAAACCAGGGCTTTAAATATTCAGTAGTGAACACTGTGGAGTCCTCTGCTTCATATATGTTAACACTTCCTATATGGTCATGAATATAGATTTGGAGAAATAAAACACTGTCCGATTATCACCGTTTTATATTTTTATATATTATTAGACACAACCATTGTTTCTCTTTGTGCTATACATTTCCATTACATAACACAATAAACAATTTGTAAAATGTACATTAAGTAGAAACGATAATGGAAACATTAAATGAAAATGGACTTTTAAGAAACTAAATTGCAATTAAAAAGGAGTGCACACTTTTCATTTGACTATCAATACTGATTATTAGTTCTGTATGTTTCTGTTATAAAAGACCTGTGGTGAAAGCCAGGTGACTTTTCTATATTTCATTTTCTAATCTTGTGTAGCCTTTGTAGTGTAATGGTATGTGTTTTCATACTGTATGTTAGGCCTAAGTTGTTCATGGTCAAATACAATGACAAAACTGAAATTTTCAATTTTATAATAGTGTTATTTTAATGTACAGACAACCCTCGTTTGTTCGGACTAATACAGACTGGGCCATGTCCGGACATTGAAAAAGTCCGGACATTGAAAATTGAGTACTGTACAGTACTGTACAGTAAACAGCCTATATTGTCTCGCACACATACTCCTAGGCTACAATATGGTACAATATGCATATACAGTATACATGAGAGAGTAAAACTATCGGTCAAAGTTGTCATTCTTCGGACAGACACGGCTGCATCGGACAATCGTCCGGACCCCGGACGTTGTCCGGACAATTGAAAGTCCGGGGAAGTGAAGTCCGAAGAAGCGGGGGTCGACTGTACATCAATTTACATATGTACATCATTTTAATGTACATCAAGTACATAATTTCTTCTCCTATACATGAAAAGCTTGGATGAATCTTGCATCTATCTGAGATATAAATTTATTTATTTAAAATAAAAAAGCAAAAGGAGTGTGAAATGTAGACATCCAGAAAGTCTAAAATGACTGTCTGACTAAGTAGATGAACTACTACTTGCACAGTGCAAGCAGGAGTAGCTTAAGCCTACTTCTGAAGATAGGGCATTCAGTATTTAAGTCTACATTTGATACATATTTGCTCTTTGCCAGAGATAAAATGTTTGGCAAAATAAGTTAATGTTGCATCAGAATGTATTGACTCATCTTGTATCATTAGTGTTTTAAATGAAAAAATATTGTCACTGCTTCTTTTTTGTCAGTCATGTATTGAGATGTGTATCATATTACTGTTAACCCATTAAGATTCACACCGCAAGTACTTACACACATTTGCTAAAGGTTTGGATAACTGTCAATACCTACCAAGAACAGGTGACCTTATAAGACAGCTTTTCTGCCATACATAATGTCACACCGTGCAGGGTTGGATGGTGTAGGCTGGCGGCAAAAGTACAAGACAGAGAAACAGAGTTCCAACAAAAGGTGGCCAAAGCCGTTTTATTAACAGTCAGTTGTGGGGAAAACATAGCTCACATGCTAAACAAGGAAAAATTAACACAACTAAGGCTCTGAACACAGAGGGTCTGGCCACCATGGTCAAAAAAGAAAAAAAAAAACCATTCAAACAAAAAAACTGAAAAAAGGAATACTGATCCTCTGGTCAACTTCCAGATGCAGGGCTGGCTCCTCTAGGGCCACACCCGGTCCCGCAACACAATAATAAGATTCACACTTCCCTGAACATGAAGGAAACTGTACGAGTACTTATTGAATATATGCCAATGAATTGACTGAAATGTTGGCTTATAGTGAACTTTAGATTGCCACTAATTGCATTCACATGCAATTATGTGCCCACCAGAGAACATGCTAAACCATAAAATTAAATGTGGAAACCTAGGTTTTTGTTCCAATATGCCTTTTAATTCTGTGTCTTAGGATGTTTTGAATTTCAGGGTACAGGGAGTGGTGGTGTGGACATTCTTCTATGTCAGTGAGGGACGAGGCCTTGGACCAGTCTCAAAGTGATAGCAATGTGCAGGAGCAGTCCATTGTTTGTTATGTCTTCAATGTCAGGCCTGTTCATTTGTCCTGTTTAAGGCTCACTTCAGCACCCTTCCCCATATCTAATTTGACCCCTTAGATATGCTTTTAGGGTGTCCCATACAGTTAGGCTGGAAATTTCATGGGATGTGTTTGAGTCAAAGAAGAACAAAATGTGTTCTGCTACAACCTTCACAAAGCCTTTGTCAGATAGTAAAGATGAATTAAATCACCTATGTCTCCCTGCTCGACCGCTACTAGGGAAGGAAAGACCCAGTACCAGAGAGGTATGATCTCATATGATATCATAATACTTTGGAAATCACAGGAGCAAACCTGTGATATGAGATTTTTGTCAATTAAAAAATAAACTGTTCTGGTGTAGGTGTGGTGGACGTTTGAAAAAAGGAGTATTCTTTGTCCCTGGGATGCGAATACGGATGCAATGGGATGGAAGGCGCCACATTTCTGAAATGCCATATTCATAGAGAAAGGACTATATGAAGGTGGCTGACTTACTAGCAGCAGCAGGACTGGAGAAAGAGCGTTCCATCTTTGGGTCCAACCAGCAGTTAAAATCTCCCCCAATTGTCAGAGAGTGTGTGTCCAGCACAGGAATTACATTACATTACAGACATTTGGCAGACTTATCCAGAGCGACTTACAACACAAACTGCATTTCTTATTGTCAAAATGCGAGCAAAGGGTACAAGTCTCAAGTGCCAGTAGGGTTAGAATGGACTGAACCCTATGGATGACCTGTTGAAGAAAAAATACAAGAAACAATTAGTAATACACAATAACTCTGATAAGGTAGCTACAAGGAAAAACTATGGCTAAGTGGGAGAGCTAGGGAGGGAAGGAGAGAGGTGCATCCTGAAGAGGTAAGTCTTCAGTCTGCGCTTGAAGGTGGGCAGACTAGCTGCTGTTCTTAACACCTTGGGAAGGTCATTCCACCAGCAGGGAGCCAGAACAGACAGCAGACATGACTGGGAGGTGCAGGCATGGAGAGGAGGGGGCACCAGGCGCGCTGAAGACGCGGATTGGATCGGAGCATACGGGCAGGCGTGTAGGGTCTGATGAGCTTCTGAAGATAGGACGGGGCCACCCCCTTGACAGCCTGGAAGGCGAGCACCAAGGTCTTGAATCTGATGCGAGCCGAAATAGGTAGCCAGTGGAGGTCGGCAAGGAGTGACATGGGTGCGTCTGGGAAGGTTGAAGACCAGAGGAGCAGCAGCATTCTGGGTGAGCTGCAAAGGTCAGATGGAAGATACTGGAAGGCCAACAAAGAGGGAGTTGCAGTGGTCCAGGTGGCAGAGTACCATCGCTTGGACGAGCAGCTGCATGGAGTAGGTGGTGAGAAAGGGGCAGATTCTCCTGATGTTATACAGGAAAAATTTTCACGCCCAACTCACCACTGCGATGTTCTCAGAGAGGGTCAGCTTGTTGTCAAAAACCACTCAGAGGTTCTTAGCGCAGGATGATGGCGAGAGGATGGTGTCACCCAGGGAGATAGAGAGGTCCAGTGATGGAGAGGATGGAGCAGGACAGAAGAGGAGTTCTGACTTGTCTGGGTTGAGCTTAAGATGGTGGGTGTCCATCCAGCTCTGAGTATCCCGGAGACAAGCAGAGATCCGAGCAGAGACCTGTGTGTCAGAGGGAGAGAATGAGAGAAAGAGTTGGCTGTCATAAGCATAACAATGGTGGGACAAGCCATGGGCAGAGTTGACAGGTCCAAGAGAACGGGTATAAAGAGTGAAGAGCAGAGGGCCAAGAACAGAGCCTTGAGGAACACCTGTTGCAAGCGGATGGGGTGCTGATACTGCACCGTCCCAGGCAACCTGAAAGGAGCAACCAGAGAGGTAGGACTCAATCCAGCCAAGGGCGGTGCCACAGATCCCTATAACAGCTAGGGAGGACAAGAGGGTGGAGTGGTGGATTGTCGAGGGCAGCCGATAACCTGCTGGGGTCCAGCAGGTTATTCTGAGAAAGGAAGAGAGAGTTAATCTGAGGCAGCACGCTCAAGAGTGTTGGAGAGGAAGGGGAGAAGGGACACAGGGCGGTAGCTATGGATAACCGAGGGTCCATGGTAGGAGCCCGCTTCAAGGAAGCAACCAGTAGACAAGGAGTTTACAAGGTGGGTGATGAATGGGAGGATGGCTGGGGTGATAGTCTGGAGGAGGGATCAAGGAATGGGATCAAGAGCACAGGTGGTAGGACAGTGGGTAAGGAGAAGCTTGGAGAGGATTGAGGTTGGGGAGGAGAGGGGCTGAGGAGAGAGGAGAGAAGGGAGAATAGATGAAGAGGATTAGAGGAGGAGTAATGAGTCTTGTATTGAAAGAAATTAGCTTTAGTGGAGGAGATAGAAGAGGAGAAAGCAGTGAGGAGAGACTTGTAGGACGAGAGGTCAGAAGGCACCCTGGATTTCCTCCACCTCCTCTCAGCTGCCTGAAGCTTAGCCCTGTTGATTCGGAGGAAGTTGGTCATCCATGGGTTGGGAGGAGGAGAACATGCAGGTTTGGAAACTAGAAGACAGACGGAATCAAGAGCTGAAGACAGAGAGGAGAGGAGAGAGGAAGATGCAGGGCCCCCAGCTGTTTGGCCCAGGCTGGAGCGGTTTTTCTTCCACAATACATTCCTTTAAGTTGGTCAGAATGCTTGATAGGGGTATTATGTACAGTTGCAGCAGCAGGCAACCACTGACCAGTAGAAGTTGGCTGTGTGGAATGATGTTTTTAAGTTGCAATACAAAAAAAGAAAAACAAAGTGCCAGTTAGGACAGACCCTCCCCCCTGCCCAAAAACCATAAACTTTCAGGAACATTCATTTGTCTTACTTCCTATTTGTTTCCCTTGTTAACAATAGAAATACCCTGTATACTACAAAAGGAACAATAATGGATGAAGAGTCATCCTAACTGAAGATGGTCTGAATCCCCCTCCACAGGTGACATGTGTCCTTTGTGTTTGAGAAGAGGCTTTCAATTTCCAGGGTGTGCTTCTGTTTTGCTTCCCTGATGCCATAGGACAGGTTAGTCCTTGCTATCCTGAGGGCTGCTCTGTTTCCTGATCTGAAAGCAGCATCACACATTCTGAGCTGGGAGCGGACCATTCCAGTCAGCCATGGTTTGTGGTTGGCATACACAGGGATGGATTTGGATACAGTCACATCATCCATACAATTGCTGATGCATGCAGTCACTGTGTCTGCATACTCCTGCAGGTCAGTATGATTGCTGTAGGTGGCTGCCTCCCTGAAAATGTTCCAGTCTGTACTCCCAAAACAGTCCTGTTGTGCTGAGGTGGCCCCCTCAGGCCACACTGATCTGCTGTGAAACCAGTTTGACCGGTTTCACCCTCGGCCTGTAAGTGGGCATTACAAAGATGTGGGCAGAAAGGTTGAGGTGGGGACAGGGGGTAGCCTTGTATGCTCCTTTTTGGTTTGTGTATACCTTATTCAGTATGTTGTCTACTCTGCTGCAAAGTTCACATGCTGGTTAAACTTTGGCAGCGCAGCTTTTAGGTTTGTGTGAAGACCCTGGCTACGTCGAAAAATCTGTCAGGGTGCGCGATTTGTTGCTCACTAAAGCATTGTGAAGTTTGTTCAGTGCGTCCTTAGCATTTGCGCTTGGAGGAACGTACACAGCAACAATAACAATCGCTGTGTATTCCCTTAGCAGATAGTTTGGCCTGCACCTCACAAAAACTCCAGTAGTGATGAGTATTCTACAGGGACAACCACAGCATCCTGACACCATGCTTTATTGAAGCAAACACACAAGCTACCCCAGTGAGTCTTACGGGACAGTGATGCTACTCTGTCTGCTCAGTGGAGAGTTAGTCCAGCTAGCTGTACGGTGTCATCCAGAATGTTGTTATTCAGCCATATCTCTGTGAAAACAAAGACACAACAGTCCTTCATGTCCATTTCATTGTCCAGGGAGCTTGCATTTGCGAGCAGGATGGTCAGGATCAATGGTCTGGACAGGTTAGCTTTAAGCCTTGCCTGGATGCCTCCATGCTTGCCAGGCTTCCGTCCTCTCTCGCACTGCTTGCAGCACCTTCTGCTGTTGCAGGAGAGGTCGCAGTCATGTGGCCTGGTACGCACAGTAAGCCCAGGCATGCTAGTTCCGCTATCGGGTCGCTTCCATGGTCTTTTATGTATTTTTTACAGATGTGTTGTAAAAACTGCCGATCGTATTTCTGTGTGGAAGATGTTTGCACATCTTGTGCAAATCTTCTTGTGATGAAATTACAGACGAAGACGCCGACAAACACGCAAAACACCAATCTTGGATCAACCCGTGTTGATCAGGGCATTTGTTGCCATTCTGATGAGGAATGAGCCCTCAGTGGGGTTTTGTGCAATATAGAACTACTAAAGACTGTTGAGAAATTGCCAAGATTTTAGCGGTTATATTAACACACATTTAAAGGGTAAACAAGAAGCCTCAAGGTATCCTTCATGGGTGTCTAATGATGCTGACAAGGTGAGTTACATTCAGAGCTATTTGGACAAGGAGGGTATCCTCTTGGAACCCAACAATATTAAGCTAAATAAAGACAAATTTCTAAACTGTTTCTGAACAGCCTTTGGGGTAAATTCGGTCAGAGAATGAACCAGCCCAACACCTGCGCGCATACAGGTGTGGCACCAGCTGTTTTTTGCCTTGTAGGTTCTTGTTCAGTGTATTCAGATGATGCGTAAGATCAACTAAAAATGCCAGGTCTGCCAGCCACAGAGGGTCACTTAGTTCATGAAGAGGTCGGCCCTTCTCTTTTAAAAACTGGTCGATTTCTGATCTCAGCGAATAAAACCGCTGCAGCACAGAGCCGCGGCTGAGCCAGCGCACATCAGAGTGGTAGAGTACATCCTCATATTCAGCATCCACATCAGATAGGAAAGCCTGAAATTCTCTGTGGTACAGTCCTCTAGCTCGAATTATGTTGACAGTTTTTATAACAGTGTTCATTACATCGTCCAGCTGGACAGTCTTGGCACACAGTGCTTCTTGGTGGATTATACAGTGCATCCTAACAGCCTCACCTCCGCTCTCTTTTACCTTGGCGCACGCCAACGATGCCATTCCTTTGCGCTCGCCCGTCATGGCCGGAGCTCCATCCGTTGTTACTCCACAGAGCTTGTCCCATTTAAGCCCCATCTTTTCAACTGCCTCTGACACAGCTTCAAAAATATCTTTTCCCGTCGTTGTGCCTTTTAGGCTCATCATATCAAGCAGCTCCTCCGTACAGCAAAAATTATCATCTACTCCCCGCAAAAAAATTAACAGTTGCGCGGTGTCTGTGGCATCTGTGCTCTCATCGCATGCTATTGAGTAAAAATCAAAAGCACAAGCTTTGTCTCTCAGCTGAAGTTTCAAGTTAGCTGACAAGTCCTCGATTCTCCGTACCACTGTATTTCTAGATAAGCTCACATTGTTGAAATCCGGCACTTTTTCTGGGCACATTATTTCTGTGACTTTGATGAGGGACTGCTTTATGAAATCACCGTCTGAAAACGGTTTGCCGTGCTGGGCAATAAGTTAAGCGACTTCATAACTTGCTGTTGTGGTGTTTTCCTGTATTTTGTTAGCACGAAAAAAAACTGCTGTTGAGCTTGCAGGCTAGCTGCCATTTGCTTGACTTTCTGTGTTCGTTCCGCACCAGTGTCGATGTGTAGCTCTGATGTTTGGTCTCATAGTGCCAACGGACATTATACTCTTTCATCACAGCAACATCTTCATTGCAAATCAAACAGACACACTTTCCGTTGATTTCTTTGAAGAAATACTCATTTTCCCACCGTGTTTGAAATCTCCTACACTCACTTGCTATTTTGCATTTCTTCGGTGCTGCCATTTCTGGTGACTCGCGGTAAAAGTTCTTCTTCGCTTAATTTCGTTTCTGTGGCTGTTGAAACTGAGAAGTGCAACAGAGTTGAGCTCAAGCTTCTTGTGCGGGCCATATTCAATTATATTTTCAGAATTTGCTGCGGGCCAATAAAAACTGGACTGCGGGCCGCAGTTGGCCCACGGGCCGTAGTTTGGACACCCCTGGCCTAGGTGAACTCTTGTTGCTCTGTGCAGACCAACTTATCGTGTATTGTTTTTGGATCATATACAATAAACCTTTTTGCATCAGACTCAGTGGATTTTGATTTTGTTTAAGCATTGAAGCAGTGAAGTCTTGGGGAATATTAAAAGTGTGGCGAGTGGGCCCCCAGCCTTGTTTTTACCAACTGTGCGCTGAGTGTTCGATGCCCTGTGTTTTTTACTGTTTTGCACTGTTGGTGTGCGCCCCCTGGAGGCCTTTTTCTCTTATAGCGGGTCACAACCATCAGACCTGAGCCCTTATGTTTCCCCGAGACCAAACAGATTTAACAAACAGATAACATTGCTTACATCATCCTTTGCTATATTTTAGCCGCTGAGGCTAAATTTGCTTTGGCTATGCTAAACCCTCTCCTCAGTCGCAGCATCCTGAATAAACCCTTGAACAAGCCTCCAAGGCTGCCCCCAATCATAACGCTTGCACTGCTGTACCCCGGCAGACCATTACCAGCTTGTGTTGTATAATAATCTATATATCTAACGGTGTCTACATTTTGCTTTACTTGTGACAGTAATGCTTCACTGGTCTGAAATGTAGCTTGGTGATGACTTTACCCAATCAGGAGGGAATGTTCTTGTTCTGATCCGATTTCAGTTCAATATTTATATCATCAAAATGCTTCTTATTCACTGATACGTAATGTGGCTTGTCATACGAGATTGTGATTATCTCATTGTTTGGACTGGTTATATGTAGAGATCGCAACAAAGATACAAAGCTTTCACCAACTCTCTGGTAATCAATAATATCCTTGTAGATGTACATTGTGTAGAAGCCTGCATGAAGATCTGCATGATGTGGTGCCACCGAGTCCACGTTTGATAAGTAAATTCCTGGTTTGAGACCTAGAATGTTTGCCAGTTTACCTGTAGCTATCAGCCCAAAGTGTGACCTGCCCATTATGTAATTTTTTTTTTTTTTTATGTGACTATATCCAATTTTTATGTCTTTCACTGGCGGTTCAGCATTGTTCATTCACTAAACTCGTGACGCTATGGTAATATCCACCACTTATTTTATGTTTGTGTCTGGCTTCATTTCTTTTATCGAATATGAAAAATGTACTGTCTTGAGGTTGTATCGATTTCCATGTGTGTGGGTATTGTATTTCAACTAATCAAACCTCCCAGTCTCCACGCAGTTCAACAGGTCTGACAAGCTTGGTGGTATAGTTTGAAATTTTGTTGTCAGGGTAAATATTCATAGATGAATTACTCGGAAGAGTGATGTAAAAAACGGTTTCCTCCACGGTGTGCTTTGGTGATTCTGATTTTGTTTTAGCTTCACAGGTCTTTTTTGCCACTTTTAAAAGTTGACTACTTGCAGGAATCCAACTACTGAACTTTTCAGGCCAACCAACCCATTTTATGATATGTGCAGTATGCTTCCCTTCCTGCCATTGAATGTGATGACACAGCATCTTTCTTCCTAAAATTAATCTACTGGCATGGTTCTGATCCCGATAGTTTGACAGTAACAGATCATTCATCCACTCGCAAATCAAAAATGTCATACACAAAAACATAATTACAGGAGCCATCCAAATGGCCTGGGTATTGCTTTTTGAAATCATGCAATTGCGCTCAGTACACCTTGATATCTTTTATTTTTGCTTTTTTATTTCCTACACCATTACAATCCACCCAACCAGCATCGGCTTTTTAACACTTTTCATTGTTTCATTTACGTTTTTTACACTCATCGCTCTAACATCACGCTTTAAAAGCTTTATTCACAAATATTTGTCATATTATATATTTTTAAACATTCACATACCTAAACACTCAAAGTACCCACCAAGCACAAATCCCTACCTTCCCCCACTCCACCAGCTCCTTCCCAATCACCTCACCCACTGCCACATCATTTGTGACATCACCCATGACCCCCCCAGTTGACCCCAACCCCTGTGACCACACCACTCACCATGTGGCGTCTACAGTACATGACCCTAAAAAACCATCAATCAATCATTTTTGAGTTTGAGTGACACAAACCATATTTTATATCTCACTCTTTCAATTATCTTCACTCTTTCACATCTGTACAATTATTAACACTTTCTCCATATCTACAATAGATGAAGTCATACTTCAATAAATATTTAGGGACAGACAATCAAATCCCCAATGTCCCCTTACTTCCTCTGTTACATTAAAATTCAATCAAGAAATCATTCCCAAAAAAAGAATATATAGGAAGACAAGAACCTTGGTTCTTATTGTTGATAAATTCCCAAATACCAAAAATGAGTAAATATGACCTTAATTATGATGAAGAGACAGACCTGATGTTCGCAGTATAAGACAGGCACATTTAATCACATAGCAGCCCACAGGAACACAAGTTTGGAGCAAAATGTTCAGCAGGTACACAGTTTGATTTACATTTATACAGTTCTCAGGAGGTACATTTATATATGGCCCTCAACCTTCAATCACTATGAAGGGTGCCTCTACCTGATTGGATCTGTGATGCTATTGTTACAAGACATCTCTGAATCCAATCAGTCACAGCAGCACACCTTGACACCCTAATGCACACATAAATGTAGGAACATGATCAGTGTACTCCCAGATCCGGTCCTCTCTGTAGAATTGATTACGAACAGTCCCTCCTGTTTGACCACAACTGGCAATGGATGGGGCGGTCAACCTTACAATTAACCTTTAAAAATGAGGGAGGAATTACAAAGCTATGGGCAGTATGCACTGCACAGTGACTATGGCAAAATACATATTTTTTCAAGACCTAGGCCAATAGGTTATATATATTATGAAGTAGTCATGAGCATGAGATATGGGAACCCACAGATACCTCAGTATACACATACTTACATGTATACGGTTTAACTAGGGGAGATTTGGTTGTTATAGCCATATGTTTCATATAAAAAGGGGGTGTTCCATGGGCCAGTCTGCTCATAAAGCTAGCAAGCTACAAGCTAACCCCTGATGTTGCTTTATGCTGCGTATCCAGCAAAGAAACACAAAACTTCTCCTGTGGAAAGCTGGCATTTATTGGTCACAAAGCACTTCAGGGCCCTGAGGGATACAAGCCCGGACTATAAATCAACATGTGATAAATAAACATTCAAAGAAACACAAGCTATGGCTGTGAAACATGTCAGGGAGATGGCTTGTACATTGGCTGACTGGAAGGGACCTCTTGACTGATATAACAATACATTTAATCATTTACAGATTACAGAACTGAATTACCATTAGTACATTACACAGTAAAGCCAGAAAACCATTTTGAATATAATTATGTGAAACCTAAATTGAAAATTCCTGCCAGAATACCACAGTGTTTGGGTGGTCATTATTATTTAATACTCACCTAAGGGATACAAGTGCAGACTAGCTAGATCCCTCAAGTGTCAGGACCTCTACCCTGCCACACAGAAAATACTAAATATTGTCAAAATCAGAAAAAAAAATAAAAATGATTACATTGTGGAAATAGCGATGTTAAAACCATACAATACAAAGAAAATGATTAACAACCATTAAAAATCATGTTACAACATTTGCCATATTGCTGGTGTTAAGTAAAAGAGCCTGTCATTTATTTATTAAAATTATCACCCACTCCAAATTCAAGTAACATACAAAAAAAAAAAAAAATAATAATAAAAATAAAAAACACACAACATGTCAAGTCAGGTTAGTTTCAACTTTGAAACTTCAAGAAACCCAGGTTAGGTATAAAGGTATGAGTCTGTCCACTCAATAAGATCCATTATCTGTCAAAATACTCTTAAACTGACAGGGAGAAGCAAGAGAAACTGGCCTGATAATTCTACTTCACACGGATAAAATGTGCCTGTATCCAAATTCCAACATCTTGTATTGCACCTTTTTACAAGTAGAAATACAGAATATGATAAAAAAAAAAACATATTAAAACATTCAGTTATTATATTATCAATTAAAACACATGGGATAATCAAATACAAAGGATTATACCTGTATAGGCACTTGGATTAATGTATCATTTCAACCTGGGGCTCATTTACTCTTGGGAAGAAGGACCCAAAACCCATATTAAGGCCCACATGAATTTGCTGACTGCCTTTACTATGCGACAAGCTTTGGATTTGAGGGAATGGGCATGGCAATGTTCTTACAGGCTCATTTACTCATGCTCCAAGATTCAGAGGGTCGATTTCTCTACCAGCATGGCTCGGTTTAGCGTTGAGTTTGAGTTCAGTGAGTCTCTGTTTTCTCTGTCTCCCCTTCTCTCATTCCCATCCTCCTCCTCTCTATTCTCTCCATCCATGCTCAGATCCTCCCCAGTTTCATCCATCTCTAAGACTGAGGTCAAGTCACTTGTCCGCATTATCCAGTCCTTAGTCCTAGAAGTCACATCTCTTGGTTCCACAGCTGCCCTTGGAGGCCCTTGGCTATCATATGAGCCACTAGATGATGCCATGTCCACCACATCCTCCGGTCACATATCCAGGGGCAGGAAGTTAGCCAGCATGATAAGATTATGGTGCACTGTCTTTTCCACTTGTGTTTCTCATGAGGGGGCAAAGCTCAGAGCATGGTTCTAAGGGTGCGGTTGAATCACTCCACAGTTCCATTACCAGCAGGGTGGTAGGCAGTGGTGCAGGACATATGGTCATGGGCCATGTTGAGGAGGTCCTGGATGAGCTGGGACTCAAAGTTGGACCTACGGTCTAAGTGGATTCTTTCTGGAAATCTATACACAGAAATTCTCATTCCACAGACATTTAGCTGCCTGTTTTGCCGTTTGGTTGGCACAGGGGAAAGCATGGGCAAGGCATGTGAAATGATCTGTGACGAGTACAGACTACAGTCTAATTCAAGTGGGGAGTGTGTTTGGATTGATTCGAGAGGGGGCTCTGGCTTCAGGCTCAGGGCACTTACTCACCACACAGCATTTGCATTTTGCCACATATCCTGGTCTTGACCGATCCAGTAAAATCTCTAAGATGCTAGCTGGAGGGTGCAACCCTGGCCTTGGTGTTCTGCGTCATCATGGCAGGTCTCAGCTTTGGTGGGATGACAAGCTGGTGGACTGTGGGGCCAGAGGAGAGGTCTTTGGTCACCCTGTAGAGAAGCTTGTTGACCAGCTTCAGCTTTCTCCACTGCCTCAGGAGTCTCATGACTTGGGCGTTGTCATAGCTCTGCTCACATCTGGAGGGGCACCGCTTCATTCTGTAGGGAAAAAAGGCACAATTCTGATCTTCTTGGAAAAGACTTCTTTATTTACAAGAACGGCAGTTGTCAGAAATATGTAAAACACACTCTGGGTTCATCGGAGTCCAAATGAACCCTGAGCCCTGAGTGAAAGCCTTCTTTATACAGATACATAGCTTTGATCAGGATTAGACAATAATGAAATAACCATCAATCCTACCATCACTGGTCTAGTGAGGGTAGTTCTTGTGGTTGAATACAGTAGTTGTGATAATTGGTCTATCTTCCCTAGCCAGGACAGCTCTCAATCACCCATCACCGGTTTCTTACCAATTACCACATCATCTAGCTGTGGCCAAAGTGACAATTGAAGTATGTGAGCAGAACTGTGGCTACAATAAGGCCATCTAGAGAAATGAATACAGGTATTTGCATACCTTTGGTGGGATGATCTGTTCTCTCTTATGCTGTACTGGGTGTACTAGTTTTAGGGATTTGGACCAGAATCTTACAGTTCCATATGGTACGGACTCAGATGTGGACGTGGAGTTTAAAAGATTGAAAAAGTCCAGAATCCAAAAACAGTGTCAGGTACAAGCGAGGATCAAACCAGGAAGGCACAGCAGAGGTACAAAGACGTAATCCAGGAATCTAGGTCAAAACAAACAGGCAGAGGTCTGAATCAAAAGAGCACGGCAACAGCACAGAAACACAGTCCAAACCTCGCAAACCAAGGCAGACAGGCAGGAAAAGGCTTGTAGCGTAACTGGAACAGTACACAGAGATGAACTTGCAACAAGGACTGAAACAAAGCGGAAATAAATACAGAGCTAACGAGACAGAACAAAGAACAGGTGCGATACAAAACAGGTGAATCACATAATCAATCAGGAAACAAGTGACTGGCAGGAGGCGAGGCAGACACAAGGGGGAAAGAAAACAAAAGCACATAGACCAGGGAAATGACAAAAACAAACATGCCAAAACACCCAGTATTACTGACAGTGGCTGCCACTGTTGATACGTGCTTGGTGCAGGATTGGTGGAAGACCTGGGCCCTGTCCGAAATTGCATACTATACCCTGTATAGCAGGCAAAGATCAGTTCGGGTAGAGTGTAGTACGTCCAAAATCTCGAACCGGCTGAATCAGTATGGGAGCGTTACCCGGATGGCCTACTGCTTCCATTAAAATTCTGCAGTGCGCAAGGGCTGCACACTGCACTGCACACTGCACAAGGCCGCTGGGTTGATAGATACCAAAAAAGAAGACGGCAGAGACGGTTCTCTGCATATGACATTTGATGATGGATGTTTGTCAGTTGTACACTTCCACCTATTAGACTGAAGAAAATAGTGACCGTAGTATGTCCAAAAACTTGCGTACTGCACTGGTTAGTAGGCACTACGTTGATGTAAGAGCAGAGCGCTTTTGTTCAAATTTAGTAGGCACTGATTAGTATGCGATTTTGGAAGCAGGGTGGGTGTGAATGCTTGTCACTCTCCTGCTGTCACCTTCCATCTCAGTGAGCAGGGTTTTCACAGTCATTCTAATTCCAGTATTGTCTCTGGTTGGTTATGCCATAATGTTATGTTCATGACTTTTAGGGGACATTCTGCCATGTCCCCTCAATGGCCCAGGTTGGTCCAGAATTCTGACACCAGGAGTCTTCTAATGGTTATGATTTGAAAACACAATAAAAATACTATAAAAACACAGGAAATTATTTTGCTTTATTTGTTGTCTATGATAAAGTCATGTTCATTGCTGCATGTTTCTTTGTAAGAGCAACCCTTTAATTTAGAACATATGAACAAAACTGACATATGATCGTTTTCCCCAGTGCCAGAAGAGTAATTTTTTTAACAGTGCTTCATCATCCTCCAGTCTCATATAGATTTAGACCACATTTCATAAATCATAAACAGTGCATAAAGCGTAGGTAGTAATAAGGGCAAAAAAAGAAAAGTATTTGTAATTGAACTCACATCCTAGTTATTATTGAAGCCAGGCATGCAGGTTCTCCTTTGTCTGAAGACAACTGTAGACAACTGTAGGCCATTGGCTATTTATACAACGTATCAATGTGTTAATTACATTTAGTTATGAATGTAACAATATTTAGCTAAGCAATGTTATCTACCTGTGCCCAGTGTTATAGCCTTACTGTTGCAGTTTTCTCTGTTGGTTAGATGGGTAAAGTGCGTTCCTTTTGTTACTGTCAGTCTCTGGTTTCCCGGGGCACAGAGTTGGTTGCTCACTCGTTCTCTCTGGGGTTCGATGCCGTTGTTCACGTAGTGGGATCCTCCTTGCAGGCTGCTTGCCTCTTGGGACTTACAGGTCTTCTTTCTGCTGGATTCCAAGGTTTTGTTGTGTGGCTCTTCCCGGCAGTGTTCAACTCGTCTCGTGGTCTCTGCTCCCTGTAGCTAACCACCAGGGTTTGAAGCTACCTTTTAGGCTGTGTTGAGCGGGCCTGCTTAACTGAGAGAGTTCTTGCACACAAGGCAGACGAGGGACAGAGTTCCTTGGCGTGCGGTGTGCCAGGCCCAGATGAGAGAGTTTTAAGCGTACGTCCAGCACGCGAGAGGAGCTTGAGAGTGAGAGGAGTTGAGAGAGAGGCAGGTAGGAAGTAGCTGAAGGAGAGGAAGCGTTTGAAAAGGAGCAGGTAGATGGCTGTGTTGGTGGCATCAGCTAGATGCTCTGTGTCAAAGCCATTAACAGGGTGCAACTTGTTGTCTAGTGGCCAAAGCTTTGTAGGGTTTTTCCACATGCATAAGTTAGTGAACCACATAAAAAATGTTCTGTTTGTAGTGTTATAGTGATTATTGTTAAAATGATTTTTTTTTTTACATTATTTCTCAGGTGACCAACACAGCTAACAGGACTTCACAGGGTTAATTTTTTCCTCTTTTCCTAATTTGAGAGATTCAGGGGGATTTGAGTTAATGAGGATCCTCAGAAACACAGTGTTGTCAGCTGACCTTTCTCCCTTGCCCAAATGTGGGCTACACAGTTCAATATCTGAAAGACCCAACTCTCCTCATTTACTATGCATTTATATCTGCCCCCTTCACAGTCCAATATCTAAAACAGTAGTTCCCAAAGTCGGTCCTTGGGGCCCACTGTGTATGCTGGTTTTTGTTCCAACCAAAACTGCACCTGAAAATCATAACAAGCTGTTAATTGTTCATAGTTAGGTGTTTTTGATGAGAGATAATTTGCATGTCATGAAGAAAAAAGCACCTATATCCACATTGGGCCTCATTTATCAAACGTGAGCCGAGCAAGTTTGATCGTAAATCGTTCATAAATGCATTTACACAAAAAATGTGGGATTTATCAAAGTTTTCGTATATCAGTTTGTTTGTAGGATCTGAAGAGATTTCATGAGCGCTCTAAACTGTTCGTATCGTGTGCGTAAATGGAAAAGCAAATCTGTAAAGTGTGTTTTTCGTCTTTTTGCTTTTATTTATTCCATTCACTCATCTTTTACCGGATTAAAAATGTGTAGCACGTTATTTGGTAGTAACAGAGTAATATTATAACGGTTGAAATTGTTACATAAAATCACTGTTGGATTCAACAGTAAAACAGGTGATGCTGTGTAATCCTGATTAATCAAAATAATTCTTATTTGGACTTTAACATGAATTCCATATAACACTTGAATGAAATTTGCTATAAATAAGGAGCACAAACCATTGCTAAGGTCTTCATTGCTATAGCTGACTCGCTCTGTCAGCTCTAAGAAAAACTTACACAGTCAACAAGTCTCCGAAATACTGCAGAAGTAGGACTGTCATAATACATTCACGTTCTTATTTAATAAACATACATTCTTACGTTATTGGACAAATATATCTGGCTTTTTTAATTATTCCCTACCTTTTGTAGTAGCTTAGAATTCTGTGAAATAAAGCAGTTGCTACAAGAGTCGATGCAGCTCAATCATAACATTACCAATTATAAAACTTATTTAAAAAAACAAGCAAAATTGTCGTGGCTACTCATCAGAGATTAGAATTTGTTTTCTCTTAAAACACAGTTAGACCGACAGACTTAAATTTAGCTAGATAGTCTAGCTGAGTTGTGTAATATGTGTCAAATATTTAAACAAATATAAAAGTATTTTTAACATCACATGTACACCATTTTTTTATTTGTTTTTTAAATGTGTTTAATGTATGTAACAGAACGTACAGGCCGCTAAACGCAAGTGAGGTCATGTGTGGAATTTTCCAGATTTTGGAGCATTTCAGATTTCAGATTAGGGATGCTCAGCCTGTATGACAATTGTTGTTACTTGTATATAAGGTAAAATGACGTTACAGTTTGTGTTTGAAAAGGAAAGGGACTGCAGAGTGGAGGGAAAGGCAAGGGAGGGTACATTATTATAAAGGATCACAAATACGTCATAGTTCTGATTTGAACAAATTATTTTTCCAGGGATTGCTTCCAAATTGATTTTGGAAAACATGACTGCCCAAAAGATGTGTTGCATGTGGCATTACCACTTTGGTCAACCAGCCAATGACGTCTCTCCAATAATTTGCCTCCAGTTTCATGTCGAACCATTTTCTTTTAACCTGTTGCGGCGTGTGCAGAACTTTTGACACTGAATGTACTGTAACAGTTATTTCTTGCCAGGTTTTGGTCATCCCCGGCCCCTGCTCTCCACTACTTACACTACTGAAAAAAGTATTTTTTCATTCTATTTCCATTAAAAAAACTAAAGTTGCCACTTCATAAACGTTTTATTTTTTCTTTTGCCTTTCTCTGCCATCTCTTTACATTGCCAATAAAGGGATTCCAAGCTCCTAATATGGTATTTCAGAGGTGTAGATTTATGCTAATTGAACATTTTGTGAACGCCCTTCTCATTTACGATTGATTGATTTTTATCAACATATGCACAAAATACGAACAAATTCTATGTTTACGCGTGTTTGATAAATCCAGCGGAATTTGTTAATTCATGTCCGTTGGCACGTAAATTTACGTAGTTGTATGAAAATATTGATAAATGAGGTCCATTGTGTTTATGTGATTTTGCAAACAAATAAACAAAAAGAGTAAGTTTTCATACCTGATCAAATTATAGACTGGGGTGACTTAATAGGCTCCTGGAGACATTGAACACATGATTAAGCTCCTAATTTTTTTCCTTATGGTTACTAACACAATGTAGGTTTGACTCATTGTTTGTCCAGCACATTCCACAGACGCTTGATTGGATTAAGATCTGGGGAATTTGGAGGCCAAGTCAACACCTTGAACTTGTTGTGTTCCTCAAACCATTCTTAAACCATTTTTGTGGCAGAGCGCATTATCCTGCTGAAAGAGGCCACTGCCATTAGGGAATACCGTTTCCATGAAAGAGTGTACATGGTCTGCAACAATGCTTAGGTAGGTGGTAAGTGTCAAAGTAACATCCACATGAATGGCAGGACCCAAGGTTTCCCAACAGAACATTGCCAAAAGCATCACACTGCTTCCACCAGGTTGCCTTCTTCCCATAGTGCATCCTGGTGCCATCTGTTCCCCAAGTAAGCGAAGCGCACGCACCTGGCCATCCAGGTGATGTAAAAGAAAACGTGATTCAACAGATGACCACCTTCTTCCATTGCTCCATGGTTCAGTTCTGATGCTCACGTGCCCATTGTTGGCACTTTTGGCAGTGGACAGGGGTAAGCATTGGCACCCTGACTAGTCTGCAGTTACGCAGCCCCATATACAACAAATCACGATGCACAGTGTGTTCTGACACCATTCTGTCAGAACCAGCATTAACTTTTTCAGCAATTTGAAGTAGCTCGTCTGTTGGATCAGACCACACAGGCCGGCCTTCGCACCCCACGTGCATCAATGAGCCTTGGCTGCCCATGACTCTGTCGGCCGTTCACCGATTTTCCTTCCTTGGACCACTTTTGATAGGTACTGACCACTGCAGATCAGGAACACCCCAAAAGAGCGTCAGTTTTGGAGATGCTCTGACCCAGTTGTCTAGCCATCACGATTTGGCCCTTGTCAAAGTCGCTCAAATCGTTACGCTTGCCCATTTTTCTTGCTTCTAACACATCAACTTTGAGGACAAAATGTTAACTTGCTGCTAATATATCCCACCCACTGACAGGTGCCATGATAACGAGATAATCAATGTTATTAACTTCTATTGTCAGTGGTTATAATGTTATGGTGTGTGTGTGTGTGTGTATGTATATATATATATATATATATATATATACATATACATATATACTATGTGTGGATATTAGTGCATGACAAAAACCAATGTGAAAGCAAGCATTTTGATCAAATTGTAAAACAAAAAAAAAACATGCTGTCTTTTTTATTTACAGAACTTGTACATCTGGAATTCCCTGAGAAATCAGTGAAATGGTGGGGATATTTGATGTGTGAATCCCTCATAATAAATGGAACTCTCCAGCAAGCTTTGTATTTCCAGGGCACCACTGTGCACCTGTAATCATAATTTTAACCATTCAAAGGTTGCTTCTTTTGAAAGAGACCAGATAAATCTGGCTGATGCCAAGTTACAAAAAGATAAATGACACTGCCTCAGTCTAGTAGGAGAAATATTACTAATACAAGAGTTAAAACATCCAATTAATCTTGTCAACTGAGCGCAGAGAACATTGCAAATTGCTATTTCTTATTTTACAATTGCAAGGGAAGATGGAGGAAAAGAGACACTCAGAGAGAGACTAACATTGCTCCACTGTGCTACATTATCAAAATATTTATCCAACATATAAATGGAGACAAAACTGACAAAGCCAAGAATGCTGGGAAATTCAAATAAGAGCATGACAGAAATGGTTGTCCATTTGCAGGGCATCAGGGTGGGATGTTGCAGCTAACGTTGGGTAATCTCCTCTTGGAGTATGTCTAATTTTCTATCTCCCTGGTATTCACTGTGTAATCTGCAAACTGCATGAAGCCCACAGACCCTCATTTTGCAGCCAACAAGAATAAATCTACTTACTGTGCTTTCACAGACAACAAAACAGTGTAATCATAAATTGTTTTATAGTGGTTAGGATCTACCCACACATGATGAATGTAGACATTTATGATTTTAGTTCCCTGGTTGATTTGACACAGCCATGTCAAGCTTACAAAAATTCTAGCTGCAGACTAGAGATGTAATGAAATGGCTGCTGCATCTCCTTGTTTTGTTTTGGAATAATGTTTGCAATTAGGTATTTTGAATAGGATGAATTAGATAACTCATGACCTTTCATACCTCTGCCTGTAGCTGTAGTTTTACCATATCTGACCTTAGCCATGTCATGACCTCCCGCACCTTTGCCTGTACCTGTAGTTTTACCATATCTGACCCTAGCCATGTCATGACCTCCCACACCTTTGCCTGTACCTGTAGTTTTACCATATCTGACCCTAGCCATGTCATGACCTCTCACACTTCTGCCTGTAGCTGTAGTGTTACTGTATCTGAGCCTAGGTGTCTGTTATGACCCTGGCCATCTAGGGGTATGGTAAAGGGAACGTAACCAGTATACGGGATGAAAAAAAAAGAAATAACCGCAGTGAAACGGGCAGGGGGAACAACAGCACAATATACAAGTACAGTGAAGAGTGTTTATTACGTGATAAAGTGAGGAGGGTGCATAGGTGACAACAATATCTATGTTATATTTAACAATATTTAACTGTTATGTATGTACTGTATATATATATATATATATATATATATATATATATATATATATATATATACACACACACAGACACAGGACCGAGGGGTCGGAACTGTGAGTGGTGCCAAAGGAATGAAAAGAACAAAACCAAACGTATCTAGCTAAAATGAAAGCAGGCTAACTAACTACTAACGCAAAGCAAAACCTACCTAACTACACTAGCTAACAAACCAAAGATACAAGGGGTGGCACTCACTCCTACCCTAGTGTGTCTATACATCAATATACCACTGCGTGTGGTGTACAGGGGCCCCTATCTATCCTGTTCCTAGCCCCGGCGTGACCAACAAAAGAGCACAACAGGAGATATACAAAAACAGGATGTCACTACACCTGAACCACACACACTACACACACACACAGCAGGGATAACATGGGCAAAAGGAAAAAAAAACACTGCACAAGCACACACAACCAGCACAGACAACATCATCACTCTTCTTCATGGTTACATAGGGGTATTTAAAAGTGGGGCCCTGATTGGCTGAAACTGCGTAGGACGTGGGTGAGTGACAGCAAGAAGGACGAATGACGGAAAGGCGAATGGCAGGGGCGAGATGATAGTGAGGAGGACGACAGCAGCGGACTTCTGGGGGGGATAGCGGCAAACGTCTGAGGAGAGAAAGCTGAGGAATACCACAACAATAATAAACACACAGAGATGTAACAGTGTCATTGGCATTTTCTTTTCTCTTGGGTTTGAGCATATCAAATCTGCTAATAATGTGCCACAAGCATCGTGGGGGGTGGGCAATGGGGGGGAGGGGCAATCTTTCACAGTCAGCTGCTCTCAAACGCCATATAATGTCAGGCTGCAGCTCTGACTGCTGACTTGTGGGTGACAAGTTAATAAATCTTATTACAGCAGATGATATAACATACTGCCCTACAAAAGACAGCAGGGCTGTTATGAAAAACCTCTGTTCCTAAATAATGTCAGACAGAAAGGTTGTAAAAATATACACTGTTATATATTTTTTGTATGTGTGCATGCATGTGTGCAACTGTGTTTTTGTGTAAAGATAGAAAGATATACCTCAAAGATACAAAAGTCAGCTTGTCAGCCAAATGGGGTATGAATCCAGAATTAGCATACATAATAATGGTTAGTTTTGACTGATGAAAAAAGGCAAACATTAAACAGAAACATACACAGAAGCCAATACAGGGTACATATAATCACATATTGTTCTAGGGGCATGGTATAAAATTGACTTTTATGGACAGAATACTTATACTTTCATTTCAATTTCAAGACTTTGCAACAGCATTTCAAAACTGATAGACGTGATATATAAATGTAAACATGTCAGAATGAGGCTAGTGGGCCATTAGCTGCTGTTTTGTTGGAGTGGTGATGTAGGGTAAGTGAGTCTTTAGGTGCTTCTTTTGTTGGAGTGGTGCTGGTGAATGGAATGAAGGTTGTAGCTGATATGGAACTGGGAGAGAATTTGAAATTTGTTTCAAAAATTTGAGAATTTGTCTGTAATTTTGACAACATATAGAGTGGAGAATTCTTTGGATATTTGTGAAGCCAATATTTGTGATATATTTGGATTAACTAATAAATCACACATTCTTAGAAAGAAAGCAAAAATCTCAAAAATGCAAAAATGTGAAGTTCACCTTTCTCTGTGTGGCATTTAACTTGGGCATGTGTTCCCACCCTTTGCTCCTCTTTGGGGAATGGGACTTTCAAAATGTAATTTACTTTAAGCATGCTTAACTCATCCAAGTAAAAAATGCCAAAGATGCTGTTGTGCACCCATCCACATGCTTTGTTGACTTGAATTACACTAATTTATAGGTTGCAGGTTCAACCCATGGTTGTAGCTGTGGCATTGTGTGCTGAAGTAGAGTATTTAGTCTCAATTGCTTCAATAAAATCAGAGTATCCAGGGCAGATACCTACCGACTGCCTCTCTGAAGTCACTGTGCAAGGAAATCCAGGTGTACAGCACAGGATCCAGGGGACTGTTCGGGCTGGGTAACCATTGACCCAACTGGTTGGGTGCAAACACTGTAACAATCTGCTCTATCGGTCGGAATGTTACCGTTTTAACTACGGGTTAAAACTAAATTACCACTCATCAGCATCGTAAAATGTATCTTTGCAGCAACTGACAAATCGACTTCCCAGAAATAACAACAAATAAGGCAATAGTTACATTCATTCAGTGTATTTACAAACAAACAACAAATGACACTGGCCAGCAATTGTTTTTTCATACGCTCACCCATACACCCACACTCACACCCCATTCAGTTTTTTTGGTGTCGGTTCCAATAGCGTGCTTCGGAGTATCTCCCGCAGTATCTCCAAACAAAGTGGAAGGTGATCCCAAGAAATCCCGCACCCAAAACACAATGAAACAGAGTCTCAAGAAAGGGTCCAAGTAATCTCAGACTACACTACAAAAACAATATAATCTCCCTCAGCATGAAGACCGAAAAACTGTCATCCGTCAAAGAATGAAAAAAACCGCAATGGAAGTCAAAAAAAAGGTTTCGTCTCACCGGTACACTGGAAAAGTACACCCCACTGCTTCGTTGATTGGGTCCAGTGGCTCTGGTGCTTTTACGTAGTTCTGTATCCCCTTCTCTGAGTTTTTTGGGAAGCTTTAGGCAGGTCCCTCTTGGACTCCCCACCGCACACACTTTTTCCCCCTCACACTTCCGCGCTCCTCACCTCTTCAAACCCGGGCCGTGTTCTCTCCCAGTTCAGTCAGCTGACAGAGCTTCCTCGCTCCTCCGATCAGCTGACCAGGTTTTCCGGGTACCATCAGCTGACATTTGGCCATCAGCTGATCATTCAAAACGACCCCCAAATAACATTGAAACATTTAATATCTTCAGGGCAACAATGGGTATAAATGAAAAGAAAAACAAAATGGATAACCCTTAATAAACCATTCCTGCTACAGCCCCATTAAAGTGCTAGTGCGGTTTTAAAAATGTATTTATTTAACTAAGGGATCCTCCAGATACATATGTGGCCCTCTGTGTCACAACACTGTCCCACATACACACAACCAATGAGGTGGTACTGTCCTTGTACAAGCACAAATAGGACTACCAGCAGGATCAGCAGGCCCTGCATTTGTTTCTTCTCATTCGACACCATTGTCAGGCTGATAAGGCCCCCCTATCCTTGGTTTTTTTTTGTTATTTTGGGGTGTAAGTGAGGCCTGGCATTGTGGCACGGGCCGAGTTATGCCCCAACCTTACTTTGATTTTTTTTTGTTTTCTTTGTGGTGTGAGTGTGTGCGTGTGTGTATGCGCACCCCCCCACTGGCCAGAACTCCCCTTACAAAAAGAGTACAGTCCTCCTTCCTCCTGGCTTCTGCCCACAGGGGGCCAGCCACTTTGTTGTGTAGTGGAGCATGGTGCGTGTATGTCATTGTCATTTTTGTGGGTGCTGTGTGGACACAGGGAGTTACTTTTCTGTGGGCCGGGTTTGTGCGGAGGGAGGACGGGGACGTGGAGGAAGCAGTTGGGGGAGGGAAGCCTGGGGGGGGGAGGAATTGTTGGCGTCTCGCTGTGTGTTTGTCTTCAGGATGTTTTCCTGTCATCTGGAATCAGGGGCTTATATCCCCAATTCATAAAAAGTGGAGACAAATTAGACCCCAATAACTACAGAGGCATCTGTGTAAGCAGTAATCTGGGGAAGGTATTATGTAGTATTTTAAATTTAAGAATTGTGACTTTCCTTAACAAGCACAGTGTACTGGGTAAAAGTCAAATTGGATTCCTTCCAAACCATTGTACCACTGACCATATTTGCACCCTACACACCCTAATAAATAAAAATGTCCACAAAAATGGAAGATATTTACATGCTTCATTGATATCCAAAATGCATTTGATTCCATTTGGTAAGACAGCTTATATTACAAAATTGTCCTAAGCAGTGTAGGGGGTAAAGTTTATGATTAAATCAATGTACTGTTGGATTTTCGCTCATTCTACTCAATATTCTCGTTATTCTATGTGAGAGTGAAATCAGCATGTTCTTTTAATGAAGCGATAGGAGAATATATTCGGTCATTAATCTGTGTATTAAGCAGTAAGTGAATAAAGCATACAGAGCTCTGGGTCGAGATCTTCCTGTCCCTGACAATCAACAGAGTGTGTCAGTTTGTGAAGTCTGAGCTGCTATATTTCCCTGACCCAGTATTTATAATGCGGAACATGGTATTGTTTCCTGGGGATTTGCTTCCTTTCCAAATGGCTCCTTCTAAGTGGCCCGTAAACCTGACTCCCTCCACTTACACTGCAGTTACCAGGCAGTTTCTTTTGTGAGATGCAGTGGCTACTATTTTATATTAAAGTTTAGATTACACTATCCTTTACCTTTACCCAGACATAGTTACCTCACTCCTGCCCTTTTCTACCTCTTCCTGTCTGCAACGGTCAGCGTCGCATATTATGCTGACAATACATAATCTGCTTCCCTGTCTTGACCACAAGTCTATTCCATCTGTTGTATGCTTCCCTGTCTTGACCACAAGTCTATTCCATCTGTTGTAAGTTCCTCTTACCCTAAGGTCACAGCATAATATCATCTTTTTTATCAACACTCCCCGGTACTTTCCCATGGTTGTTCTGTTAAAGCTTTTTGGTACACAAGTATCATTATATAACACACAATCTTATTTTGCAAATTATCCTTATTGATTAACATAACACTTTGATTAATACATATTCTTCTTTACCATTACCCTCTGTTGCCTAGATGTTGTTCCTTAGATTTTCCATATATCTACAATTCAACCTTTTGGTCTCATGAAAATGAAACCAATTCAACATGTCTAAACATCACACTCGTTTTCTGATTCGACATCTTCACATTTGTAGTCGCCATCTCCTATTAATGCTCTTGTTTCGGTTTCTGTCTGAGGCATCTGATAGGGAGGAGGTGCCTTTCCTTCGATTGCCGTGATGATTATTCTGTTGAACAGAGATCTAATACAGGGGATACAACAACATCCACACAACACTAATGTGGTCACCATACCTACCAGGGACAAACACACCGAGACGATCACCCCCTTCCATTTGCCAAACCATTGTTCAAATATGCCTCCTAATGGATTATTTATTTATTATATAGTGTTCATGCATTTTATCTGACAGAGTTCTAAGTCCTTCGAGTGCTCTGGTTACTGAGCCATCTGGGGCGGTGTTTTTAGGGATAAATGTGCAGCATTGATCTCCAAACATAGAACATACGCCCCCTTTTTCGGCCAATAGCATGTCTAAAGCAATCCTGTTCTGTATAGTCATTAGTGAGGTAGCTGCCAGTTGCTCAGATAGGCCCGCTACTGCATCTCTGGTTTTGTTTGCCAATCTAAGAACATTATAATGAATATAGTTAATTCTATCTACGTTTTTGTTGAGTGTGACTGGGAATATGGCGCTAATGATTGGGATGCTCTCAAATCCAGATGCCACCTGGTTTACTAATTTATATTCATCTGGGACTCCTCTAGGAACGCCTATGGCATCTATATGTAGTTGAGTCTGACTGTAGGTCAAAGGTATTTCTCCTACGGTGCCTATTCTTTGTCTGTCCTTGTTGTCTTTGTCTAAGTAAGAATAAGGGAAGGCCTAATCTAACCATCGCACAGGTTCCTGACCACTGCACTGGCAGGCTGACATGTAATGTCTTGTAGCAGTAACAGTACCAGAAGAGATCTGCCCTTCCCCATACCCTAGAACTGGCGTTTCCCCAACAGCTGATATTGCTAGTCTTTTCACACTAGTCCGCGGGCATGTGTCCAAGATCCGTACCTGTACCTTTCCTGGCAAAACAAGTATAATTATTGGCCTTGGGCGTAAACACTGGAGTACACTGGTACTGTGGAGTTCTTTATTGGTGGAAAAATAGTACTCAGGGTGGTACAGTTGGGTGGGCTGGCTTGTCTTGTTAGGGCTAGCATGCATTGAAAACCTGTGAGGTCTAGGTCAGGAAACAAAGGTGCTGGGGTCATAAATAGGGTTGGTCTAGCTGATGAGCATGCTATGCAGTTGCTCATGTTCATGGATATAGCTGTGGCTGCCATCCAATCTAACCACATATTTTTATCCCCATATCCTGTAGCTAGTTTAACAATGTCAGGTGGAGTAAATGGTCCTGTTGTAATTTTCAGTAACTGACTGCCCGTATCTAACTTTACAACCTTGTCAGATGCCACGTTGGCATTGTTCTGTTGCTTCTCTGACTTCAATAAGTTGACTCGTGCTAAGCCCATCGTATCTGCCCCCACCTGGTCCACTCCTATGATTAAATGGTGGCTTTCTCCTGTGCCCCTTGAACAGGGACCGTTCGGATTGGGATTCTGTTTGAGTCCCGTGATGGTTAGGGTTAGGGGGTTATACTCCTTGCCTACTTTTGTTCCGTCAATCAGTCCCCTTCTAACGAAGATGAGATCTCTAGCACACACTTTAATTTTTGGACACAGTTTTTTTTTCTTCCATTGCACTCCCGTCCATCCCGGCACAAAAGTCCAGGTGGGACACCACCGCTGATTAAAGTGTATACAGAAATAAACATCATATCCTCGCCATGCTGCCCCGTTGTTCCCACATCTAATCGTGCTGCATAGATAAAATTGGAAAATGGTGGTCGATCCCAAGGTATAATCTATTTCTATTCCCCCATATCTTGACAGACACCAGTCTTTTTGTTTACCCCTTGCCCTTTTGGTTATGCGCTGAGTCTTATTGTCCGTGTGTTTGTCCCCTTCGGTGGATTCCCACAATAATAATGACATAACTATTAACACAGAGATTATAGACAACACTCCCAACCAACACCACCTAGTGTGATGTGGTTCTCCCATCACCTTAAACATTTTCTTGCACTATAGTTAACCTACTTGTACACTGCATAAGCAAATCCTTCTAGTGATCCAACTTCTTTCTATTTGCCACCTGTTTCCTGGGAAAACCTTTCCCTGGAAAGCTTTTAACCCTTCTTGATTAGTTAGAACACACTTTTCCGCTAAGCTCAAGTCTCTCTCCTCTTCAAATGTCTTTGTCTTTTCTTATCTCTTCTGAAGTCCCCATAGGCGAATCTCCTGCTGCACACTGGCTCCAATGGTACCACGAGTCGCCTTCCCCTTGGAGTCTGACGGCATGAGACGTCCTCTCCACCACCTTGTAGGATCCTGTCCACCTTGGCTCTGACCACTTCCTCTTAATCACCTTCAGCAGAACCCACTCTGTGGCTGGCGTCGTTTGCCCCTCTAGGCTCCCTTGGTTGCCGGTCACCTGTTTGGAAAAAGCTGAGACCAGAGTTGTTAGTTGATCGTAGTAGGGCTTGTACCTGGTATGGCCCCCTTTTTCCTTGGAGATCTGATTCAAAGTACATAAAAATTCACTCATCCTTTATATAGCCTCCTTCATTTACCATTTTATTTACCCAGGAATACCTTGGGCTGGTATTCATAGGAAATTTATAATTCTTTTCCATTGTTTTCTCCCTTTAGTGGCCTTAATTCTCATGCTAGTGAGAGCTATGGGGAGACAATCTACCCATGTTCTCCCTGTCTCCTGCATTGCCTTTCTTAACTTAGATTTAAGAGTTCCATTTCCACACTTTCCACTAGCCCTACTGATTGTGGGTGATAAGCACAATGTTTCTTCATTTGGATACCTAATTTTTGTCCCATTTTATTTAAAACTTAATTTTCAAATTCAGGACCATTATCACTATATTATCTGTTGTGGAATACCCCATCTAGGAATTATTTCAGAGCAGATAATTTTTCCACTACATTAGCTTCAACTGAGCTTGTAGGAAATGCTTCTGTCCATTTTGTAAATGGGTCCACCATTACCAAGCAGTACTTTTTCCCTGCACATGGGCTAAGGTGTATGAAATCCATCATCCATGTACCAAATGGTTCAGCCAGATTAAGAATTTTACCTTGTTGAACTTTCAAACTTCTTAATCACCCCCTTTTCTGAAAAAGAATTTTTCAGAGATAAAGTGTCCTCGCCAGCCCTCATGCTGATACCTTGGCGGTCTGAATGGGCAGGGATCCCCCCGAATTAGGAGGGGTGCAGACCTAACCGTCGCTACAACCCTCCGAAACTGTTAGCACCCTTCTAGCACCCTATGCTTGAGACAGCGTATCGAGGCTGTGCTGGTCAGGAGAGTGGGCGTTGCAGTCAGACCCGTGTCCACCTTACAGAGTATAATATCTGCCCCCTTTAGCAGTCAAGTGTTTTCTGCGGGTTCTTTCATGCAATTGTTTGTCAACGCATAGGTTTGTTGCTTGGCTGCCCCTCCCACCATGGACATTGTCTCTGCCAGTGCCCCAACTGGCCACACAGAAAACATGAGTTTGCTGGTGGACCCCAGCATCCTGTGCAACCCCCACCTCTGCCCCGCTTGCCTCTGGCTGCCCTAGCCTTTCTTCCCCCAGAGTGAGGGGGTTGTTGTCCCCCTGACTGCCGTACCATCTGCCGTACGAATCTCCCCTCGTGCCTCATCCAGTTGCAACCTCAGTAACTGCGGTTGGACTGACTCAGCACTACTCCTATCTTCCTCCTCACTTCCCCATTGTTTTTCCTGTTTCTCCTGTTGCTCAGTAGAGCTACCAGGGACATCTGGGTACGTATGCTGTTCTAACCATGCCAATGCACCTGTCATGGTTGGCTCCTGTTTTGACATTCCCCTATTCATCTTGCATGCTATGCTATCATAAATTCGTCCGACGTCTTTTATCCTTGGTTATACCTCCATGTCTTCGTTGACTAGTTCTATCGCCTTTTCATCTCACCTAAACACTTTATACATCCTCACCCTCCATCACACATATGCACTCACCTAACCACGTAAAATACCATAGAACATCAATGAGAAATGACACCAGTGAGCGTAGCCTCTAGGACCTCTCCCCGCACGTAAAGACAAACCAGTGAGCGTGGCTTTTATGAGATAAAACTCAAGGGACTTTAAACCCCCTCACTTCTCTTTTCCGGACCCACGGGTATATCGACCTGTGTCTACCGTTGGCCTTTCACCACACGGACAAAGGGAACTCTAACCCCCGTGCTTTTCGCCAGGGACTCTAACCCTTAGCGACGTGCACGCTTTCTTCAGTTAATGCTTTATTCATTCAATTTCTGATGAGGACACTGACAGTGAAATGACAACAGACAATCTGTTATACCCAATAGCAAAACTTTGAATAAACAGGTGTCTGCTTACCTTTGGTTTTTTTTTTTTTTCTCAGCGGCGCCACTTGCTGTTGTCACCACACCACAGTAGCCCACTGAGTAATTGGGAATTTCCCTCTTTCCCACTGCCCCTTAACCAACATCGTCAGCGTAGGAGGACAGCCCCCATATTCTTCACATTCTCTATCAAATTCCCCATCCATGTTTCTATTCTTCACAATTTACAAAACAGTCATACACAAAATTACCAACATTCAACAAATGCAATTCCTGGTGCCTATCAATAGTGACTGGTCTCACACGAGATTGTAATTCACCACTGTGCCTAGTCGATTCAAACAACCTTTCAGCATTTACTCCTCTCCCCGCAACAGAGCAGTGGTCTTACCCCACCTTTAACCAGGCGTCTCCTTTTTTACCCCGTCCTACGGACCTTTGGACAAAAAAGGGGGACTCTATACCCACGCCTTTTCCCACCAGGGACTCTTATACCCTTCGGCGACATGCACGCTTTCCTTTAATCAATGCTTTATTCAGTTACTCTTTACTAGGACAAATATAGTCTAATCACAACACACAATTTGGTATTCCCAATAGCAGAACTTTGATAAAACAGGTGTCTGCTTACCTTTTCGTGTTATTCAGTGGCCACGTGTTATTGTCATCACACCATACTTGTCCATTGTATTTCTTTTCTCAGGCCGTCACTTCTCTGTCTTCATCACGTCGGGGTCACCAAATTGTTGGATTTTCGCCCATTCTACTCAATATTCTCATTATTCTAGGTGAGAGCGAAATCTGCGTGTTCTTTTAATGAAGCGATAGGAGAAGATATTCGGTCATTAATCTGTTTATTAAGCAGTAAGTGAATAAAGCATACAGAGCTCTGGGTCGAGATCTTCCTGTCCCTGACAATCAACAGAGTGTCTCGATGTTGTTCCTTAGATTTTCCATATATCTACAGTACTCAGAAAATAAATGTGGTGTGAAAATTGGTGACAAAAGAACAGACTACTTCACATAGAAATGTGGGGTGAGGCAGTGCTGTAACTTGAGTCCAGCACTGTTCAATATTTAAATTAATGAGTTAGCAGTGCTGTTGGAACAGTCTACATCCCCTGGCCTCACTCTACATGACACGGAAGTAAAATGTTTACTCTACACAGATGACCTGATTCTGTTGTCATCCTCAGAAGAAGGCTTACAACAGAACTTGTCTCTGGTAGAAAATTTCTGTCAGAACTGACAGTAAACCTAGAAAAAACAAAAGTAATGATCTTCTGAAAAAAGGCCCAATGTCAGGAAAACAGGTTCCAGTTTTTTCAAGGCAACACCACCCTAGAACAAACCCTAAATTACACCTACCTTGATCTGAAAATCATAGCATCAGGAAGTTTTAACATGACAGTGAATGCTTTAAAAGAAAAATCTCAAAGAACACTCTATGCTATAAAAAGAAAACTTCAAAAATGTGACCGAACATATAATTCAGGGGCACATTAACGCAAAAAAAGGACATTATACTTTTGTGAACTGCAGTTCTGACAAAACAGCCTTTTTCTGTTTTGCATACATTCTCAGCTCAAAAATCACTTTTGGAAAAGGAACTGATGCTAATAATGGTTAGGTTAGGGTAGTGCTTTAATCAATTAGTAAGTTCATTTTGTATTTGCAGTGTTGAAAAAAAAAATCATAAATTCATATAAAATATGAAAAAACATCATTCACGTTAAAACATTAGTGGTAAATTGTGATACTTCTTTTTACTCTTCTCATTCTCAGCCTATCTGTGCATGTCTCTTAATCATTCTGTGACTTCAGTACATTAACAGTTGCCCTCCTTATTGTTTTATATTAAAGACAGTATTAATGTGTGTTCAAAGTATATGAATATATTCATATATATATTTATGAAACAAGAAACACTTTTATTGACTAGCACAACACAGTAGCTTATAATAAAATACAAAAAGGTACAACAAAAAGTGCAGATGTGCAATGAACATGTCCTGTTCCGGCTGTGACAACGCGTTTACCATGTAGCGTAGCTCATAGATGCGTTTATGAGGTAGTTTGTTTGTACAGGATTCCTGGCCGAGCTTTGAATTTTCTTTTCACCTTCAACCGCAACCGCAGGTGAAACTGAGAATTTCTGTAAGTTTCTGGTCACAGTCAGAGTCAGTAGTCAACTAACTGCATTGTATCTTCGGCTTTGTTTGTGACAACAGCGAAAGTTGCATCATCATGTGTCGGTTCTTCTTTTGATGGTTATCTATTGATAATGAAGTATAACTCCTTTCACCTTGTCTGCTCATTTATTATTCAATCCAGAGCCTGATTGCTCCAATAAATTGGCATGTGGCAGTGTGGTGTCTGACAATCAGTCATGGAGGAGAAAAGGACACGGAAATCTGCCTTCACAAAGGAAGAAATCCTCATCCTGCTCAATGAAATTGAACAAAACAAAGATATACTGTTTGCTAAATCAAAGTACAAATCTGCCAACAAAACAAACGCTAATCTCTGGAATGCAATTGCTGACAAACTCAGTGCTTCCAGCAGGCAGCCAAGGACCGGGGTGGAGGTGCGTAAAAAATGGCAGAACTAGTCTAGTCACACTAAAGAGAGGGAAGCAGAAGTGAGGAGGGAGAGGGAAAGGGTGACTGGAGGAGGCATAAGCACTGTGACTCCTCTGACCCCAGAGGAAGAGTGAGCCCTGGCTGTAATGTGGCCAACAGCCGCTGAGGGCATACCTGGAGGCATTGATGTCTGTGGGAATGAGACATTGCCAGCATCACCAGTCTCCCCTTCCCCAGACTGCAGTGCCTCCTCCCCTCAAGCCCATGCTGCTCCCTAACCCCCCGGGCCCTCGCATATGAGACCGTCTGAGACTGCTGGCAGCCACAGGCACCCTGACCTGGAATGCCAGTGCAGCAGAGAGCTGATAAACCTGGAGAAGGAGAGGCTCCAACTGCTCCGGGAGCTCATAGAACAAAGGGAGAGGCATCATAATGAGAGGATGGCCCTGAAAAGGGCGAAGCTTGACCTGCTGGCAAAACAAGTCGATTTGGTAGAAGTACAGTTTCAGAGGCCCTCCATTTCAGTGCCAATATTACTGCCCCCCGAGCAAGGTACGCTATTTCAATGATTGTGTAACAAATATTGTGCATTTGAACATAATTTGCATCGAGCATCCTTTTCTGTTGACCAGCAGCAGAATGAAGGCTAACTGCTATTTGCCCTTGTCAATGTGCATAATAAATCCATTGAATCCATTTCATATCTAACATTTTCTTCCCTGACAACACAATTGTATGGAAGGCCCACATCATGCAACAGTTTAACCCCTGCTCTAGCTTGAAGGTGATCATGGCACATGAATTACTTTGCTACCACCTTGCTGACAATATTACATATAAGATTAAAGCTCCAAGTGTTAAGCCATGGTTTAAGTGTCTGAACAGTTGTAGTGGATGAAAGGTAATAACTGTGAAAGGCTTGCATGCCAAAAAAGTTGAGTCATTGACAGAAAATGAAACCAGTCATTTGTGAGAGAATACAAATTTAATGAAGCCCCAAACCAGTTTACATAATTAACAAAACACAATGGCAATCAGCTGTCGTCTTGCATCAACTCCTGCCTGACGCTGCACATCACGCCTCTCTCTGGGTACAGGCAGTGGCGCAATGTTCTGCTCCTGCTCCTCCTCTTCCTCCTCCACCTCTGGTCCAACATTTGGCATGGGCACTTTAGCCATCACTGCCATGTTGTGGAGCATTGCAGTGACCACAACCACTGCACAGCTCCTGGTAGGGGAGAACCTGAGGCCGCCAGATGACTTGTGGACACAGCGGAAGTGCATTTTCCACATTCCAATGGCCCTCTCCACTACATTCCGGGCCTCTGCATGTATGGCGTTGTATCTCCTTTCTGGTTCAGATTGAGGGATTGCCACAGGAATCAGGAAGGACCGGAGTGGATACCCACTGTCCCCCAATAGCCTTCCGCCTCCGAAATCGCCATTATTTGCCATTACACAAAGGGCAGAGTTTGCCCATATGAATGAGTCATGTGTGCTGCCGGGTCATTTAGCAACCACATCCAAAATTATACCCTGGGAATCACACACCACCTGCACATTTAAAGCTACATACCCTTTTCTGCAGGTGTAGGCAGGGTCATCATTCAGGCAGGGGGAAGTATGGGGATCAGGGTGTCATCTATGGCACCTACAACCTGGGGGATGCCTGGGTTAGTGAGCCCATAGAACCCTTGCTTCACCTTCAGTATGTTCTACCATGTTCTTGGGAACCTAATGTATGTGTGGCAATGCCGCAGCAGCAAGGCTGTAACTGAATGCACAGCCTTAGACACAGCAGCCACACTGAGACCATGGCCCTCCCCGATCGTCTGCAGGTATCCCCCAGTGGCATAGTACCGCAGTGCTGTTAGGAGCTGGACTGTAGGGGTTAGGGCAAAGTTGCACAGGGTGGATCTTGCCAAATCTCCCTCTGTGAGTTTCTTCAGGGAAAGGATTTCAGCTCTTGGTAGCCTGTACCTTTCCAGGATGGCTTCATCATTGAAGTGGTCTAATGGATTGAAGTTGACCCTCATTGCATAATTGAGTCTGACACAAGTACTGCGGCATCAACGTACTCTTCTGCACCTTTGGTTGAGGTAAAGGACTCTCTGGAGTGCAGCCATGACTCAGCCTGTTCTCCACAATGCAGGGGTGGTGGTGTTTTGGCCTTATTTATAAGATTTTACAGGTGCAGCCATTTTTCTCAGTAATACAAAGTAATTACATGATAATTTTCTTATTATTGTACGTTAATTGGAGTATATATGCCAGGTCACCTGACACTTTGAAACTATTAAAAAAATTTTCGAAACACTGCACAGTTAATTCAGGCTTTGACACAATTAAGACTGTGTCCAAACACTGCCACGTCATTGGACACTCTGAAACAATTAAGACTGTGTTCAAACGTTACCACAGCTGACACTTAGGAACAATCAAGACTGTTTCCAAACGCTTTGGCCGCTGACTCTTAGGAACAAGAAACTGTTTCGAAACACTTGTGATGGGGACATCTGCTGGTGACATAACAATGTATGTCATAACAAGTAATCTGCAATAAGTCTGCATTGAAGAATTGGACATATGTAACAATATATGGGGATGTAAAACAGTTCAAGCATCTTGTAGTTGCATAATCTCATGTGCATATATTTTACGACCCTCTTAAAAACTGATGATTCTCAATGGTCGAGCAAAGATGACACATAACCTATGTTATCATGTCACTAATATAGCTTCCTCCTGGAAGTTACATGCTGCATAACAACCAGAACATTACGAATGTATGTGGCCTACTTTCAAATACAGTTTCAAAATCGTTGCTATTTAATAAAACGTATTATAGTGACATCTGAGGAAGTATATTATACTGGTTAATAACCCTAAACTAATATTCACTTCTTCAAAGCAGACTTAGAGTCAGCTACCAGACCATTTGGAAACAGTCTTGATTGTTCCTAAGAGTGAGCTATGTCAGTGTTCCAAAACAGTTCTAATTTTTTCAAAGCATCAAATGGCGTGGCAGTGTTTCAAAGCACTCTTAATTGTTCCAAAGCGTCAGATAATGTTTCAAAATGATCTGAGCTAGTCCAACGCATTAGCATTGTCAATTGTTTCAGTCCCTTGTCCCTCAGTTTATGTAACCCAATGGTTAACGCCCTGAGCTGCCGTTTGTGAGTAAAAGCGAAGTTGCGTTGTTTGAATCTGAACAAGCCAATGAACTTTTATTGCATAATACTTTGCCAGCGGGCTATGTACCTTGTGAATGTGTGTATATGGAGTAACTAAATAAAATAGGACCCACCTACTGGGACAAAGTTTCTCTTGAGGGAATAATACGTCCGCTGATTTGTGTAGGCTACCAGCAAATGTTATTATCACAAGTGCTTTGAAACAAGTACGTACAACTATTGTGACACATCAGCTAAATGAGTCAAAGCCTTGAATAGACAGCGGTTAGAATTACTTTGGTTTTCTCCTTCGCTTCTCAGGGAAAGCCTATTCGGTCATGTTGGGTGTTGCTATTATTTGCATGCTCTGCATTCTCAAATAAATAGATTTACAAAGAAATGCCAGATTCTTTTAATTAGTAATTCATTCGTGCATTTGGAAAATGATCATGATGAAACACGACTAATGACTTTGTCATTAGTCCAGGACATTTCACAGAGATAATCACATCACAGCCTATGTTTCTCCTATCTGCATATTCAAGTAAGAAAAAGCTTAGTAAACAGACTATTTGTTCCAAAAATACATGTGGTAAGTGTAACTTCAAACAGCTACCCAGCCAGATTTGAACTTCCTAAATGACAAAAAACAGCCAGGGACTCTTCTCAAAGAACCACAGGAAACTTCTGTTATAGGGCTGTATTATGCGTATTTGATCATGATGACATAACACCCATCTGGGTGAAGCATCGGAACATCGATATATTTTTGAAGCAATTGCTTCAATTGTGTCAATTGTTTCAGAAGCCTCGGTTTCGCCATCACTACTAAACAGACAAGAATCAAAACAGACAGGTCAGACCAGAGTAAAGACTCATAGCATAACTGATCACTGGGAAAACAGAGACAAACTCGCATAGAGCAAACAAAAGGCAGGGTTTAAATACACAGACTAACAAGCAAACGAGACACAGGTGAACAACAGGGCAGGTGAAACAAATGAGCAATCAGCTAAGCAGGTAACAAGGAAGGCGGTTCAGACACAAGGGGGAATGAAAACAAAAGCACATGGACAGGGAAACAAAAACCAAAACACAAAATCAGATGGCATTACTGACACATATAGCTTATGCTGCGCTACTTGACATTGACTGACTGAGGGCCCACCAGCAGTAGGTGACAGTCTTACTTTATGATAGCGCTACCATTACGTTACCTTATCTCATTATCATCAACATTAATTGAATTAATCATCATCATTATGGCATCCACACACTCACTACCTCCCTGCTTCCTCGCTGCTAGTTCCTGTGAGTTAATCATGAAGCTACTCCATGCTTACCGCTTCAACTACACTCTTCTTCTGCTCCTGCTCACTCTGTCCTTCAGCCCTGATATGCTCACTCTGTCCCTCCTCGGCTTCCCTGTCACACGCCTGCTCCTCTGCTTGGCAGTGGCCATAGTAAGCCACCTCTCCTCCTCAAGTTCCACCTGTTGCTGCACAATGTCGGGTACTGTAGATATTGAAGATACTTCAGCCCCTTCAGCAAACATGTCTGTTAGTTTTGCACATCTGACGACATCTACCTACATTTTTTTGGCCCACAACTTCTCCACACCTCCCTTGTGCTTTTGTTTATCCATTTTGATGCATTAATCCAGCCACAGATTTTTGGCTCTTAGCCACAGCATCTGACACAAGAAACAGAGAGGACAGAGGGGGAGGGCTGGGGCCTAGTAAAAATTGTGATTGGGTCAGGACAGTGTCAGTATAGAAAATAAACCAATGGGCTGTTGCCATTGCTTTATGGGCCGGTCATTGGCCAAAACATTTTTTTAAATTAAAAATTATACTAGCTCCAGGGTGCATCGGCCCACAGAGAAAATGCCCAGTATGCCAAATTACCAGTCCACTTCTAGACGGGGGACAATAACATAAAATAAGAAGGGCTGCCTTCAAGTTGAAATGGCAGGGAAAGCCTTACATTCCAAACATAAATGTGACATTGATTGCTAATATAAATGATCACTACAAAAAGTAAAAAACTCAAATGCATGTGACTGACTGAATCCTGTACATCCACATTATGTCAATTTTCCAACCTAAAAAAACACACAGATCAGACCCTGCCAGCCTGAAATCCTCGCTCTCATTAGCCATTGAGAGGGGAAAATGCTTGGAATGGAAAGACACTGGTGAACTGTAATAAAGTAGTTACTCACTCAAGAATACTTCAATAATAGTAAAGAGTATAGTATTCCGAAATTAACTTCAAAAGTATTGCTTTTCAGAAAGTGTACACATTTACCCATTTGCATTACTTGTCACTACACCATTTATTCTCAGGTTCTCAGGTTGGAGTTTCCAGTATGTAGTATCTACATTCCGGTTCATGAATGTCAGGACATTTTGACTCTGCAATGTATACTGTAGTTCCAATGGGACTGATGACCATTACAAAGTAATGTTTTTTAAAGGGCTTTGTTTTGCCACCATGATTGGCAGTGTTAATGATGATGACCAGTTGGATGCTGAGGCCACCTGGTTTCTGCAAGACACAAATACCTGTCCTGTCCCCCAATAACGGGACAGTCATCCTCAGTCATTAGAGGGCTGGACAGACTGGGCTCATTGGGATGCGATTCGGGGAGCCCTGCCCCCCTTATCTGCTCTGCAGGCGGGGTCAGGAGCCAGGAGAGAGGCACTAATGAGGGCAGGGAGCATCACAGGGCCAGAGTCAGCTACGCTGCACAGAGGCACTCATCAGCTCAAACGGGACCTTCAATCGCAAACACCAGGTAGGATCACCTTTCTCACAGAGTACAGCGGACTCAATAGAGGGCTCTGGGCCTTTGATCTTGGGTCACTAAATCGTATTGGCTAGATGATAATCTTGATGTAATGATCGTAATGGGGCTCTTAGCACTAGCAGCGCTGCTCTTACCATGACACTGCAGATTCATTTCATTCCTGCCCCTCTAATATTTGAGTGTCACTGCCATGTAACATACCATACATGAAATGTAACATCAAATTATATTATTATATTTACCATTTGCGATAAATATGTAATCATATTTATTCATGTTTTATATATAGCTTTCTTATATAGAAAGCTGTTTCAACTGTGTTTGTAATGTCACAGAATGAATACATCAGCACATGCATACCACAGAAATTCAATCTCTGGTACAATAACTGTTCAAGTAGACATTGTTTGCAATGTGCAAATTGAAAACCATGAGATGTATCTGAAAAGCGTGGCAGCTTTTCACAAAGTTAAAAGAGATTGGGTCTGACTGTAATGATTTTAATGAGTATTTAGGCATGTTTTATCTGCTGTTCTCAGTACAGGTGCTTAGCCAGCAGTGCGCTGAATAAAAGGGGGGTTGGGGGTTTAAGACTGCTGACCCATGGTCCCCCCAGCTGCCCTCATTCTGCTGCTTCAGCCCCACACTAGGAGGCAAAGAAAACAGCACAGACCTGAAAACAATGACTACAGCAGCCAGAGACTTTGGCATCTGTGGGAAAATACACTTGAACTTCCAAAACATGGACTGTAGGGCATGCTTTATGGGAATAATTACAGGGCACTGAGGCATGGTTCGCAGGGGACGTCTCCCCCGCCCAATACAAACCATCATCTACTCCACTAAGTGCTTTCATCTGCGTGTTACTATGGCTGGGGGTCTGTGCTTAAAAACCACTCTGCCCTCCCACCCCCCTTAAAATGTGCTATTGTTCCAGCACACAGGAGCAGCTGAACCAATGCGTAATGTGTGCCCTCTCTCATTGCACAGACAGAACAGACAATACCAGCTGAATTACAGGAGCTGTCACTTCCACTCTGCCACTGAGAGTAACAGCGATATTTGTACTGACATTGTTAAACCACATTTCCTCATCATGCGGCTGCCTTCTACATACTGTTCCTTCCATCATTCTCACAACTCAACACTCTGCTGCTGCTATAGACTCACTGCTAAAGCAACACATCATTTACTCCCTTACACTCAACTAGAAGCCTGTAAAATTGCACTCTTGATGTCACAAACAATTGTGAGTAACGGTTACACCAAATAATATTGTTTTTACCTCTTAACTGCCGTTTGCCAAATGAAGCTTAGCCATGAAGCTTGCATTCCTATTAAATTTAATGAATGTGGCTATAAAAAGTGTGCTAGGTTAAAGTTCACAGAATTAAGTATTTTGTCATTATTGTTTTGGTCAACAGCACTATTATATATGTGATTTTCAAAGCACTTCCACAGCATAATAGTGTCAATGTGTCAATGTTTCCCCCAAGTGGCAGTGTAAACATTAAGAATGTAGAAAGCACGTGACTAAGGCTGTTCATTAAATTTAGATAAAAACTATCAGCATGAACACAAACAGAGATGGGATATTATTTAAAAGCTAGGTGGCAGAGCTGAGCCCATGAGTGTGAGTTAAATGCTCCATCTCCAGGGGGAGAGTGTGAGTGGAGTGTGTGAGTGCTCTGCAGCCACAGAAATCAGCTCTCTCCTGCTGAAAGGAGGCTTACACTTTCTCTTTTCTGTCTTAGGTACTTTTCTTGGGAAATAGCTTTCAGTTTCTCTGAAATCCGTGTTATAAAGTTGCAATTTGTAATTTTGTAAGTAAAAGACACAGACAAATATTGATTGAATTCTGGTCATATTTCTGCACAGATTTTGTGAACATTTTTTATGTTACATGTACTGAGTCATTCAATTGCTGAAATGCCACAGAAATGGGCTTAGAAAGTTGTGATTGGAACACATGGTTTTCATTCTTTACATAATTTTGGAATATCACTATTTCATGCACAATTGCCTTTTGGATCATAAAAGTTCCAAAAACTATGTGGATGATAAAAGCTGGCAAAAGTAAAAAATGACAGGAAATAAATTATATTACTTCAACTTCAAACTGTCAGCTATGTTTTACTGTAATATGAATAATTATAGTGCATATCTCTCCTACTGACACTCAATATTGGCTACCAAAACTAGATATTTATTACCTTTTGGTATGCATCATGCATAAAATGAGTGTCACTTGCCAAAAATTTGCAGGTTTCTCTCTTTGAGCAAGGCTGAAAATATACGTCAATGCCATTATTTTTTTGGAGGCAAAAGTTATTGTATTACTGTTTTGCTGGCATAGAAGAGCAACTCTTGCTCTAAGCAGCATGTCCTTGTGTAATGACACACTGTAGCTTAAACAGTTCCATACATTACTCACTACAATATAACAAGACACACAAAGTCACACTATTGCATCATGACAAACACACGTCATGACAGTATTTGAGGACATATGACAGTACAAATAAAGTATTTTAGCTCACCCCTGCCTTTCCTGTCTCTGAATAGTTGACATTAGGTAGGCCAGTCTAATGAGTGGTTATTACAAGTCCACTGTCTGTGTTTTGGTTTAGGAGGCCTTCGTCCAAAGGGAAGGACTTTCCCACGGTGAGCACATTAGGAGATGTAGGCCACACATTCACAGACACTGCAAAGCATGTACAGATTTTTAAACTAACAAACATGGAATATGAGCAAGGAGAAAAGTTAAAACTATCCAGCAATCATAACAATACATTTTTGTTCAGAGGAGTGCTGTGTTGTTACCATGCAAATGTCCCATGCTGGACCTTAGAGAACATGAATATACTGAAATTAGGATGAATTAACATTTCTATACATTTCATGGTACATATACACAAGTGTTGACACACACAATGGGCCTCATTTATTAATATTTTGTAAAACTATGTTTAAATGTATGCATCAATGGATACAAATTAACACATTACACTGGATTTATCAAACAAGCGTAGACACTTGTTCGTATCCCCGTGCATATGTTGATGAATACCAATCAATCGTAAATCAGAAGTGCGTTCATAGAATGTTCGATTAGCATAAATCGACTCTCCTGCAATACCATATAAGGAGCTTGGAATCCCTTTGTTGGCAATGTAAAGAGATGGCAGAAAAAAGGCAAAAGAAAAAAAAACGGCAACAGAAGTTTTGTTAATGGAAGTAGAATACAAAAAAAATACTTTGTTCAGTAGTGTAAGTAGTGGAGTGTCGGGGCCAAAGAAGACCAAAGCCTGACAAGAAGTAACTGTTGCAGTACATTCAGTGTCAAAAGTTCTGCATACGCTGCAACTGGTTAAAAGAAAATGGTTCGACATGAAACTGGAGGCGAATTATTGGAGAGATTTCATTGGCTGGAATTATCTTCGAGGGTGACAGCGATTTTTTTCCCTCGTCTTGGATCAATCACCCGCCAACTCTGAAGGTAAGTTTTTGTATACCAGCCTTATCGTTGCCATATATCCTGGGGGGCAGCTGCACCCGGGCCTGCAAGGAGGGGCATGGCTGGACAAAATGTTAATGACGCATGCAATATATCGTTGGGACTGTCACGTTTTTCCAAAATCAACTTGGAACGAATCCAAACTAAAATCATTTGTTCAAATTGGAACTATTACATATTTAGGATCGTCCACTATACAAGTGTGCACTCGTCTGCCTCTTCCACTCTGCAGCCCCTTTCCTTTTCAAAAAATTAGATTGCAAATTCCTACACAGTAAATGGCCCAATCAGCTGGCTATGTTAGTCCAGTAACATAGCAACGCATGTTTATTAAATAAGATCATAAATGTATTATGACCGTCCTATTTCTACGCTGTTTCAGAAGTCTCAAAATAATGACCTAAACGCCTAAAAAGTTTCTAGCTGAACAAGGCACAGCCACAAGGAGCACAGTGAGTGTGGGTAGAAGCTGCATGAATCCCAGTCTCTACTTTCCTGCCTCTTTCACACCCAACAGGGATGGCATCATTACACCGTGACTTGACAAGAGACTATTAAGTGCACAAAAGCTGCTGAGACTAATTTACAGGCCATCTCCAAAGCACTGATCCACATTAGTGATGGAGAAAGCCAGTCTTTTCAAAAAGTTGAAACAACCATAGAAATTGTTTCAAAAATGTTTTGAAGCTTTTATGCTTTCAGCCAGATGGATTTTGCATCATCATGATGAAATAAGTGTAATACTCACTTGTAACAGAAGGTAGTTGATGCTTAAGTCATTGTAACCGACTTAATTGTAGAGGGAATGACTCCCAACTTCAACATAAGATGTTCAACACAGCCATCTGAGATTTTTTTATATAATACTTCCTCTAATTCATACTTTGATAAAACAATGTCTGTTTAATAGGCTTTTTTACTTGAATATGCAGTCATGAGAAACACGGCTGTGATGCCATTACCTAGCTGAAATGTCCTGTAATAATTTAAAAGTTAGTGTCTACATCAAGCCATGGTCTGGAACATTTAGCCTACAAGAAAAGCAAACTAAATTAAACCCTTTCACTTCTGCCTTTCATCATAATCATTTTACAAATGCTATAATGAATTATAAGCTAAAAGGAGAAAAACATTAACAAAAACATTGTCAACTTTCATGTGATTGCTGTTTCTTTGTAAAAATATTTGGGAATGCAGAGTGTATGAATAATAATTGCATACAACATGGCTGAGTGGACTTTAACTGACAGGTGATGCCCACTATCTTTGCAAAGAGGTTTTCAATAATTTAGCAGATGTTTCACAACAATTGTAGCTGCTTCAGAGCACTTGGTATTCAATTGTAGGTCTGACCCATGTCAACCCCATTCACACCAAAGCTAGCTGTTCCTTCATTTTAGTACTCCTCTATTTGCACCTTGCCATTAAAAGTGATTACATTTTTCTTTAATTGTTTACGGAACCTTTACAAACGCAAATTTTAACAAACATTAGCTGGCAAGCTGTATATGTCAGAGACTACACAGAGTAGTACAGGTGTGATTCACACAAGTGACCCATGGCATTAGTAGCTTAGTCTGATGTGCTGACGCAGGATACTGAGGTAATTGCTGCATAAATTACTGTTATGATTATATTTACTTGCAAAACAGTGAACCGAATATAGGCTTAAAATAGAATATCAAACATGGACGATGCTTGAACAAGCCATTGACTTACGTGACTAAACTTAATGAAACTATTCTCATGCTTGTTCATAGCTGTCTGGATTGCTAGCGAGCACAGCTAATAAAACAGTCTTTTAAAAATGTTAAGGTTTTCACATCATTTATTTTGATAAATAATTTATAACATCCTGTTCACTCATAAAGCTACTATCGAACTAGCCATTTTTGCTATAGGCTAGTGAGTTTATGATTTTGTACGCAACATATCGTGGTTACATACTTTGTGTAGTTCAACCTCAATTTAAAATAGCCATATACCATTGTAACAGCATGCACCATAAACACATCCTGGTGTTGATGCAGTATATGGTGAAGCATTTTCGTTGTTTAGGCATGATTTGTTTCCCAGAATTATGGCATGGCAGTAAAAGGCAGTGTATGGTTGTATACTTCATATGTAGTCATGTTATGTGAGATTTCACGAGTGTGTTTTATATTGGTTTCCTCCAGCTGAGATGGCTTTAGGTACACCCTGTCTCCTGGCCTGGGTCCTGGGTTTGTTCACACTCCTGGGTCCTGTGTCACCTCTCCATACTGCCACCGCAATGATGGGCTTCCAGTCTGCCTTCTCCGCCACACGCTCCAGTAGCATCCTGGGAGGATCTCAGCAGGCCGTGACCTTTGACAGGCTCCTGGTTAACATAGGCAATGACTTCAACCCTGACACCGGCCGCTTCCGCTGCCGTATCCCTGGAGCGTACTACTTTGCTTTCACTGTGGGCAAGTTCCCTAGAAAGCTTCTGTCTGTCATGCTGGTGAAAGACGGACAGGAGGTGCAGGCCATGGCGTATGATGGCCATCGGCGCAAGGACCGCAAGGTGCAAAGCCAGAGTGTGATGATCAGCCTGAAATCCATGGACACTGTGTGGCTCCTCCTTCACACTAGCCCCAAGTACGCACTGTACAGTAATGCGGGACCCTACATCACTTTCACTGGCTACCTGGTGTACCCTGACTCCCCCACTGGCTATATTAGTAACCACTTAGCAGCACCTGGACTGGGGTACCATGGCTGCCCTCCACTGAGAGACCCCAGGCTGTCCTGGTCAGGGGCTGGTTTAACAGAGCAGCCTCGCTCTGCCTTCTCTGTTGCCAAAACCTCCTCTGTCCTTGGGGAGAGTTCAGAGCAAGGGGAGAAGGAGGCGCTGACTTTTGATGTTGAGTATGTCAACATTGGGGGCCACTTCAACAAGTCATCTGGCCGCTTCACCTGCCACTTTCCTGGTGCCTACTACTTCTCTTTCACGGTAGGCAAGCATCCACGGCGGGCACTCTCAGTCAAGCTCATGACGGGCGTCGGTGAGGTGCAGGCTATGATATTTGATGAGGACGAGTCACGACGACGGGAGATGCAGAGCCAGAGCCTTCTCTTGTCACTGCGGGAAGGGGACAGCGTCTGGCTGTACAGCCAACAGCATGAGCGCTTTGCTGTCTACAGCAACCAGGGCCGCTACACCACCTTCTCTGGCTTCTTGGTCTACCCAGAGGGCACCCTGCACAGGTCGGGCAGAACTCACTTCTGAGGACCACAGTGTTTGAAAAGACAGTAACTAACATTTCTCAGCATTCTCAGATATTATGTGTTAATACAAGTTAAACCCTTTGTGATAGTAAAGACTACAGGGGACACAGAAAGCACACTGGAGCATGATGAGGAATTAAAAAAACATTCACAGCATTAAGTATGATGTTTTTGTTGTAAATGCATCAATGGCAAATTGTATGAAACTCATGTTTTACCTCGAGGTGGTGAGACTGCTGTCAGTGGTCAGGGCTTTATTAAAATCCATTATGAGTGTGATTCAGCAGGAGAAGCTCTAGATTTAGTGATGGTCCTCATATTTCACTCTGCATTATAAAGTCATGTGTCCCATTAATTCACATATACTTATCTAACAGACACAATGTACGCATGCCCAAGGTTTATTAATCACCATTAAGTATTCACTACTCCTCTGTTTTTGGATGCATTCGATCACACTTGTGTAGTAGCATGATCCTCAGCATCCGCTATAGCTGTCCATGTTATTCATCATTATGTTAAGAATCTACATGTGTAATGGAAAATAGGGATTGGCTGAGGACCAGTGCCATTGGGCATCAGAAATCAATTGCATACATTTTTTTCATGTTCTGTCAACTATTAAGCATTTCATGGGGTATTTGAGCACTGAGAAAGTAAAAAATAGTTTAGCGTGGCACCCAGTAAACAGTCGTGCAACATTCCTGTAATAAACAGATTCTATATTGGGCTCTTGCTGTAGTCTGCAGTAGACTGCAGTAGAACAGTATCTGTGCTACAGAGACACAGCAGAGCTGAACTGCGGGGGTTAGTTACACACACGAAAGCCTGGAATGTCAATCACTGAGCGTTTCCAAAATGGGGCACATCTTTATTTCTATTTAGCTTATGTAGATGTATTTCTTATGAACAACAAAGGGTTTGCAACATTCAGCCAGCCAAGTTATGATACAACTGAATCAACTACCATTTGTCTAGTTTATCATTCTGAACACCTATATAGATGTCACAATTGTTTTTGCAACCAGTTAAAATGGGTTGTTGGTAAATACTGGGAATGTTAGATGAACTGAACTATTTGTGGGTACATTGTCCGGTGCCAGATTTTCCTCCAGCCATGAATCAGAGTTGCTTCAATGTGAAGCAGCACCAGGTGGTGAGCCGAGAACAGTGCAGGAAAAATTGAAATTTACAAAGTTAGATTGTTTAATTCATAAAGATGCCAATAGTTAACTGACCAGTTATCCCAAAGCTATCTCTTTATTTCAAATGACAGCTTTCTAGTGTTACAGCATACTGGCAATAAAATGGAACCAAATTCAGTTACATGATTTTTTTTTTTTACTATAAATATTATATTTCTGATATATTTTTGACTTGGAGGAAACAAAGTCTATTTAACTGTGTATTGCATCAGCTAAGAATGCAGTGCACAATAAGGTGAAGGACACAGACCTCCCAAAAGCTGTGATGTTTCATGAGCATTTACAGTGCAGAATTTCTGAACAACATTTTAATTTACCAGTATTGAGAGAATGAAGAGTACAGTTACTGACAGATCATAATATGAAATGGGAAATCATTTCATCTATACACACCAGTTGTTGTTGATTTTTCTGTGACTTTTTAAGTATAGTTTACTATATCTTTGGTATTGTTAATCGAGGAGGATAATAAGGAACAAGTTGGAAGTAATGCTACATTTAAAAACAAAGTTTGTTCCTCCTCTCTCCAGCTTACCAGCCACCCCTGTGAATGCCAAGCTGTAAATGTAGAGCTGTAGAGCCATCCTTAGAGCCTGTGACCAGGCTGATATTTTAGAGTGAGACTCCTGATGTGGTCATCAGAGCACACAGCAACTTCCATCTAAAACTTTTTTGTCATTTGCTATTGTCAAGTTCCAAGCAATGTTTTTGCAGTACCCTGCTAAGGCAACTCTAAGACTTTCTTTCCAAGCATGGATTTTACTGAATTTCTAAAGCGGTTTAAAGCCAAATTAAGCTTCATAATTAAGCTTCACAATTTTACACTGTTGACTCCACTTTTCCTTTTGATATAATATTTAGAATCATTCTATGTAATATTGAATTTACTTATGTATCCAAATAATGTTATTACCCTTTTTTTTAAACCAAATAAATTCTAAATGGATTAATAAAAGAAATATGAAAAAGCAAACAAAGCAGGTTTTACGTCTTTTTTTTACACACGCACAAACAATTTACATTTCTTGTGAAATCTATTCTGATCCTATGAGCAAACTAAAACAGCAAATGCTTTGTATGACATTAATGATGATTACTTCACAAATCCCTTATTGTTTGCAAATATGTATTTACAAATTGCAATCCAACTGGTTTGGCTTACATTTGATAAATAAGGCCCAGTGTTTGCTACTTTAATCTTGGCATGGGTGGGTGGCTATAACTAACAGCAGCTAAGGCTACATCTTTATATCATTATTTTTACTTTGGCAACCAAACACTCTGAATAATTTCATATTCAGGACTGTTTTTGACCAAAGGTTTTCTGCCTTCTCAGTGGACATAGCTCATTCCCACTATCTCCCCCAATATATATATATATATATATAAAATTGAGAGAAAGGATTTATTTAATTCTTTACAGGGAACACCTTCAGTATGGGCTTTCACACACACAAAAGTGTTGATGCAGGTTTTGGACATTTATTAGGTACAATTCAAAAGTACTAATGCACTGAGTATAAATCCATCTTGAGGCTGCAGTTTTAGACCATTTTTTAAATGATGCAATCTCAGCCCCTCAAGTCAATAGCTTTGACCTCCTATCACTTATACTGCCATTGATTTAGATCCCACTCTAATGAAAAGAGAGGAAAAATCTAATTACAGCATCATGGAACTCACAGCATCACAGAATATTTTACACACGTGATGAAAAAAAACTCCATCAGAAATTAAGTCCAGGATATTATGATAGCCTCACTAGTTTAGTGAATGAGATGAACAACAATGCTGAACCTGTACTGAAAGGAATCAGTGTTACATATAGTCCTATAAAAAACAAAATCTACATTGTGGGTGAGCTACAATTTTCACAGATGGCTAGAGGAAAACTGTCAAACATTCTAGGTCTCAAACCAGGGGCTTATTTATCTTTAGCTGACTCAGTGGTCCCCCACCCTGCCAATATTCATGCAGGTTTCTGTGCGGACATTATTGATTACCAGAGAGTTGGTAATAGCTAGTTTGTGCCTCTGCTGTCATCTGTGCATATAGCCAGTGCAAACACAGCATCATCACAATCCCATATGATAAGCCACATTACGTACCTGTGAGTAAAAGGCACATTGATGATATCACTGTTGAACTGAAATTGGATCAGAACGAGAACATTTCCTTCCATTTCAGGAAATCATCACCAAAATGGCAGGGTATACGCGGTATGTACATCCAAGTAGATATGTAGATTATTATACAGCACAAGCTGGTAATGGTTTACCAGGTTACAGCAGTTCTAGTGTTATGTATGGGTGTTGTCCTGGAAGCTTACTCAAGGGTCTATTCAGGATGGCCATGCTGCTACTGAGGAGAGGGTACAGCACAGCCAAACCACATTTAGAACATGATAACATGAGAACATATTATGACAAGGACAGGCCATTCAGCCAAACAAAGCTTGCCATTACATTATTTAAAGAGTATCCAAAACTGCATTGAGTCTGGACTTGAACACGGCAAGGGTCTCTGCCTCAACTACATGACCTGGCAACCTATTCCATGTATTGATAACTCTGTGTGAAATAATACTTCCTTACATCAGTGCGGAGCTTACTCTTAACTAGTTTCCATTTATCCCTTTATAAATTTAAAAACCTCTATGAAATCACCCCTTAGTCTCCTCTTGCTGAGTCTAAATAGGTTAAGTAACTTTAGTCTTGCCTCGTAGCTTTTATGTTTCATGCCAGGAACTAATTTAGTTGCCCTCCTTTGTAGTTTTTCAAGAGCCTCGATATCTTTCTTATAGTGCGGTGCCCAGAACTGCACACAGTATTCCAAGTGTGGTCTAACTGAAGCATTGTATGGTTTTAATATAACCTCCTTAGATTTATAATGAATACTTTTGGCTATATATCCCAGCATATATAGATGGAGGTACCACCGCTGTCAGCCATTTCAGACACTGAGTTTTTATAGCTGGAATTGGTGAAGATTGCATCGCCCTTAAGAATATGCTTTTACATCTTCGATGCAAAATCACACAAGCCGATGGAAGCAATTCTGTCCAAGATGATCTGGCAGGTATAACCAATTACCCCAGAGCAACAATTTTTCCCAAGTGGATGTTTCACTCAGTGACAGGCTGGTGACCCAGTATAGCAATACATACCCTTACAGATCTTTATGATGCCTTTACAGACACTTTCATAAAGAAGCCGTCCAATTTCCAGCATTACAATGCCAATTTTTTTGCTTTGTATGCCAATGGGCTGCAAGTAGAAATATTTATAAAAGGGCTGCATTTAGAAATAGGGAAACAAAAAACCGAAGATGACCCGTTTTCCATTTTTTGTTTTGATAATAGAAAATGGAAAAAGGAAAAATTACCCATTATCTAAATGAAATTACATGTGGAATTAAAATACATGTGGAAATCTTCTTTCTCAATTTTGCATTGATTTTCAGTATGTATACATTTTCAGTATGTCAGCAGATGGTGTGCATCTATTTTGGATGTCTGCAGGACCAGCAATGGAAGGTTTTGTTCTCTTTCATGAAGGCAAATGGGTTACACTGAAGGACGATAACATGTCTGTGGAAAAGACATTCATTTTTCAGGTGCTGTCATTGTTCAACTTAAAATTGACAGTAGTGCACGTCAGGATATTTGTTGTGGTGTTGCCATGCACTATGCACTCACAGTTCACAGTGCCTTGGTTAGTTTGGTGGCATGTGATTCTATGCTGTGACACAGAGGGCCACATATGTATTTGGAGGATTCCCTTAGTTAAATAAATACATTTTTAAAACTGCAGTAGCACTATAATGTGGCTGAAGCAGGAATGTTTTATTAAGGGTTATCCATTTTGTTTTTCTTTTCATTTATACCCATAAGATAGGTAATACCCTGAAGACATTAAATGTTTTAATGTTATGGGGGGGTCGTTTTGATTGAACAGCTGATGGTACCTGAAAAACCCGGTCAGCTGATCGGAGGAGGGAGCAAGCGCTGTCAGCTGACTGAACCGGGGGAGAACGCGGCCCGGGTTTGAAGAGGTGAGGAGCGCGGAAATGCCAGGGGGAAAAAAAGTGTGTGCGGTGGGGAGTCCAAGAGGGACCTGCCTAAAGCTTCCCAAAAAACTCTGAGAAGGGGATATAACTGCGTAAAAACACCCGAGCCATTGGACCCAGCAGTGGGGTGAACTTTTCCAGCTGACCGGTGAGATGAAACCTTTTTTTTTTTTCCACTTTCGTTGCGGTTTTTTTTTTTCATTCATTGACGGATGACAGATTTTCGCCCTCCCTGCTGAGGGAGGCTATATTTTTTTGCCACCGTAGTCTAAGAGTACTTGGACCATTTTCGATAGACTATGTTGTTGCGTTTTTGGATTCTGGATTTGTTGGGATCTCTTTCCACTGTTTGGAGATACTCGGAAGCGCGTGGAGAACCACAAACTGAACAGGGTGTGAGTGCGAGCGTATGAAAAAGCAATTGCTGGCCAGCGTCATTTGTTACTTGTTTGTAAATACACTGATTGAATGTAACTATTGCCTTATTTGTTGTTATTTCTGGGGAAGTCAATTTGTCTGTTACTGCAGAGATACATTTTTCTGATGAGTGGTAATTTAGTTTTAACCCGTAGTTAAAACGGTAACATTCTGACTGATAGGGCAGATTGTTACAATGCAGGTTGAATAAGTTAATGCTAATGTTCGTTAAAAGTAACTATACATCTATTTGTTGAACTATGGTATATATTTTTATGTTTTCAATAATTTTATTGGTGCAAATGTGTTGTTTAAGTTATAATGATAATTGAAGATGAAGTTCTCCCTAAATACTACCACCATATCTTTTTACACCAGGGGTGAACAGACTCTGGATCACTGCTATACCCCAATTCAAAAACTGCTATAAACCCCTCTCGCACCCTGTGTTTGGAAAAGCAGACCACTGCTCCATTTTAATATTACCCACATACAGACAGAAAGTAAAACTGCAAAACTGGTTTCCAGGGGCATTTGCAAATGGAACAAAGAGGCTGATGGGGTCTTACAGGACTGCTTTGAGACTTGCAGATGTTTGAGGATGCTTCTGATGGCAACATCAATGAATATGCAGACTCTGTCATAGGCTACATAAGTAAGTGCATCGACGACATGGTTCCAAAAGCCACTGTCTGCACCTACCCCAACCAGAAAGCCTGTCAGGATATTCAAACCAAACTTAGAGTGCGGACTACCACCTTTTACTTAGGAGACCCTGATGCCTACAAAGCAGCCAGATATGACCTCCAAAAGTCCATCAGGGATGCCAAGAGGGACTACAGGGACAAAGTGGAGTCAATCTACCACAGCTCCAACCCCAAATGGATTTGGAGTGGACTATGCTGCATCATGGACTACAAAGTGAAAAACAGACATTGTTCAGCTCACCGCATCGCTCACAGATGAGCTCAACATCGTTTACAGTTGATTCTATGCAGCTAACACAACACCCTCCATAAGTCTACCTGTGGACGAGGAGGCTGCCCCACTGACCCTAGGAACAGTCAATGTGACAGTCTTTTAAAAGAGATAACCCCTGTAAAGCCCCAGGGCTGGACGGCATCCCTCAGGGTGTGTGCTGATCAACTAGCAGAGTTGTTCACTAACATCTTTAACCTCTCCCTGGTCCCCACCTCCTTAAAAGCATCCATCATCGTTCCTGTCCCCAAGAAACCAGTGGCCTCCTGTTTGAATGACTACCGTCCTGTCACACTAACATCAGTCATCATTAAGTGCTTTGAATAGTTAGTCAAAGCCCACATCTGTTCCTCCCTTCCTGTCTCCTTAGACCCTCTCCAGTTTGCTTACAGACCAAATAGGGCCACAGATGATGCCATCTTCTTAGTGACACATATAGCGCTCATCAACCTGGACAAAGGGAACACATATGTGAGAATGCTCTTCATTGACTACAGCACATTTAACATTCAATACCAACATTCCCTCAAAACTTGTCACCAAGCTCACTGATCTGGGACTGGACACCCCCATCTGTCACTGGATCTTCATCTTCCTGACAGGCAGGGCCCAGGTGGTGAGAATTGGCAGCTAAACGCCTCCTCTTTGCTGATCCTCAATACAGGTGCACCACAGGGCTGTGTGCTCAGCCCCCTCCTGTACTCCCTGTTCACCCACAACTGTGTTGTTAAAGACAGCTCAAACACCATTGTAAAGTTTGCCGATGACACAACCATCCTGGGCCTCATCACAGACAATGATGAGAAGGCCTGTAGAGAGGAGGTGACAGCACTAATCAGCTGGTGCCAGGACAACAACCTCTCTCTCAATGTCAGCAAAACCAAAGAGATGATTGTGGACTATAGGAGACAGCAGGAGGGGGGACACCCCCCATCTACATTGGTGGTGCCAAGGTAGAAAGGGTCAGTAACTTCAGGTTCCTTGGTGTACACATCACTGAGGACCTATCCTGGACACTTCACTCTGACAACATGGTGAAGAAAGCCCACCAGCGGCTCTTTTTCCTGAGAAGACTGAAGAAGTTCTCACAAACATCTACAGGAGCACAATTGAGAGCTTGCTGACTGGCTGCATCACGGTGTGGTACGGGAGCTGTACCACAGCTGCAAATCAATACGGAGAGTGGTGAAAATGGCACAGCACATTCTTGCCAATAGACGCCCAAAAATTCAGGACATCTTCAATCAGTGGTGCCTTCATAAAGCACACAGCATCTTAAAGGAAAACAGCCACCCAGCACATAGATTGTTTTCCTTGTTAATGTCTGGCAGACGATACAGGAGAATGGCTGCATGCACCACCAGACTCAAGAACCGTTTCTACCATCAGGCCATCAGGCTTCTGAACTCTCAGTACTAACAGTCCCACATGCCATATCTGTTTTGTTTTTTATTCTATCATTTCTATTATATAATGCTAGTTTTTATTGCTGAGTTGACCGGATTCTAGTCCAACACATTTCAATGTATCTGTAACCTTGTGTAAACCTACATATGACAAATAAACTTGAAACTTGAATTGTGAATCTGTGAGCATTAGTTTTTTTTACTGTTTAATTACAATGTTCTTTAAACTTTTATTTTTCATTCTATCCAATTAAACAGGTCAATGCAGTAGTCTGTAAATTACAGATGATGCAAACACCACAATATTTCCAGAGCCTCAATCTTTTACATTGCGGTCATTGAGGTCCACGGAGATCCAGATCAAAGTCAGCTCCCTGCAAGCACAGACCTATCCACTGCTGGTGTTCCCTTTGCCTTCATGCACGGACACTCACTTTCTCCCTCTGCTTCTGCTTCCACCAAAACACCACAAGCTTCTCCTGCAACTACACGAGCTAGCGGCCTGTTCCCAGCAACATCATCCTATAACATATTAACAAAATTTTGGCCCATTGGTGTAATTTTTAATTACAGTCTGATTTACCCCCGGGTCAATCCATATTGCCGAAATAGTGAATGAAAAGCTCAGTACTTCCAGGACAGTGGTCATTCACTTTTTGGAAGCTGATGCAACTTTTGAAAGAATAACAGCAAAGGTGAAGGATGCCTTAAGCTGTGATGAGCCAATTACCCTGACAGACAGCCCAGGAAATGAAACAGTGGAGTCAGAGGGCACAAGAAGTAAGTTGTATGGTCAGAAACTTGCTTCTAACTTGCGGTGTCTAAGTAACGTTAATGTTGTTTTTTTTTTTTTTTTTTTTTAACCTTTATGTAACCAGGAAAAGTCCCATTGAGATTAAAAAACTCTTTTTCAAAGGATGACCTGGCCAAGACAGGCAGCAGCATAAATAAATGTATTCCATGTTGAAGGTGCAGAATACACAAAAGGCACTTGGGAAAGAAAGCGTAAAGCAACCCCGAGAATGCAGAGTATTGTCTGACACTTTTCTGTGTGATACAGACACATAAGTAGTGTGGCAGCAGACCAAGCATTGCGAAGTGAATTTTTGTGAAGGCAAAATCATATAATAAATAAAAAGGTGTCTGGGGTTAGATTGTGAGTTGCATTGTGTGCCAGTGACTATGAGCTTTTTTCATATATTAGTTTTAACTAATAATTCTTTTGATAATCAATTAGTCTGCAGATTATACCATGGCATGGTTAAATACTTGTTTCTGATTGGCTGGAGGGGTGTGCATTATTTCCCAGTGAATGCATGGTAATAATGCACGGTTATGAAGTAGTTCCAGTGAAAGTGGCCTTACCAAAATATAAAAGCTCATTCAACTTCACTGAAGGTTCCACTTACAAATGAATATTATGGCAACATTATAATTACTGGACCGCCAGTAGTGGTTTCACACTTTCAGAATTTTTAACATCAAGTCTTCCATGTACGTTGTTTGATCTACCATGTCAAATTTTACAATAAATGGAAATATTCTATTTAATTTCAATAAATGAGTACAATGTAGCTTATAGTCACCATTTCCACATACATATGTTTGAGATGACAGACACCACTGCAACATTAACCACCTCACCAGCTTATCAGACACTGTGTAGCTGGCTAATACAGACGTCATAGTCATGATGTTACTGACTCAAACAGTTACTGTTTCATCTGAACATTTTATTTATGAGTCTTCCATCCTACACATACTCTCCCTCAGTAGCTAAGGGACTAGCTTGTATGCGCACTGTTAACAATAAAAACAATAAAATTCTCAAAATGAGTACAACAACCATGTTGTTAATGAAGGGACGGATCCCACTTTACTTACACAGCCAGCCGTGGGAACACAAGCATGGAAATCTTTGGTAAAATTGCTTGTATTAGGTTTTAATTCGTAATTTGTGTGAATGTCATCAATTTTACTCGCAGGGAGTTCAAAGTGCTTCATGTTTTTGTTTTCAGCACAAACTCAGCAACAATGATAATGCTGCAGTAAGTTTGTCTTGGGTAATATGCAGTTTGTAAATCTCTCTAAAAACACACAAACTGTAAACATTAGTTTTGATCATGTACAGGAATGCTGTGAAAACACACACTATCCAATCGAAACAAATTGCTTTGATCACTGAAATTTGTTCATCAAGGTATGTAAAGATACCAAAATTATTTTCGGCAACATGCCCACACCACAACAGGAAAAATGCAGAAGCACAAAGCTACTTGCATCTTTGATGTAATAAAGCAGGGTAGAAGCACAATGTCTGGGAGTGTCCTCTGTAAACAAATTTGAGTACAATGAAAATTATGGGGCACTTTGTCCAAAGAGAAACCTTTGCACTTAAGAGGTGTCAAAACCATGTCTATTTGGAGCGGAAAACTCAAAGGTAGAAAAATAAATTGTAGTACATTCACTAAGCCAGCAAGTGTCATAACATGACTTCAGAGATATTACTGAAAGGCAATAAGGGTCAAACGTCCATAATGACACAAATAATTGAATTCCCCACGATCTACCAAGAAAATGTGAGATCTGTGCTCTTTTAGACTATTTATTTGTTTCCAAATTAACTTATTATTTCCTTTCACTTCTCTAATCACTGATATGTAATAGGTGACTTTTGTGTTTCTCTAAATTCTTTCATCACCCAGTTTCTTAGCCCCTTGTATATAATCATATCAGTATTGGAACGACTCTTTAAAAAGCTTTTAAGTGCAAAATCTCTCTGTTATATCAGTTTTCGAATCAATACATTAACCTAGGGCAGAGATCTTTTTCTACTGGAATATTTGCGTGTTTTTAGAAAATTATGATACCAAATGACCTTAGCATGATTAACTGTTTGAAAAAATGAATTCTGCCTTTGTTTAATCACAGCAGCACAGTTCCGATTAGATTTAGAATTCAGTTTTGATTTTGATTTTAAATCCGGTTCAATGGGAAAACTGCTGGGGAATCCCTGAGGTGCACTAACTGGTACCAGGTACCAATGACTCAACCTGTGAACTGGCTCGCAAGTGCTCGGGTGTCCTATGCACCTGGAAAAATCCACATCATCCAGTGGCAACTGGGCAATCAGAGTTTCACTGCACCCCCTGTGCTGAGGACAACACGATCCGTGTCCCCCCGGGACAACCGTACGCTCCATCTCACCGTGCTCCCACTCCAGCTTACTGCTTCCGAACACCATCTCCACGCATGCAGACTCAGGAACACATTGTCGAGCGTGTTCCACACCCGCCGTCCGCCACAAATCTGTGAGTTGTGAATATAATGTTTCATTTAAAAGTTTTGGAGAGTTTGTCATTTGGCCTAAGGTTGGAGGATCCATGGGGCCAGGATTTTATTGGATATCACCCACTAATAATATAATTAAAAGATGAATAACCACTGCGAGTTCGTCTTAGTTGTTCATGGTCTGTTGCACTACAAGCCTTTTTCCCTGTTTCTGTCTGCCCGTTATTACCCTGTCTGTTTTTTGGTTTTTCGATTCTCTGCCTGGTGTTTTTGTACTGTTGCCGTGTCTTCTGGTTTTTGATATTTACCTGCCTGCCCTTTTGACCATTCTTTCGGATTGTGTTTTTGTGCTTTTGCTGTGTCGCCCCGGTCATGACCATTTCCTGTTTTTCAACTACGTTTCTGGATTTCGGACTTTGGCTGCTGTTAATAAATCCCTTAAAAGTTACGTCCGCGTCGGAGTCCTATCTGAGTCCTGACAGTACAAACTCGCCAGTCATGGACTCAGCGGACCGGCAGGGAGTGCACCTCTGCCGACAACAGAGCCAGCTGGATTCTCTAAGACTGATGCTGGAATCCTTCGCGGTCAGCCTGACCGAGCTATCCGCGCAGTTCCAACAACTCCAGCGGGGCATGAAATGACGGCGGTCCCTCCTGCTTCCTCTGCCCAGACACCACCCACTCCAGCTGGAGCAGAGCCACGCCTTCCACCTCCTGAACCCTATGCTGGGGATCCGTGCACCTGCCGCTCCTTCCTGTCACAGTGCTCCCTGGTATTCGAACTGCAGCCCTCCACTTTCCCCACAGACCGAGCCAGAATGGCTTATATCATCACACTCCTTACCGGCCGAGCTAGGGAATGGGGCACGGCAGTGTGGGATGCCCAGTCACCTGTCTGTTCTACCCTGGACGCCTTCATGGAGGAGATGAGGAGGGTGATCGACCGTTCTCGATATGGTAGGGAGGCCGCCCGGGAGATGCTGCAGATGCGCCAGGGCAGCAACTCGGTTTCGGACTATGCCATAGACTTCTGCACCGTGGCTGCCTCCAGCGGATGGAACCTGGATGCCCAGTTTGATGTCTTCCTCCACAGCCTCGTGGATGACATTAAGGACAGGCTAATCACCCATGATTTACCGGACAGCTTCGACACCCTCGTGGAAATGGCTGTCCGCATTGATCAGTGCCTGTCCATCCGTTGCCGGGAGAGGCTGGAGAGGTTGCGCCTCGACCACAGATCCACAGAGACACGTCCGGGGAGGTTCACCGTGGCCCGTACCCCTGAGGCCTGGCCGAGAGACCGTACACAGCTGACACCTGCCGAACGCCAGCGTTGCATCAGGTCCGCTGCTTGTCCCTAATGTGGGAGAGTGGGCCATTTCCTTACCACCTGCCCACTAAGAAGCCAACGCTCACCAGTAGTGGGGGGATTACAGGTGAGCGTTACCCCGATTCCACCTTTTTCTGACTCCCGCTCGGTGCTGTCTGCTTCCCTCCTGGTCAACAGTGATGTTCGGGTCGTCTCTGTCCTCGTGGTTTCGGGGGCAGACGGGAACTTCATGGACGCCCAGTTCACCGCTCATCTCCAGATACCCAGTACACCTCTCCAGAACCCCCTGGAGGCCCTTGCAATCACCGGTGCCCCACTCATCCGCATCACCCACGTCACTCCTCCGCTGAACCTGTGGTATTGGGGCACCCCTGGCTCGCTAAGCATAATCCCTGGGTGGACTGGGCCACCAATCGCATTCTGGAGTGGAGTCCCTATTGCATGTCTCATTGTCTTCAAGATGCTCAGGTTCTCATGTCGTCAGCCAGATCCACTGCGGGGGAGACTAGTGATCTGTCTGCTGTCCCACCTGAATATCTGGACCTGAGGAAGGTGTTCAGCAAGACCCGCGCCACTTCCCTGCACCCCACCGTCCTTATGACTGTGCCATCGACCTCCTACCAGGTATATCGCCTCCCAGGGGCCACTTGTTCTCCCTCTCTCATCCAGAAACCGAGGTGATGAACAAATACATCCAGGAGTCACTGGCTGCTGGACTCATCAGACCCTCATCGTCTCCTGCCGGTGCAGGATTCTTCTTTGTGGGCAAGAAGGACAGTGGACTGCGCCCCTGCATCAATTATCGAGGACACAATACCATCACGGTTAAGAATCGTTACCCTCTGCCGCTAATGTCCTCTGCTTTTGAGACCCTGCAGGGAGTGACCATGTTTACTAAACTGGACCTTCGGAACGCCTACCATCTGGTCCGAATACGGGAGGGAGATGAGTGGAAGACAGCATTTACGCTCCTACAGGCCACTATGAATATTTAGTTATGCCGTTTGGACTTTCCCCAGGGGTCTTCCAGGCCCTAGTAAATGATGTGCTGCGGGAAATGATTGGCCAGTTTTTCTACGTGTACCTGGACGACATTTTGATATTCTCCCGCTCCAGCACCAAGCACTCCCAGTATGTATGTCGGGTGCTCCAGAGACTCCTGGAGAATCGGCTGTTTGTCAAGGCAGAGAAATATGAGTTCCATCGCGAGTCTGTCTCTTTTCTGGGGTTTGTAGTCTCCACAGAAGGCATCCAGATGGATCATCGGAAGGTCCGGGCGGTGGTGGAGTGGCCACAACCTGAATCTGGATGAGAGTTGCAGCGATTCCTGGGGTTCGCTAACTTTTACTGGCGCTTCATCCGGAACTATGGTTCTGTAGCTGCTCCTCTCACCGCGCTGACGTCAGCCACCCAAAGGTTTGCCTGGACATCCTCTGCGGAGCAAGCCTTTCAGGAACTAAAGGTGCGTTTCACTTCAGCCCCTGTCCTGATCCAGCCAGATCCGTCTCGACAGTTTGTGGTGGAGGTGGATGCCTCAGATGTGGGGGTGGGGGCTGTTCTCTCTCAAGTCTCTGCAGCGGATGGCAAGTTGCACCCCTGTGCTTTTTTCTCCCACTGCCTCACCCCTACGGAGAGAAATTACGACAGACCGGGAGCTGCTGGCAGTGAGGTTGGCACTCGAGGAATGAATGCACTGGTTGGAGGGCTTAGAGGTTCCGTTCCTGGTATGACCACAAGAACCTGAAGTATCTGCGGTCGGCCAAACGGCTCAATCCTTGGCAAGCCCGGTGGTCCTTATTCTTCGATTGCTTCAATTTTATCCTCTCTTTTCGGCCTGGCTCCAAGAACGGGAAACCCGATGCCCTGTCCAGGAAGTCTGCAGCCGCGGAGGAGCCCACTGAGGGGGATTCTATCCTGCCATCCCGCTGCTGGCTGGCGGCGGCACTGTGGGACATTGAGGCAGTGATACACGCTGCCCATCAGGTAGGTCCTGCGCCCAGTGCCTGTCCTGATAACCTGCTCTTTGTTCCACAGTCTGTCCGCTTGCAGGTCTTGCAGTGGGGGCACTCCTCCCAGTTAGCGTGCCACCCAGGGGTCCGTCGCACTAAGGCCTTCATCTGCCAGAGATTCTGGTTGCCCGCTATGGATGAGGATATCCAGGACTTTGTGTCTGCCTGCTCTGTCTGCGCTCGGAACAAGCCCTCCACTGCCTCTCCCGCTGGTCTGCTGCGCCCTCTGCCGGTTCCCAGGAGGCCCTGGTCGCACATTGCACTGGACTTTGTGACGGGATTGGAAAGGAGACGGCTGAATTACTTGTCCAGCATGTGTTCAAGTTACACGGATTGCCTGTTGACGTGGTGTCGGATCGGGGGCCTCAGTTTACGTCTCACTTCTGGAAAGCTTTCTGCAAATTACTCGGTGCATCTGTTAGCCTCTCCTCAGGGTTTCACCCGCAGTCCAACGGACAGACGGAGAGGGCCAACCAGCAGATGGAGACCGTCCTGCGGTGTCTCACCTCGCAAGAGCCAGGGTCCTGGAGTCGCCAGCTGCCATGGGTCGGGTACTCTATTAACTCCCTGCCTTCCTCCTCCAACGGCCTGTCTCCATTCCAGTGCCGTTTGGGGTATGAACCCCCGCTGTTCCCCGCCCAGGAGAAGGAGGTGGGGGTGCCTTCAGCAGTGGCGTTTGTCTGGCACTGTCACCGCACCTGGAGGCGCACCAGATCGGGGTTGTTACGTGCTGCTCGCAGGATTAAGAGGACAGCGGACAGCCATCACTCAAAGGCTCCTCGCTACCTGCAGGGACAAAGGTTGTGGCTCTCCACTAAAGACCTTCCCCTGAGAGTCGAGTCCCGCAAGCTGGCTCCACACTTCATCGGCTCCTTCCCCATCACAAAGTTCGTCAGCCCTGCTGCTGTCCGGCTCCAGCTCCCCCATTCCCTCCGTCGCATTCACCTTACTTTCCACGTGTCGCGGGTCAAGCCTGTCCGCTGCAGTCCTCTGTGCCCTGAGTCCAAGACCCCCCCAACCCCCGCCTCATCGATGGGTCGTAGTCGTACACAGTAGCTGTCTGCTGGGGGTTCGGCGTCGGGGTCGTGGGTTCCAATATCTGGTAGTCTGGGAGGGCTACGGACCGGAGGAACGTTGCTGGGTCCCGGCTCGGACCCTACCCTCATCGAGGACTTTCGTAGACTGCACCCTGACGTTCCTGCCAAAACACCAGCACCAGCATGCAGCGTGGGGCCCTGGCCGGATTCAGGGCCGGGCTGCTGCAGTAGGGCTTTGGCCTTACGTGGCATGCGCTCTAACGGATGAGTTACCAGAGCACGCCCTTCTGTGGCATTTTATTGTTGGAGTGCACCTTTTGCATCCGCAATGGTGATGCCTATCACAAAAGTGTTTTCACGTCTACACAATTCTAAAAGGAGCGATGTCACATTTGATGTGAACACCAGAATGGTTTAATTAGTGCACGAGTTAGGGCAGGGGTACACAGCTCTAAAAAAGAAGAGCAAAATCTTAGGACCGACCAGCATGTACCATTTACAACCTATAACCTATACTTTAATTTTAAATTAAAAACAATCCGCTAGTCAAAAAAAAACTGTAACCACCAGTTCTGTACTTTTTCCTCTTCCACTCTCCCTGTCTTCTCAACGACTGGGCAAATAAAAAAATGTAACCTGCACAGCTTGGCTTTTGGCATGAACATTTGCTCTTTAGGAACATTCTCATTTGTTAACGTGTGTGTATCACGGCTCTGTCACACGAACCATGAAACTGACCAGTAAAAAAAAACTGCAGCTAATGGTGCACACAAATATGAAATGGTGATTGTTCAGATTGTGCCATTTGGATCTGGTCGGATATGGTGACATCCCTTTGTTATTCTATTACACATTCTCATTCACTGTGCTGCTCTCCAGAACTGTCTCCCAACACTGGTGACACACTTAACACCTGTTGCACCCTCATTGCTCCTTTTATCGGAGCGATGGAATTATTAATGGAATTATCTATGCTATTTATCGCCTAATCATGAAAAGACAAAACCTATCAGCGATATTTAGATGTCAATCTTATGTTATTTGCAATCAAGTTTCTGTTGTTTTGTATCCTCTGTGCTTTTTTGGCTTTTGATTGCTTATTTCTTATTTGCTTGGAGCCTGCAAATGCATGCCTCTCATTGTCTAATGCAACTTCACCACGAGTTTTGCTTTGGACGAGGATTGCAGATGCTACAGTTTAAAATGGCTACGCGACCGGTTGAGCAGTACCTTAGAAGTTTTTTAGTACAGAAGAAAATGACAGGTGAGATGATAACCAGTCAATCATGTTTTATTTTTAATAGAAAATATTCCACAGCCATAATATTATGACCACCTGCCTAATATTGTGTAGGTCCCCCTTTTGCAGCCCCGACCCATCAAGGCATAGGCTCCACTAGACGACTGAAGGTGTGTTGTGGTATCTGGCACCAAGACGGTAGCAGCAGATCCTGTAAGTCCTGTAAGTTGCGAGGTGGGGCTTCCATGGATCGGACTTGTTTGTCCCACAGATGCTCGATTGGATTGAGATGTGGGGAATTTGGAGTCAACACCTTCAACTTGTTGCTGTGTTCCTCAAGCCATTCCTGAACCATTTTTGCTTTGTGGCAGAAAGCTGAAAGAGGCCACTGCCATGAGGGAATACTGTTTCCATGAAAGAGTGTACATGGTGTGCAACAATTCTTAGGTAGGCGGTACGTGTCAATGTAACATCCACATGAATGGCAGGACCGAAAGTTTCCCAGCAGAACATTGCCCAAAGCAGCACACTGCCTCTGCTGGCTCTCCTTCTTCCCATAGTGCATCCTGGTGCCATGTTGTCCCCGGCCATCCACGAGATGTAAAAGAAAACGTGATTAATCAGAGCAGGCCACCATCTCCCATTGCTCTGTGGTCCAGTTCTGATGCTCACGTGCCCATTGTTGGCACTTTCAGCAGTAGACAGAGGTAAGCATAGGCACCCTGACTGGTCTGTGGCTACGCAGCCCCATACGCAACAAACTGCAGGAACTCATCTTGTATGCAGTTATGATAGTGTAAAGGTCTGTTTCTGAAATCCCACATGAGTAATATTGTTGTTATTGTATAAATAAAATAATATTGTAAATAACTGGATAGTTTTTTAATTAATAATACACGTTTTTTAAATAATAAGTTACAAGTACATTCTTTGTCTTTTTTTCTTATGAATATGCATGAATATAAAAAATGTAGGCATATACCACCATCCTTCCACTCCGAGGTTGACCATTCCCCTTTGAATTTTTTTTTTTAGAAATTTACCACTGTGCATAGTTGTAGGGTATCGTGGGATTGGGAGACATAACATCGAACATCATTGTGGTACCATATACTTTAGGTCTTTACAGAGGTATATACAGATGTATAACAATTTTGTTTCAGCAGACCTAATTGGGTAAATAATAATAAGTAATTAATAATGAATAATAATAATAATAACAATAATAATAATAAGTAGTTCTATTTGGATAAGCATTGTATATAAGTAAGTAATTCATTTTTTATTTTATTCTTTTACTGCAGACTTATATACCTGGGTAAGTATATACTGTACTGTTTTGGTAAACATTTAGTTCTGTTGTGTGGTTTCTATGTTCGTGTACTGTGTGTGTATGTCCGTTTCTTTTTTTCGCCAGATGGGTCTCCTCTCGTGCCGCACTTTCCATTCATCAATCCAGCCGTCCATCATCAATCATCTTCATTTTACCACCTCCGTCATTTGGTCCCTTCCCAACCAATCCGGTGCTGCCCCGTTTGAGGATACCCCTTCATATTCCACGAAGTCCCCGCCATTTATAGCTCATCTCAGCTCATAGTTCATGTCTTGTTCACTTCTGTGTAAAAAAGCCTTCGCTCTCTGTATGTTTCTTGTTTTTCGCGTTTTCTTGTTCATTGTGGTCTGTTTGTGCGGTGTGTGGGGAAATAACTTGGTCAAGGGTAGACGGGGGCCCTCATACATTTCCACGCACGTAGTTTTCTTGAATTGTCTAGACCACCAGTTTAGCAGCAGCTGCCACCCCCTGTACTTTGGTTTAATTCTTCTGTTAGAATAGTGTTATTATTTGACAATGTTTAGTTAGTTTAGATTCTTTTGTTTACTATTGCAGTTTGGTTTTGTTCTTTTCTTTACTTTGGCAGTGCTTTTGGGACCCTGTTGTTTTCCCCGGGTCTTGTTTGGTTTTACCTGTATATACTTGTATATAGTTTTGTAAATATATATATCACCATTGAATCACTGTGCACTTTGTTTATAACTGACTTGTTCTCTCTTGTAAATACACATTTTTGCACTGTATTTCGTTTTCCCCGCCTGTGTTTTCCCACCGAGCGGTATTTCCAATACAAAACAATACGTCCTCCCCATCCCATCTTCCCCTGGGCGTAACAGTACTGAAGGTAGGTTCTGTTTTTACAGTTCTGTTTAAGTGGGTAAGTACATGGATAGGCAGGTAGGTAGGTCTCTTTGTGATTTTCAACAGATTCTCTTTCAACAGATTTAACTGAACACATATATATAGTTGGCAGGTGTATATACATATATATATATACACACACATTGGTAACTGTATGTATGTATGTATGTATGTATGTATATACACACAGGGGCGGAGTTTCCAGGGGGGCAGGGAGGGAGATGCGCCCGGGGCCTCTGTTCCAAGCTGGGGGGACCAGGTAAAGTACAAGACTGACTTTAGTGATGTAGTTAGGTGTAAAATATGAATAAAATGACGTGCTGCATGACTGGCTTTATTTTCACTCTCACATTTAACTTCATCATGTGCAAATTTACAAGTGGATCGCCAATATTGCAAAGTGTATTTTGGGTAAAATCGTTATCAACCGTCCACCACGTCATCATCAGTCATTTGTCAACAGAGTGCAAGCTAGGTGTAGCATTTTTACGGACTAAGCTAAACATGAGTGGCAGTTCATATAAGCATAAAAGTGGAGCGACAAACCGCAAAGAAAAGAAAAAAAGAGAGCAAGGAAAAGCCAAAATACAAAAACTGGACACATATTTTGTTCGTCCTCCTGGAGATGAACCTGACATTTTTGTTGGCAGCGATTCAGGCCTGCCAATTCTGGCAGCACAGTCTCAGAGCCAGATTTACAGGTAGCAATTCTAGCAATCACTACACCACAATGTGTGAGCTGTTGTAAACTGTTGATGGTTGTTATTTCTAGTAGCCCAGCTTATATCCCCTTCTTTCTCTCTCGACTGTATAGCGGTGATGTTAGGGACTCAGCAGTTGCTAGCTGCTCCAGGGTAGAGCCAGACCTGGTGCTTGACCAGCAGCCCCCCTCCTCACCCATGCTGGACACAGGAAATGAAAGCAGCACGTCTCCTCCTCATGCTACGGGAGACACACAGACCACGGATGATGTAAACCCTCCTCTGGAGTGTTTTCCAACTGATCGGGCCAATTTTGCTGAAAACATCCAGGATGCCAACGTTAAAAGATATATCCTTAAGATGGGCCCATGCAGACCAAAAGGTCCATTTCCCACCGATAACGACAATCTGTGTTTTTCGGAAAGTTATTACACCTCTACCACTAAAGTTGGGATGAAACTTCCCCGCAGCTGGATGTGCTATTCCCCCAAATTAGACTGCTGTTACTGTGAGCCTTGCTGGTTTTTTGCCAACCGAAATGCCCCATATTACAACAATGCATGGGTAAACGGAATAAGAGACTGGAAACATCTTTCCGCCAAAGTTGAAAAGCATGAATCCACGCAAATACATCTTGGTGCATGCATAGTCTACGAGCGGTGGAAACTCAACAGCACAATAGACGCCGACATGGAGAGGAATGTGCGTAATGCAGCCTTGTTTTGGAGACAGGTCGTGGAGCGCATTGTAAATGTAACTCTCACTCTGGCTTCATGCAACCTGGCTTTCAGGGGGCACAGGAAGGTTCTAGGAAAGGGAAATGCTGGCAACTTTTTGTCAATAATCGAATTATTAGCTCGCTACAACCCTGTTTTGAAAGAGCTAATCAACCGACCAGAAGAGTCAGTGAAATACCTAAGTCACCAGATTCAAGATGAGATTATTTACATATTATCTGAACGTGTGAAAAGTGACATAATTAATGAAATAAACGAAGCACCGTTTTATTCCATTATCATGGACACAATGCAAGATGTGTCAAAGATAGACCAGCTGAGCCAGGTTTACCGTTACGTTACTGTTGTTAAGAATGACATGGATATTGCAACAGATATACAGATCAATGAAGTGTTTTCGGGGTTTGAAGCGACTGTGGACTCATCAGTGTCAGAACTTGAAAACCAAATCCTGGGCTCTATAGAGAAAAACGGAATAGATCTGTCAAAATGCCGCGGACAGGGCTATGACGGGGCCGCAAATATGAGTGGTGTGTATTCAGGCGTACTGGCAAGAATAACAGAGAAGGAGCCCCTTGCCCGTTATGTTCACTGCGCTGCTCATAATCTCAACCTAGCTCTCAATGACTCTGTTAAAAACGTCCCTGGAGTGAAGCAGTTCTATGACACTGTAGAGAAGCTGTACAACTTTTTTGGTCACAGTATCAAACGATGGGCAGTGAGTTAATGATGCCAGAGAGCAGAAATGTCACATTAAAATGCCTCTGTCCCACTCGCTAGGTCTTCTCGACATGATGCGCTTTTTGCGTTAAGCCACAGATATGGAGACATCATAAAAGCCCTCGTCAAAATATCTCTGACCAGTGACAATAAAGATGAGCGTGGTGAAGCAAGTGCACTGAAGAATGCCATAAGCAAATTTTCTTTCATATTTTTGGTCAACATGCAAACTGTAGGGTTCAGACCAGAGACGGCAACACATAGACACAGAGACTCACGACTACGTTTGGAATTCCGATACCTATTTATTAACGTCCGGACAGGAAGAGTATGCTCATCATACTACTTCAAAATACATATTCTCAGCCAGCTGTTTATATAGAGAAAGTTGCGCCCAGATGGTTTTCGTCATGCATACCTTCATATATGAATTTTATCCTCTCATCATATTCTCTCACCAGAGTTATAGCCAACTTGCCACCCATGTTTCTCTCTCATTCCACCCATTTCCTCCTTGACGTCTCCAACAACTCCCTCTTAAGAAAACATGTCAGGCCTAAGAATAACATTATGTATTATCAAAAATTCCATACATTACTGACTTTAGGATCCTAAGGAACAGAAGGTAATGTGCACATAAGGCTATATTCAGTTAATATCCATCATTTCCCCCATTTCAAATGAGGTTCTGGAGCAAAGCCCAGACACCTCCCTTAACCGAATGCCTTTAGAAAAAAGGGAAAAGGGAAAGGGATTCTTCACCTGGTACCTTGCAAGTTATAAGTATCTAAGATACCCCCACAAGTTCCCAGGACTTAGTTTTCTTCAGGCATTCAAACATTCTAACATTCAAAGATCACACAATCAATACATGCTTTGGTTATACATTCGGTGAAATATTCAGGATTACTTTGGGTTACATTTTCAAGTGCTCAGAGTATTCTTTAAACTCACATTCCCAGTTGCATGATCAGTAAACATTACAGGTTACACATATTTCTAAGTGGGTGAAAATATGTACTTCATCACTGCAGCAGACTGTAGTTGTTTCATTACAGCCCTAAGTTTTACATACATATAGATCACCACCATGAAAGTAATAAGTGACAATCCCCAAATACCCTGTGCTACTATTATCCAGACTTTTGCCCAGGGAATTCCGCTACCAACAATGGCTAAACCAGCATGCCAATTTCTAACATTCGTGTAATGTCGTGAACCTAATTTAGTAACTTTTGGACGTCCAAGCCTGTTCTTCAGATGAAGTGATTACGATTTCAGCTTGCGCCATCAGGTGACCAGTCTTTTTAACATGGAGAGAGATCATCTCGTCCAGGACACCAAGCACATCATTCATTGAGTTGTCCACATCCACCGTCCAGTTATGTGGCTCCAGATAGAGGTTAGGGATATGTAGAGTCTTCAACAAAGCTGACCCCATAAAAGTTAATGAACGAGGATTTGGTGCAACAGAAACAGGGCCGCTGGAACAGTATTCATTGTTGATAACAACTTCCCCTGTCCCACACCATTGGGTGGGGGAGATTTGGACAGGAGGGCTGAATGGTACATCATTTGTTACTTGAAAATCAGTGGCAACATTAACCATATCAATTTTGGCCAAATAGGCACCATTACAGAACACATTTAGGCCTACTTGTTGACAATGTTTTTGATCATATAAATTATCACGATTATCCATATAAGCCTGCGTTAACCATTTACACCAATGTTTGTAGTTATCTCCGCAGGGGAACGGAAAAGCAGTAACTCGGCGCACTGGAAACCCAGGCCCGTGGACAAGGGGAAATGTAATCATCCCCCTTAATGTGTTTTTAGGGCTGACACACACACCAGATATGGGCAATACATCACCAACAATGTGCCAAGCGTCTGGGAGCTTGATGGCTGACAAAAGTCGCCCTGCAGCTTCTGCAGGAACGTAGCCATTCTTGAGATCGGTGATCATGGCACTCCAGTCAGTGATGGTGGCTTGTCCAGCCCTGTAACACTGCTGCTCCTGTTCCTCCCTCTGGGTCATCAGCTTAAAAGCAGACTTGAAAATATTAACACTGCTACTGAGAATTTTTACTTGGTCACCAAGTATGCCCAAATTAAATCGTGCTGCATTTGCCAAACTAGTCAGTCCATTAGCATTTGCACCTGAAGCCCTATTTGTCCATTCTCCAGCCTTTAACAACTCACCTTCCACCCAATTGTGGCTGTAATCAGAAATTGCTTGTGAAAATGAGTTATAAGCTCCCATGCCCACACCTGCCCATCCCTCCACTGACCGCTTTTCCTTGAGTCGTGGACAAACAGGCAGGCGTGACAGCATGCGTTCATATTGTTCTCTAATTTCATCTAGTAGATTTGGAAAAGTCCACACATATTGATCCAGGGGGTGAGATCCATATCTATTTGAGCCTCATAAACATACAGAATACTAAGTGGATACACTTTATACCATGTGGCATGCTCAACAAAACCTGGTGCCTTAATTTAAGTAACCTCAGGACAGTGCTGCTCTGCAGTAGCTATGTCACTGCCGTTAAACCTCACAGGTGTTACACCAGGGGGTCCTACTTAATGACATTTTACAGGAGGTTTGCCATAAAATGCATTAAACAATATAGTTTCTTTGATTCACTGTCTAATTGGTTCCGTCCGTTTGGTTCCTCCTCTTCTATTAAGAAAGGAAATCAAGCTGGACCAGACCAAGTATGCAGTTTGTAACACAATTTCAGTAGGAGAAAGAAGGTGGGGGCCTTGAGCGTCTCCGCTGAAATGCTGATAATTTAATTGATCAATATACCCAAAAGGATAACAAGGCATTGAAATGGCACACTTTAGTCAGTTATGCCCAATTACAATTTCTCTGATAGTTTTCAACCTTATTTATTCTATATTTTAAAGACCCCTGAACTATGTTTTTTTTTTTTTGCCAAATTTTATCTGCCAGTCTTGTCAGCACATTTAATTCAGTTTTCCTTTCTTTCAGCTTAAACAAACCTAATCTTCCCTACCATTACCCTGACCAGGCGAAGTATCGTTTTTAGGTTCGCCTGGAGGTAAAGGTTGGGTCGCTGCGCCAGTTTGCTGCACGATAGTGTACACTTTAACCTGACTTTTGTGGATCCAAGTTGGAATTGCTTTGACTCTAATTGCTGTAGGAGCAACTAGTAATGCTACATATGATCTGGACCAAATTTGTTTCAGTACTCCTTTTTTATTTTTTGTGCATGTGTTTTACATACACTTCATTGCCAATGTTCACATCGGGGCCCCTGGGTGCTTTAGGCTTAAAGTTGTCTTCCCAATTGGACCTGGGGAGAGAACGGAAAAGAGCTTTGCAATATATTAGCAAATTCTCACCCATCACATGCAGTTCTCCTCCCGCCAAACACAAGTCACCGGGTGTCCACATAGGACGTCCTGTCAACATCTCAAAAGGAGAAAGATCAGATGTTCAATTAGTCATGGCCCGAATTGACATCAGCACTGCTGGCAATTCTGCTACCCATGATTTCTCTGCAGATGAAAACAAAATCTTAGTTAGTTTATTTTTCAAAGTACTGTTAGCCCTTTCCACCATGCCCATCAAGTACTGCAAATTCCTCAGGCTCTTGTATAGCTCTATGAAGCTCCTGCACTACTCCCCCATTTCGAATTCGTGAGGAATCCCCTATTTGCCCAAATATTTAGATAGTCATGCGCTACGCCAAATACATATCTTGAGTGAGTATAGATGTTTACTTTGTACCTTGCAGCTGCATCACATGCTGGAGTCAGAGCATAAAGCTTTTTTCAATTTTGTAAATGCTTGTTCGCAGTCTTCTCCCCAGTAAATCTTGTCATATGCATGCAAGTTTCCTTTTAACAAATCAGTGATTGGCTGGGACAAACGACTGAAATTTGGTATGTGAGTTCTACTGTAGTTAAACAGTCCCATCACTTTTCTCACTCCCCTCACAGTAGTGGGGCGTACACAGTCTCGAATAGCCTATAACTTATCCACTGTCAGCCGATGCTGACCATGAGAGATATCGTGCCCCAAGCACTGAACCGATGTACAAAAAATCTGCGCTTTCAAAGGGTTACATTTTAACCCCTTTTCTGCCAATTCCAAAACCAGTTCTAAATCATTCTTATGCATTTCCAAATCACAGGAAGAAGTCAATAAATCATCAACATACTGCAGCACATGAGAACTTAGCGGTTTAAGTTTTCTCAACACCTGCGCAAGAGCTTGATGAAATAGTGTCGGACTATTATGAAAGCCCTGTCCCAGCCGCGTTAAAGTATATTATCTACCGTTAAAAGTGAACGCAAACCAAAACTGAGAATCCTCATGCACTGGAACAGCATAAAAGCCTTGGCAAATATCCAACACGCTAAACACCTTGTGTTCTTTTGTGTAATTTGTGACAATATTGTACTAGGATCAGCCACCAGTAGAGTGAGACGCACTGCACATTTATTAATTTCCCAATCTCCAAGTGCCATCACTTACGCACCGGCCAAAGCACAAGGAGAAGTAGTTTCACGTATAATGCCGCGTTGCTTTAGTTTGTCAATTGTATCTCTTATAGCTGATACAGCTTCTGGTTTGATCGGATATTGAGCCTTAGGGGGAGGGGGCGTTCCTGTAATGCAAACAGGTTTCATATCGAGAAGCCCACAATCTAATTTATCTTTGGCCCATGCATTATCAGGTCCAGGTAAAATCCGACATGCAGAAATTGGAGCGGGGGAAAAATCACATTCTAATGGTAGATATGCTCATCCCTCATCACTCACTAAAGTAAGCGATGCCTCGTTACCTAGCCTAAGGTGTGCTTGCAACTGTTTGAGTATATCCATACCCAAAATCGTTCCTTCAGTACTTAAAGGGCTGAAATAAAACTGGCTATCAAAGAAAAAATCACCAGCTTCTACCAAAACAGGTTTTGTTTTAATCGTCTGCGTGATTCCACCCCCCAGTCCTCGCAGAACAATCTTCTGTTTTGTAAGGGGTAAATTACTGAGGTTAGTTACACTAAGACGCTCCAGTATCTACAAGGATTTTACACGACTTGCCCCCTATCCTCGCCTGTTGATACGGTCTCCTGGCTCCTGAAATAGGAGCCATGGGGGCCGAAAATTCCTATTGCTCTTGCATATTTTCCAGGAGACGAACAAGCTCGTTTTTGGATAACTCATGCAGTTTCCCTTTCTTGCTGTTCGACCCCCCTTCTGTCCCTCCTGAACTGATTGCAGGGCAATTCTTTGCCCAGTGGCCTTTTTCTTTACAATTAAAACATTGGTCTTTATTCACAAAGGAACCTCCCCCCTGCTTTCTGCACTGAAGTTTAGTATGTCCCTGACGGCCGCAGTTACCACACACCATGTTAGTTCTCGCCTTGTCCTCAGCACGCACCGTTGCTATATTCGCAGACGGTGCACTCTGCCCTCGCTGCTTTGCGGAACTGCCTGCCCCTCTAGCATCTTGCTCCAAACTATTAGCCCTGCTCACTAGCCGTATACACTGCGCGTATGTCGTCATGAGTGCACGGCAAGCTGCTAAAGATTTTTTTAGTGCAGGAGAGGTGATTCCACTGAGCAACATATCTAGAAATGCTCGATCATCCTCTCCCGGATTCGCAACTCTACTGTGTTCTTTGTATAGTTTAAATTTCTCTTCTGCATAATCTTGAAAACTCTCATTACGCTTTTGATGTCTGTCCGCATACAGTCCGTACAAATTATAGCCAGTCCCAAGAGCCGTTTTTACTGCTGTCACAAATCTGTCAGTTTCAACTCTCATTGCATCAAGAACAGGAAATGGCTGCACTGCGTAAGCACCACCTTTCCAATTATCTTGCAGACTTGCCCAAATAGTCTGCGGACATTTTGTTTTACACACTATGAAAACATCATATACATGCAGTTGGGAAACTAATTCTTACTCAGTGAGTTTTTGCCAAAACTGATCATTTGGTGAATCTCGTTTTAGCATCGGCATGGATGATAATAGATTTCTCATGTCAGTCGTGCTCATAGGTTTATACTGAATTTGTGTGTGTTGCTGAGGAGCTCCCGCAATAGCAGGAGGTGCCGCATCCCCGTCAGCATTGTCCTGCAGACCCCCCCGGCGGCGCCACCCGTGGTCCTGTGGACACCTGAATTTAAATGGGTGCCATCTGTTCGTTGCACACGGCAGTTCAGGATACAACCGAAGCACATAAGGAGGCGTTTTAGAAACCCTGCCTTGATGTTGTACTTCTAAACATGTTGTACTCCTTTCTTACCCCATTCATCATACCATTCAACCTGTTTTGCAACAGTGGTACGTAGCTCCAAGCCTTTATGTACCATGTCACAAAAGTCTTTACTACAGGCAGAGTGCCAACTCTCTGACACCTGTGTGAAGAAACTCCCGACCAACAATTTTAACAGGGTTACTTCCTCCACCAGCCCCTGCCAGGAAAGCCGCTTTCCCTTGACCATAGTGTGCCAACTTGGTCAGCTATGCAAAAAAGTCGACTATCATACGAGCGGTCCCAGACCCCGACGGATAAAGCGCGCACTCCGTCGTAAACGTCGGATCTCCTATGCCAGTAAGCCGCCACAAGAAAGGCCACTACCAGAAACACGATCCGGGTCACTTCTACACAGCAGCAGACAAGAGGAATATCCCTAAACTATAGAGGGTGGTATTCAGAAAATCTACTCACCTCTCTCGGAATTCCTCGTTTCTGCAGCCGACAATAGAAGAGTTTTTCCGAATCCCACCGCTGCCACCATATGTTACTGTAGGATCCTAAGGAACAGAAGGTAATGTGCACATAAGGCTATATTCAGTTAATATCCATCAAAACCAAGATTCAGGAGTGTATAAACGCTGCCTCACAGTTACTGCAAGCAAAGGACGTGGACATTCTGAAAGCATCTACTCTACTGCAAAACGCTATCAGTGTTTTGATGGAATTTAGGGAGCAATTTGATGAGGCTAAGTCTGCCACTCTTGCTCTAGCTTCTAAATGGGGAAGTCAAACACAGTTTGAAACAACCAGGGCCAGAAAAGTTAACTTTGATGAACTGTCTGAGGACAGTCGCCTCACTGACACAGAGAGCAACTTTCGGGTGAACGTTTTTTAATGCCTGTCTTGACATCATCATCCAGCAGCTGTCCCAAAGGTTCACCAGCTTAAATGGAACTGTGAAGACGTTTGAGGCAATTCACCCCAACACACTGCTGAAAGCAGGGGATGAGGATTTATACCAAGCTGCCCAGCGGCTTAGTGAGCACTACAATCGGGACATCACCCCCAGCTTCCCCGGACAGCTGCTTTCTTTTAGAGCCTCTTTCAGGAACCAGATACCCAAGCAAAAGTATGTTGCGGATCTGGCAAACATGGTCATTGTCAACCACCCAGCAGTAACTTCTGCATTTAGTGAGATTTGCACCGCCCTCCTTTTATTTTTGACTCTTCCCGTCACCGTTGCAACCTCTGAGCGCTCATTCTCCAAATTGAAACTCATTAAAAACCACCTTAGGAGCACAGTGTGACTGGAGAGACTGAGTGGACTTGCCATGTTGCCCATAGAGAATGAGAGAGCAAAGAAAATGGACATACAGCGCATTGTGGACGAGTTCGCGGAGCGCAAGGCTCGTCGTATGCCCTTCAAATAGCCGAAATGAAAACCATGCCGTAACGCCACGCTCACGCTCTGCTCAGGCGTGCTATGTGGCCCGGGACTGAAGGCTTTGAGCCTTGTGTCAAAAATGTAGTATGTGTGCTTGTAAGCTCAATATTCAACTCAGAACAAAGCAGCTCAGATATGACACGACAAGGGGAAAAAAGAAAACACAAAAGAAAGTAGGTAAGAGTGATTAAAAATAAAAGGGAATTATATCCAACCCCAACCCTCCACACCCCCTGCGGCAGAGACAGACAACATGAAATAATTAAGTGTATAAACAAATAGCAAGATTACAGTAGACAATGTGCAGAGACAGACTAGACTGCTTCTGTAAGTCCCTGAAGTATAGAAGATGACACAGTGTAGGTCCGATGTGTTTTAAGTAAGGGTCCCAGATGTTATAGAAAGCGTGCACCGAAGAGTGAAGCATACATGAAATGTATTCACTGGGCATACACTCCACTATAAGACTGTGCCACGACTTTTTAGTTGGAGCAATGTCCTTGATCCAAAAGCGCAGAATATTCTTCCGGGCAGCAAAAGTCAGTAAACTGAACAATCTCTTGCGTTTAACATTTACAATATGACAATCTGTTAGACCAAGAAGGAGGGACATAGGATCTAGCTCTATTGGAACACCAAAAATAACACATAATTCATCCACTATACCAGATAAATACCTTTGTAGCTTTACACATGACCAGAGACAGTGAATATAATTACCAATCTCAGAGTTACACTTACAGCAGAGCGGGGACACATTAGCATCCATTTTGTTTTTGAGGGCAGATGTTATATGTACACGATTCTGAACTGGGTAGATTTGGTTCGATTACAGATAGATATTTCCATAGCACTTATCCACACTTCCTGTCAATCTAAGTCATCAACAGAGAGATGCCCAAGTCTCTCTCCCAGGCTTGCTTAGTAACTTGGGAAGTTAAAGATGAGTTGGAATTTAGGGCTCTGTAAAATACTCTAATGTCCCCTTTAGATACTTGCAAAGACAGGGCCCTTTCTACATGTGAGGTGGCACAATTATTTGTTAATGTGGTATCCTTGGTGATGAACTGTCTTATTTGCGAATATGTAAAAAAATCTAATTTTTGTAAGCTGTAACTTTGCAGTAGCTGCAGATATGATAATAAAGTTTGGCCATCAAATAAATCTCCAAACTTTGTTAACCCCTGGCTGGCCCACGCTTTAAAGCCCTGATTGTGACAGTCTTGAAGAAAATCTGGTCCACCCAGAATAGGAGTAAGAGGGGAGCACGGCCCCCTATAGTACGGATGGACCTCCAGGCTTTAACTGTGCTTAAAGTGATAGGGTTAGTACTAGGGCTCTGGCAGGTCTGGGACAGAAGTTAGAGACCCCAGCGGCATGGCCTCAGACTCAGAAAAAGTGCCAAAATTTGAAATGGTTTGGGTCAAGCAGGGGATAGAGGTTTTATGTCTTGTTAAAAAAATCAACACGTCATCCACGTACAAAGTAATTTTATGGTCCTCTCCTCCAACGAGAATACCAGATATTAGAGCATCCTGCCTTATTGCCTGGGACAATGGCTTGATAGCAATATCAAAAATCAATGGGCTAAGAGGGTCGCCCTGTCTGTTCCCACGGTGAAAGGGAAAGTTGTTGGATCTCAGCCCATTAGTCAGTATTGTAAAGGACCCTGACCCATTTGACAAAATTTTCACCCAGGCCAAATTTCTCCATTACATAAAACAAGTATGACCATTCGACCCGGTCGAATGCCTTCTCGGCATCGAGAGAAAGCACAAGGGCTGGGTCTTTGTAATCCTGAGATAACTGAATAATATTAAGGAGCCTTCTCATATGATCACAGGAGTTCCAACCCTTAATAAAGCCAGTCTGGTCCTCCTTGACAATATAAGGTAGCACTTTCTCCAAGCGTATGGCTAGGATTTTGGATAACAATTTTTGGTCAGATTCTTTAAGTGAGCTTGGATTTGGGCATGATATGTTCTGTTTCTCCAGGTCGGCTAGTTTAGATTCAGGAAGCTTATGCTGTTCATTCTTTCTGGAGAATATTGCAACACTGCTCTTGGTTTCCTCTGTAATGGGAAACATCCTTTTTATATAAACTCCAGGCTCTTTCAATATGCTGCGAATGTGCACCTGTCCTGGGATGAATAAATAACCTCTGATGATTGACCTGGTAATGAGTAAAGCCTTCTTGATGAAGGTGTCTGTACGCTGGCCAGGAATCACTCATGATGGTGCTACCAAGTCTTACATGTCTTTGCACAATTGGAATTAAGCGTTGTGCAGTTCTGCTTTTCACAAACTTTAGAACTGGTCGCCTCCGCTGTCCTTTCACCTCCAGTAATCCAAAAACCCAGCCCTGTCCTCCTGTTCTCCAGGTTCTCCCAAAATGCCCCCGTGAGTACTATAAAATGGAACAATATATGGAAAAAATCTACATATACATATTGTAATATACATAAATCCTTATAATTATGCCTTCCTCTGTGTTACGACCCTGGCCACTGTGTTACGACCCTGGCCATCTAGGGGTATGGTAAAGGGAACGTAACAAGTATACGGGATGAAAAAAAAAGAAATAACCGCAGTGAAACGGGCAGGGGGAACAACAGCACAATATACAAGTACGGTGAAGAGTGTTTATTACGTGATAAAGTGTAGAGGGTGCATAGGTGACAACAATATTTACAATATATACAGTATATATATATATATATATATATATATACACACACACACAGACAGACACACGACCGAGGGGTCGGAACTGTGAGTGGTGCCAAAGGAATGAAAAGAACAAAATCAAATGTATCTAGCTAAAATGAAACAGGGGTTAACTAACTACTACCGCAAAACAAACCCTACCTAACTACTCTATCTAACAAACCGAAGATACAAAGGGTGGCGCTCACTCCTACCCTAGTGTGACTATACATCAATATACCACTGCGTGCGGTTTACAGGGGCCCCTATCTATCCTGTTCCTAGCCCCGGCATGGCCGACAAAAGAGCACACAGGAGATATACAAAAACAGGATATCATTATATTAGAACCACACACACGACACACACACAGCAGGGATAACGTGGGCAAAAGAAAACACTGCACGAGCACACACAACCAGCACAGACATACAGTCAGTATCATCACTTTTCTTCAATGTTACATAGGGGTATTTAAAAGTCGCGTCGCCCTCTGAATGGTTGAAACTGCGTAGGACGTAGATGAGTGGCAACAAAAAGGACGAATGACGGGAAGGTGAATGGCAGAGGCAAGATGCTGGCAAGGAGGACGACAGCAGCGGACTTCTGGGGGGGGGGGAATACCGGCATACGTCTGAGGAGAGAAAACGGATGGACATGCAACACCACAACAATAACAAACACACGGAGACGTAACACTCCAATCCACAAGAACTTATAAAGTTAGTTCAACGTTACCCAAGGTCAAAACAAATAGAATACACTTACCAAGATCTCTGGAGCACCCTATGCTCGAGATAAAGCGTCAGCCAATACATTGTCAGCACCTTTCTTGTGAACAATGTTAAGGTTATAGTTCTGAACAATCAAAGCCCAGCGCATCAACCGCTGGTTATGATTGTACATGCGCAAAAGGAAAACTAACGGGTTATGGTCTGTGTACACCATGATGGGAGCAGCACTGGACCCCACATAAACCTCAAAATGCTGTAAAGCTAGCAATAAGACTAGCACCTCCTTCTCTATGGTGGAATATTTCAGCTGGTGCTTGTTGAACTTTCGAGAAAAGAAACAAACGGGGTGATCAATTCCGTCTGCACCTTCCTGCAGCAGAACAGCACCAGCTCCCAAGGCACTCGCATCTACCTCCAATTTAAACGGAAGTGCGAAGTCGGGGGCGGCGCACTGGGGAATTTCGCATACCGAACGCTAAAGCATTATATTGTAAGAAGTCATCTGGAGTCACAAATGCAGAGATCTCCGAGGCATGCGGAGTTAAGGGGACCTGCAAATAGCCTTTTAACAGGTCCAGCTTACTCACATACGTAGCCGACCCAATATAGTCAATGCAATCTTCCATTCGCGGAAGCGGTAGGAATCGGGTACAGTAACTGCATTCACTTTTCTGAAGTCCGTACCAAACCTGAAGGTACCATCGGGTTTAGGAACCAGTAAGCATGGGGAACTCCAGGGACTGGAACTAGGCTTGGCTAGGCGATTGTCTAAAAGATATTTTACCTCCTCTTTCATTACAGCTCGTTTCATGACATTGCAACACTGCTCTTCTGGCAAGTGGCTAAGGTAGGGAGGCAGGTTAGATAAAGTCTCCGAATTAGACAACCTAGCACACTGCTGGGGAGCGTTCCTAAGGACCAGACCATTTTCATCCTCAACAACCTCCACATTGACCGTCTCAGCAACCACAGAGACTGAGGCTACAGAGACAGGTAAAATCCTCTCCTTACCAGGCAACTGAGCAGGTTCTCTGGCGTGGTACATTTTGAGCATGTTAATGTGACAAACACGCGGCTGACGCTTACGGTCTGGAGTTTGCATGACATAGTTACTGTCGCTAAGTTACAGTATACCGACCGGAAAAACAAGCGGACAGTGCAGAACCAGGAATGGGCAGCAAAACTAGGACTTGATCTCCCGGCTTAAAAGAACGAGTGACAGCCTTCTGGTCATAGCAACTTTTCATTGCGCGCTGAGAGGTGGACAGCGCTTCCTTGGCTAGAGAGCAAGCATGATGCAAACGCTCTTTGAACTGACTAACATAGTCCAGCACATTAGACTCGGGAGGCAAATCAGACATGAGCTGCTCTTTCAGCACTTTTAGAGGACCCCACTCGGTGGGACTAAACCCAAGCGATTCCTGTACTGTTTCTCTAAGGGCAAATAGAGCCAATGGAACCCCCTCGTCCTAACATTTCCCTGTATCCAAACAGTACTTACATAGGACTGATTTGAACGTCTGATGCCAGCGTTCCAGGACACCTTGTGTTTCAGGGTGATAAGCACTAGAGACCTTGTGCATAATGGACAGAGACTGGAGGACCTGTTTGAATATTCTCGAGAGAAAATTAGTACCTTGGTCAGTCTGCACAACTTTCGGGAAGCCAAAGGTATAGAAGAACCTAAGTAAGGCTTTGACGACAGACTTGGCGGTGATGGTACGCACAACAATAACAAATACACGGAGATGTAACAGACTGCTTCCTGATAGACCCTCTTCCATTAAATCAATTTGGCGAAGCCTCAAACCCTGGGAAAATCTAAAATTAAATAAAATAAAAAAACACTGGGTCAAAAAATTTCTTTGATCCTGGATGTGTTTCATACAAATGTTACATGCTTCCATTTAATACCTCCAACGCAGTCTTACACTTATCTCACTATACATTACATACATAGCTAGCTAACCTAGCTGGTTATTCCATCTAGCCATCATGGGCAACATGATACATCATAACCTGAACTAATTGGTGTCCCAATGAGCAGCCTTGCATTAGTTACATGTACTAACCTGTGCATAAATGTAAGCCAAGATCCCAAAGATATATGTGATCTGCTAAAAATCGAACCACCTCTGACCAACTTTGAAACAAATCTGTGATGTCTCCTGCAAACCCTGAAAAGAAATCTTATTTAATTTTTGAGAAGCTAGCTAGTTTCACTAATTAACTTGATCAATACAAGGTGACTTGAGAATTTATTTCTGCAAATCAACATTGTTTTTTTTATAGAAACTTGCCAGGTTTATGTTTTCCCATAAATCATGAATTATCACAATCTCCCAATGGATTGTGTAATGTTTGTGACCCCACCCCACCCCACCCACATAATGAGTCATAATCGAACGGTTAGGAATCCAACATTCGATAGAAAAGTCATGCTAATTACAGGAATGAGTCGCTGAACGTCCAGGATACGTTCTGTGAAATAGGACTTGTGCGAAAACCATATCATCGTGTACACGCAAAGCTATATCAAATACTGTAGTGTACTTGTATTGCCTAGATAGCCAAGATACTGTACACATACAATGTGTGTATATATATGTGTGTTTGTCTGTAAAGTAGATAAATACTGTATAATATACAATACTGTATACATAATATAATAAAATGTTGTAAATAAACGGATGTATATGCGACCGGACGTTGCCCGGACTTAATCCGATGCATAACTGTATACCTTTTTGGCTGCTGACTATAGCTTGTGCTAGCTAGGGATTACTTTGCTGCACTGCTTCATAGCTTCATTGTTGTCAATAAAAGAGGCTGACCAAAAGCTAGAACTACTCTTTGTGAGTTTGACCTCCAGTGCAACCAATCAGGACTAGGTATGTCTCAAGTGCTCACACAGTTATCAACCTTTGATTAATTTAGCTGTCCCGGTCTAAGCAAATAACTCTCACCATCTATATCTGTCCTTAGTTCCACCGTCTTTCTTCAGTTTTATTCACTTTCCACACAAGCATCTCTTTATTCTCGACAGTAATTTCATTTTCTGAAGCCATCTAATCAGTACAATCTTCTTCTTGTTCCCTTTTTCAACTTTGTAGAGTAGTGTTCTCACCAAATTCATTTTGTATTGATTCCCTTGGTGAAACTGTAAAACTGCAAGTGAGAGCCCACGTGCGAGAGGATGCCTTTCATGGTAGGAGGGGATTTTAATTGTGTTTTATCTAGAAAAAACACACGGGGCAGGGGAAGGTTTTAAAGTGGATAAGACATCGGTTTTACTGCAGGGGATAATTAAGGATTTTAAACTAGTTGACTGTTATAAAATCATGCATCCAAGAGAGGAGGGTTCCCCTTGGTTCAGTGGTGATGGCGCCAGAGCCTCTCGCATCGACTATGTTTTTAATCGGGACTGCCCGCCAACCAATGGTAGATTAACCCGTTTTTTTTTCAGATCACATTATGCTTTCGTGCACCCTTTCATTATCCGCTGGTAAGAATGTAGGTCAGGGGTTATGGAAGCTGAACTGCTCCCTCCTAGAAGATAGGGAGATAGAGAGTATAGAGAGCAATTCAGCCAATGGCAAACTTTAAAAGACTTCTGCAGTACACGCGCACATTGGTGGGAAATGGTGGAAAAAAAGACAAAGACATTTTTTTAAGAGAGCAGGAAAGATCAAGAAACTGAAAGAAAATAGATGCATGATGGGACTGCAGAAAAGACTGCAACAATATTTCCATTTAAAACAATCAGTAATAGATTTTACAGAAGAAATAAAGGAGGTCAAAAAAGAAATGACTTTTTTGCTGCAAATAAAAGTAAAGGGATTATTATGAGAAGCAAAGAAAGAGAGTGGAAGGGGAGAAGTGTACAAGATATTTTTTTAAGAAAATAGTGAGCAAGGTAAATACCATGACAGAACTCAAGAAAGAAGATGGCAGAAGTATAACAGATACCGAGGGGACGAAGGAGGAAATAGAATGGTTTTATCGACACTTATATGCAGAGAAACAGTCTGAGAATGAGACAAAAGACGTTTTAGAATTCGTTAAAAAATCTATAAAAGAACTTTTAACACAGGATTTTACCATTCTAGAGTTAGAAAAATGCATAAAAAATTTAAAAAGGGGAAGTCCCCAGGCTAGTATGGACTTCCCCTCAAATTTTATTTGACCTTATGGGACATTTTAACAGAAGACGTACTGATGGTTTTTAAAGACTTTGAAAGACTGGACAGACTACCACAAAGTTTTAGGGTAGGGATAGTTTCTTTATTATATAAAAAACAGGACAGAACCGACTTAAAAACTGGCAAAAAAAAAAAAAACTGCTGTTTTTTGTACACGCACAGTAACAATTATATATGATTGTGTGCGTATCACAGTTTTGTTGTACGGTACTTATATAAGGAAAATGTATAAGGTTTGACAGGTGAGGGCTGGGCTGGGCAAGGCAAGGCAAGGCAAGGCAGGCAGATAGGCTGATTGGTGCCTGGCCACCCATGCACCCACCCCGAGCCTGTCAGCCAGGGAAGGGGCCAGCTGCCTGATGGCAGGTAGGACAGATGTGCTCTTCATAATGCACAAATATTTGCCCCACACTATCATTTACTGTGGGATGAGAGATTTGTATTTGTGTGGATTCTTTTTTTATCTCTTCCTCTTTCTGTCAAAGGATCTGGTAATGGGACTGCAATATCAGTGTTTGGTTGGCCAGATCGGCGGACCAGGCCAGACTCGAACAGCGAGTGGAGCAAAGCACGTACCAGTGGCTTGACTGCAGCCTGCCTAGCCCCTCTTGCTGAAGACAGGACAGCGCCTGCCAAGAAGTCTTTGAGGTGCCATCTGGGATTTGGACTGCTGCAGCAGACACCGATAACTGGAGACCAGAGGGGAGTGCAGATTACCCAGAGAGTCAACCAAGAAGGGTTCTGTCTTCAGGCTACTACCCACCTATCTGGGCCTGAACCTCCCTCGACCCCCCTCCACCTCCCTCTCTCCTGTCCCGCAGCAGGCTCGCCAGACCAACCCTGGACCCAAGGTGCGAAGCGGGCTGTGTGAAGGCCAGGACCAGTGGAGCCCACTAAAGACGGAAGGCGACGACCAGGCAGAGGTTCCACCTCGTCACCGTGGAGAGGCCATCTCTTGGAGCCACCCTCTCCATCGGCCGCCTGTCTTGACCTCCCGGAAGGAACACCATTCACCGGAGCGCTGTCCAGTATCTTTTGTACCCTGTTTTTTCTACTCTCTTTCAAAACAGGTCAAGTCTGGACCTAGAGAGCAGGAGATAGCATCCCAACTTCCACAATGCCGTGCACCTTATGTGGATCTGGGAGAAGGAAGATGAAAGCGACACCACCGCTGACTCCAGACCTGAGAGCCGAGATGGGTGCCATGCGGCCAGTGGACGACAGAAGAGCTGGCGGACAGAACGGCGGCGTGATCCACAACCGCAAAGCAACGCCACACAATAACCCCAGACCAGCAATGCAAACAATGCAAAGAATTACACAGTTGGAAATAAAAGGTAAATCTAGCCAATTAACACAACACCCCGAACCTAAAAGTTCTTTCCTGACCCCATACTTCGACAACAGAAAATAATGAAAAATCCATAACAAATACATCATAAAACACAACTCCAGTCCATCCACCACCCACAAATGATTGACCAGTCCCTGGCTCCAAACCAGCCCACGATAAATTCAGACAGCTCCAGACTCTTGCTACTGGACCTCCTGGACTGAGAAAGGACCCGGGATGAGTCCAACTAGCCCCTCCTTCCCAGGATTGGCCTCGCCAGGCAGTCAAGAGACAAAGGTGGGCAGACCACAAGAGGGCGTGAGTAGGAGCCAAAACAGCTCAGTTCTCAACAGATTAAATACAATCTCTCGGGATATCACAATTAGCAATTCTGATTCATTACACATGACCGGAGCACATACAACACATGTTCTGGGACTGCTCCATGGCCTGACGGGTTGTGTCCTCAGTCTCCCTGAACAGGCTCCTGCCGAGGTCCTTCCTGATGGCTGACAGCATCCTCTATGGTCCTCCCGGGGGATGCAAAACCATCGAGCTGCAGTGCCAGTGGAGGATCATCAAAACCATCAAGCAGGTGCTGTGGGAGACCAGGAACATCAAGGTCTACCAACAACAGAATGTAGGTCTGGTCACTATCCGGAGAAGGATCCAAATCCTCCTCCACGACGGCGTTGTGGTGGACTTTTGGAAGAGTGAGAGACTGGCTAAAAATAAATGGGGGGTGGACCACTGGAAAGAACTGGTCATATAGTCCACCCTCCTCAGGCTGAATCCACCCAAAGCCCAAAGTACATGAACTTTGTTTTCTTCTTGCTTTTGGAACATTCCCATTCACTGTCATCGCTCTAATGGTTTTTCTTTTGTTGTTGCTGACCATCTGATTACTTGTTTGTCAGTTTGGTAGTGACTGTTTTTAAAACAAAAGAATGCGTATATTTTAGTGTAATTTGAATTTAAAAATACAGCAAATTTTACTAAAGATTTCTGTGGAGAGGGACATGCCTGAGTTTGTGCTATTTTTTGAGACCCCATTTTATGGATGGGGTGACGTTGCGGGTAACAAAGAGTCGTATGCTGACCAGGGTGATGCCGATTGGCTATTTCTGATTGTTTGTGGGTGGGGCCAACAAAGATTGTTGGTTGTTCCTGGTGCGTGAAAGATGCACCACTTACAAAGCTGGTGGCCTCTAGGGGGTGGTCGTCAGGTGGTAGCAGTTGACAGGTATTGCTTCTCAGCCTTTTGGCTAAGATCCAGCAGTGGTTTCTAGTGTTAATTTTGTGTAATTTGCTATCATTGCTGTTTGTGAATTCTTATTTTTTCCTCTTTAGGTGAATGTGGTGTAGGTGGATGTGTGGGAGAGGAGTTCTAGGTGGTGCTAAGGCCCTACAGGGCATGGGCTTTCTTTATTCACTTTACGTTTGCCTTTTTTAGTAAGGGTGCAGTGGCCTCAGGATGATGCCAACCCTAGCTGCTGACAGGAGACACTGCTATGTTCGGTTTCATTTGAGGGAGAAGGAAGGTAAATTGTTGGAATTTTCGCGATTGAATTTTTAATGGAAATTGTGTCTGGGTTTTGCACCATGTGAGATTAACTGTTCGGTGGCTTTGCCAATGGGGAAGGGTTTTGATTTGAGTTTTAAGACACCTGGGCTTTCGCATTCTTTTTGGGCAAAGTTTTAAACTGTACAGGAGAAATTTGACATGTTCTCAGTTGAAAAACTGAGTGATGATTCAGTTAAGGTGGTGCGGTTAATGATATGGTAGAAGGAGGAAGACTTGGTGACCTGGTCAGGTAGGTTTTGTTTGGTTAGGGGTACGCCTTAAAAGGTACTGGACATGGATGGGATATGGACTTGCAGTTGGAGAGTTCCTGTCTGTTTCGCTGAAGACCCAAATGGGGGACTCAGGCATATACCTACATTAACAGTCCTTGGGGAGAATCAGGGCCTGATTCATTACCCTGGACAGCCCAAACTCTGCAGTGTGGAGCATACAGTCATTTGGCGGAAGCCTGCCAGGAAATTGTGTGTTTGAAATGCAAAGAGGTGGTACATACGGCTGCAGGATGTCTGAAAGGTAGGAAATATAATTTGTGTTGGGTTTGCAACTATTTGTTCAGGGATTTCCTGCAGTCTTATGCCAGCAAGACCAAACAGATGAGGGACCATGCCTGGGAGGCCTTTGAAATAGAGAGGGAAGGGAGTGGTGTGGTTGCACCACATGGGGGAGCTCTAGAGCAGTTCACCGACTCACCACAGACTCACAAGAACAAAACAGTTTTGAACACTTATGGTGCCTGGTCTGAGGGAGAAAGAGCAGAATTACATGTTCAAGCAAACAGTGGGGGTATGAGGGTTTTGGGGGTGGATTTTGATGAGGAAGGTTTGGATTGGGGGAATTGGGATAGGGTTTTGAAGGAGGTGGAAAATAAATTGTAGTTTTGGGGTTTGAGAACTTTGACAATGGAAGGGAAGGTGCTGATTTTGACAGCTGTGATTTTATGATTGTTGTTGTTTGTTGGTGTTGTTTATGGGGTGGGGGATGGGAGAGGTTGAGGAGGATGTGGTTGCCGAGGGAGCCTGGGAAAGGGGGGAAGGGCGTACCAGATATTAATTGGATTATGATGTGTTTGTCTTGTTCCATGTCTCTTTGTGTATGTCTGGTGGGATGTTTTTTTTTAAGAATTTCAAAAGTGCCTTTGACTGAGCCAGTTGCTTTTGGCACTCCAGTCTTTTATAAGCCTATTCAGACAGACCTCTTACAAGAATCTTCTCTCCTGTGTGCAAGGCAGGTATCTAGTGGTTTGGAAGGTGGTGACCCACCTGGACCTGCTGCATTGGCATAAAGACCTGGCCTGGATCATCGTCCCCATGATGTCCTGGTGGTGAGGACAGTGATGGACCCCTGCCGTCTGTCCACGATGGCAGAGTGTCTCCAGGATGGCTGACAGGAGGATGAGACACTCTTACCTTTCAGCATGTCACCATGCTCTGGGAGTGCTGGTCGGCCCAGGCACTCTGGTCTCTGGCATGGCAGGCATTGAGCCTCTTCACGACAGAAAGTACATTAACCTGTGAACTGGTGTTATATGGTGGAGAGAAGAGGAAAGTGAGGATCTCCAGGTGGAGAGCATGGCTCATCATTATAAACTGTTGCCATAACGCTCTGTGGGTGGTGCGTGGGCTGAAGGTCATCAATGAAAAGGCGCTGCCCGTAGAGGCAGTCTGGAGGTGAGCCATGTCTGGAGTAAGAGACTATGTGTGGCGGCACTGTCAACGATGGGGCTGCGAGGCAGCCAGAGAGAGGTGAGGGACACGTGCGTGGGGCAGGCTGGGCATAGGCTGACCTGCTGTGCCACCAAGGGCTGGTTTCTTTGTGCTGATGCACAGGAATGGTGCAGGGTTTTTTTTTTAAGACACGTGCCTGCCTTGTACAGAGAGGTTTATGCTCAGTGGTCTGTTTTAATAATGGTTTTAAAGACTGTTTATTTATTTATTGCTAATGTTGTTGTTTAGTGTGGGTTCTAGCATTTATACACCTGATGTCATGTTTTCTGAGTATTAAGACTGTTTTAATGCTTTTAGTTCTGTGAAGTTTTATTTAAAACCTTTATCTAAAATGTATTTCTGTATGGGCTTTCAGCATTGATCTGTGTTATGACATATATTTGAATAGTTACCCAGGCTGTGAATGTTACTGGACTGTTTTATTTATATTATGTTGTCATTTTTGTGTGGATACAATAAACTTTTCAGAAAAGCTGTTGTGCCAACAAAGGCTGGTTTCTTTGTGCTGATGCACAGGGATGGGTGCAGGGTTTTTTTTTTCAGACACATGTCTGCCTTGTACAGAGGGTCAGGTGTAATTCTTTGTGCTATTTGAATGTTTAATTAAAAAAGTTAGTGTATGGACTGTTGGAAATATCAGCATTTTTTATCATAATTTTTCTGTGGATACAAATCTTTATAAAAAGTAAAGCTCCTTGCTCCCTTTTTCCTCCCAAATGTTTTACCATCATTGAGGAACGTAGACTGGAATAGTTTGTTGGTGGGGAAGTGTCAACCTGAAGTATATATTGTACAATGAGCTTTTTCAGTGTTTTCTGTTGTTTTGTCTGTCGGATTCCCAGGTGTGGAGTTTTTTGAAGTCACTCTGGATAGCGAGGGTCTTTGTTTTGGGGGGTGTCAGGAGCCGTGGAGCTGTAATGCCGAATGCCAACAACGGGTTGTGAACAGCTGACATACTGTCCATTGCTATAATGATGCAGTGATGACCTAACATTTTGAATGTTATGAGATTAAATCGTTAATAGTCTTACACAATTTTACCTTAGAATTTACTCTACAAAGAGATCGTCATTCAAGACTACAGCCTGACCACATGAAATCCAAACTAGCTCAGCTAAGTATGTCTTTAAGACCATTCTCTGAACAAATTAGTGTTTATATTAAGACATATAAAATAACTATTTGTGACATGTAGAACTGTTCAAGTTCGCTAAATAGCTAGTCATCTAGTCAAGTATGACTATGGTATTAGCAAACTTACCAAGACATAACTGTAAAAACTGATTGATAACAGACATAAATATTGGCTAGTGATGAAATGGAAAAAATCAATTTTCTTCTTTCTCTTCTGTAAGAAATATGAGAAAGGGAATATGAGAAGGCATGCGATCCAGAGAGATGCAAAAAATTCACTCTTTAAAGTAACAATATACTACAAAAATCAGACAATCACCACAGCCTGACCTAAGCATTATATTCGAGCACCAGTTATGGAAATACGTCGCCTGAACGTTGCCTAATATTGACTATTAAAATGCTCTCTCAGGAACCAGGTCAAGATTAGCTGGAAGTTTGCTAATCCTGAAGATAACATCAAAAACAAACCGCATATTTTTAAATTGTCTAACTTATTTTGCTACCAATAACCAATACCCATTAAGCTAGCAGACAGATCATATCAATTACTACGTTCACACAACTTAAATAAGCCTACACATACGAAGACTACAGCATACTTTAGCTTCTAAAAACAAAAATGTTTAAGGGAAAAAAAACTAATGAAATGGCATAAGGAAACACTATGGGTATATTTAACTGAAATTGACTCACTAAGGGAGGAATTCAGACTTGAGGGCGCTCAGCGTTTCTTCCGCATAAATAGTTCGTGTATGCACTCCGTCCTGCCGAGATCGCCTGGGTAATTTTGCTTGGTGAATCAAAGCGTGGCAGTGAGGAACATGGATGAGGTAAAACACGATTGTCAGCATACCACTCCGACCATCTTTAAATTTGTTCAAGACGGAAAAAGCACGGTTAGATTCTCATGTGAAATAAACTGTCTGTCTTGTAATTTGATAAATACACGGTAAACTACATGTTTATCGTACTGCTTGCCTGCTGCTTGAGACCACAGTTTCAACTACAGGGAAGCGATGTTTATTTGCACTGCAAATTCGCCAGTGTTTCAACTGAACAACTTGCGTAACCCTGTTGATTTCTGTTTTGTGTCACCTTCATTGATTAAACTGTCACCTCAGCTTCTTACTTTAGGTTAGCAAAATGTTTCATTCGATCTTAGGTGAATGAAGTAAATAAAATCACTGAGGTCTGATAAACAACAACGGTTTACTTAACTTGCACACATTTTTACAGCATGATCTATCGTTAAACGATAAATATTGCTTGATATCATACTTAGTAAAGTACCGAGTATCTAAGGTGACTAACGAATTTGTTATAGAGTTAGTTTTACTTGACCTGATGATTATATTTGTATTGGCATATGGTAAGTCTTAAGATCTGTGAATTATTGTCTGTGGGTTTATAGAGTTTAAAAAGCACAATACACCAAAAGCGTTAATGAGTTTATATTTACTTGAGATGCGCGGACTGAAGAACAGGGACCGAAATGCAGCTATGCATTTCAAATTCAACAACTCAATTGATGGCGATGGTGAGAGCCATACTTTTACGTGCGCCTGTTATCCAGAAATAATTTAAATGATTTCAAGAGTTATCCTACTCCATGCAATACAGCAACACTGGAAAAAAAAAATGTAATTTTAAAGTCTGACCGATAGGAGTGCACGACTTAATACAGGGTTGTGATGCGCGTAAGATACGCACCCTGAAAATCCGCTTAAGTCAAAGTCTGAATCCGCATAGAGGGTATTTTAATGAGAAACACCCCGATTTCAATGAATCTCCACCCCAAACGCTCAAGTCTCCCAAGCACGCGTAAATGTTCAAGGTCAGAATACTAACAGACACTGCAAAGGCGCGCAGCCGGTCGAAAAAGCGCTTAAGTCGCTGAGCGCTGGTCTGAATAGACCCCTAAAAGTGCTGGCGAACAGTGATCAAGAGCAGATGATTGGTGATTCACAGAAACACGTGTTTAATTGCACAGTTAACCTGCACAAGTCAAGGGAAGCAGGTAATATGTAGTTGTGCTTATTAAAACATGCCTCACCTCATGCTTCATGCTTCTCAGAAGAAACTGAATTCTTCAACAATGAAATGGCAGGAAATTGTTGAACAAGGAAAAATTATTTCAAACAATAATCATACATATGGAAAGTTTAGTTAATCATTTCTGTGCTATTTAACACATTTTTCATTCCAATTAAGGATTAAAGCTACATATTTGCAGTTTTTCCTCACAGTTAGCTATATTTACTCATTTTTAACTGTATCTGGCAATTTTTCATCTGACCTGTCTGTCCGGTGTAAAGGAATCTGTACAACCAGTCTGAAATAGCTTCCCATCAGTCTTACAAATGGTCCTTCACTGTGTTCTCCTGTAACAGGAACAAGCCCTATCCCTCTGCCCCAATATCGTTATATTCAGTCCAGGCTATGTAAAGCATTACATTTTAATGCTCGATCTTATCATCCGTGTTCAAAATGAATCGGGTATAATTACAATGGTACTTCCAGGATCCCCATTTGGCTGTTACCACTGGGTCATTCTATGTAAAATCCACACAGAAGGATGAATTTCGACACCCATCATCTCATATTCTGAGATTGTTTCTCCAATATTATCCAACTCTCCTGCAACATTATGTTGGTGAAAAATATATCTGAGAAATTAAGATAATTAATTGCACCCTACAGTTTCCAACTTGCCTATAACTCATGGTTATTGATCTATTTAAATTTACAAATAAATTCCTTTAGAAGCCGCCCAGTTTCTTTGTGCCCCTTGTTTTGTGATGGGGCATAGGGGGTAGGAAACAGTTTCATTTTATAGGATCTGTATAAATATTGCTCCTTCATACATATAATGTAGACCTCTTTCTGGGTCATATTTCAGACCTCAGGAATACAAATAAATGTAAAAATTCATCCAAGGACCAGCAAACTCTAAATCAACTGCACTGTTATGGACAATATAAAATGTCAAATCTTTAATTGGTATAAGACATATGAAGCTTGAGGTTAGAATATTATCTTTTAATTCTTTTCAAAGTATTCCTAGTAAATCCAGTTACTGTCTTTTACCTTTTATTTGGATTTCTTGTGTCATCAACAAAGAGTTTAGTCAAATTGGATTATGGCACATTTCTACAAAATGTATGACAATATTTTTTTTTCCATTTCTGAGAGGTGGGTGTTATTTGACAAGGATTGACCCAGTTGTTTCCCCATTACTGAGTTCAGGGCTGCAGTCCAATCCATTAAAGATTCTGCCATCACATACTTCTCTTGATGACATATGATGTGCTACAGGTATACACTGAAATAATAGTGGTTAATAGATGGAGCAACACAAGTTCATGTACAAACTTCACAAGTGAAGTTTTCAAGGTCAGACTATTTAACAGATTGTACCACAACCCTGTATTACTGAGGTTCGTGCACATCTGAATTTATGCATTGGACACCATAAGTGTCTTGGAAAAACTGTACAGCAATATATATGAATTGTGTGTATCCATTCTTTGTGAAAACTGCTTTTGATCAGTATAATTCTCTCCATGTATGCCAACATAGATGGTAGCCAGGTTATCTGCGTTTTTTTTACTGCTAACTTGTGATTCATGTCCCCTGCAGTGGGCACAACTTGTCATAAAGTTAGTGATAACAAAGCCAACCCACTGAGAGGGAAGATATGATTGGTCAGTTTTATTATCATTTGCAATTAGTCTCTCATTGAATTATTATTGCCCTCTGTAAATTTATAGCTGGACCACCAAACACAGAACTGAAAACATAGCATTTTCCTCCCAGCAACTTCAGAGGAGGCAAAATTCTGATAGGGAGAGAAAGGAGCATCTTTCTTTTAACCCTCCACATTCAAACACAAACTGAATAGGCAGGTTTGAAGGGTTTATTTCCTCAGAAACATTTTGTTTAGATGTTTATTAAATTATGAATTGATAAAATAAAATTAGAACTGGTGACTTTTTAAATATTTTTGAACATGTTTTAGTCCCTAGAGGGACCTGACGGTTCACCTCTGCTGTTACATACATTGAGCTGCAAGTGAACATTAAATCTGTCCTTCTGTGACTATCACCAAGTAAAATGCTTATTCCCTCAACAAGCAAAGCCCAATGATTAAAATATTTCCTTGGCATGATGTCTTGTAACACTGGTAACACTTACACTATAGTATAAAAGCCACGCTTACCATTCATCGGCTTTCCAAAACTTTCAAAGTGTAATTGAACATGGATGTCTGGAGAAAGCATTTGTTGGTGATCATCAATTGTTTGTTTCATTACCTAGGTACCAGACATTTACATGGTTTTTGGAATCAAACCATTGGCTGGCTACTTGTCTGCAAACACCTAAAAGCACACGGTGAATGTAATCTGGAATCATTCCATTGATCAAATCAAAGGAAGGCAAAATGGCTAGAATAGAAGGCCCTTTAACCCCTAAGATGACCTTTCTTTCCCTCCCACAGAGCAACCTCAGCCAATTCAACAGTTGTTTGTGCACTGTGAAAAAAGAAAAGTTGGGTGAATGTCAGGAGGTGAGCCTGACGTGCCGCTGCTTGGGTGAGTTTTTCTTCATTGGTAATTTGGGGCACGCGTGTGGTATGTGGATCGGGGTGGGTTGTCTCCCTTGCTTTGCCTGATTGGTAATCTGCCGCAGCTGTCTCTTGTTCTCTCCGCGCAGGGAGTCAGGATAAGAGAGCGGGGGACGAGGCAGCTTGCGCTCGGGCAGCTTGGAAGGAACCTGCAGTGTGCTGGGTTTTTTTTAGATGGGGTTATTTTTTGTTTATTTGAAAGTTTCGTTTCTTTCGGTTGACTTCGTTTTTTTGAATTTAGAAGTTTTGCCGGCGGTTTCGTTATTGATTTGGTTTTGTTTCTTTCTTTTGGTTTTGTTTATTTTCCTTTTTAAGAAATCCTGCGGGGGGATTTCTTTTGAAGAGTGCGTGTGGAGAAGGAGAGGCAGGGACTGCACGCCTGGAACCGTGTCGGCGGCCGACGGAGGGAAGGGACGGAGGAAACCCCAAGATCCAGCGCTAGTGGAGGGAGAAGGCGACGGGCGGCGAAGCTGCTACCCCGGGCTGGGCAGAAGGCGAGCGGGGGCATGCCCCGGTGGTGAGAGGGGCGTAAACACAGAAATAAACATCGTGTGTGTGTGTGTCCTTGCTCTGCCCAGTCCACAGAGGGGTGATCTGGTGCTTTGCCTCTCCCTCTCAAGCCTTCCCCGTCCCAGGCCCAGTGGAGTCGGAAGACTGGGAGTCCACCAGCGTGCGGCTGTGGCGGTTCCTGGAGGCTGGAGGAGTGGCAGTCTCTGCCTGGTTTTCTTTGGTTTTGTTTTTTATTTTGGGGCGCGGAGGAGGCCTGGCTTCTGGTGGCGTGGGCCGAGTCGCGCCCCACCCTTAGTTTCCTTTGTGTGAATGCATGTGAGTGTGTGGACCTCCCTCCCAGCGTGTGTTACTCCCCCCTGTGTTGGCCAAGAGGGGGCTGGCCTGTGCCGTGTGGGCAGGCCTGGGAGAGGGTCCCAATCTTAACACTGTGTGGAGTGAGTGTGGGCACAGGGTACTCTTGTGAAGTGGTTTGGTCTGGGGTGCAGGTGTGGGGAAGACCCTCTCCCGGGAGTTCCCCCACGTGGCACAGGGCCAGCCAGTAGGGGCTAGCGGTGAGAGGGGGGAGTTGGAAAGAGGGAGGGGAGGTCGAAGTGGGTGGCTGCCCGAGCATGAGTTTTGCTGTTTTAAAAAATTCTAATAAAGTCTCTGCTGACCTGACTCCCTGTGTCTTGGTTGTTCGTGTGGGTGGGTCCCAGTACCTGTGTGGGAGGGTCATCAGGAGGCGCTAGCGTGACTCCTGACATGAACTCAAAATTTCAAGGCAACAAACTTCAAGAAAATTTTAAGTTGGGAAATTAAACTAAATATTTTTAGTTTAGCTTTTGAGTTTACTCAACTTGGAATTCAGATTTTTGTCAACTCTCCTGTCAGTTGTACTAACTTATAATTTTACATTACAATAACTTGTAATCCTTACTTCTAACTCAGAAGTTGTAGTAATTTATGATTTTGCACTGTAATACCTGAATTCTTACAGAGAATCCACTTAAATTAGTATAGCAGAATAATTTAAGAGGAATTTAAAATTGCACACTGCAATAGTTAATGCAACTCAATCATTTAGAACCAAGAACTTCTAATCAATTACAGATCGAACATATACAAAACATTTGTTTTATTGACACTGTACCAGCACATCAAATCCCTTCTAACAGGGCCAAGTAAATGTAAAAACTAATGAGACCCAACTGTCCCAGTTCTAGCAGTCAACTTGTGCTACATTGTATTCACTTTAAACTTTGAGATTGAGTTCTTCCCCAAAATAAAAAAAAACAGGAGTCGTGTATACAAGACCATGCAGAACAAGTATGACACTGAGCTATGAATCTAGTAAATCTGTTGACAAGGTTACTGAGAGCCAAAAACAGCAAATGCTTTTGTAACACTGCTCAATAATCTGCCAATTTACAAACACTGAATCTTAACATGTTACAGACATGTTAAGATTGTTTTAAGACAAAACCCAATAAAATGCAAAATAAGACAGTGGGAGTTCGAGGTACATAAGAGCTGAAAGTGACTTAGTCAAAGTGAGTAACAGTCAGAGTAAATTAACATTGTTTGCTGGACAGAGGGGAACTTTTCAGACAACAATTCCAGATCCAACATTATGACTTAACTCATGGATTCACTGAAGGAGTTTGTTTTTGAGGGATCTGACCCTTGCAGAGAGGTCTGTACCAAGTTCCATGAAAACTTTCAAATGTGTACCGGAGATTTTTTGGGTATTTAAGGTTTAAAGCATAGATCAGTCCAAAGAGGTAAGCAAAAGCATTTGTTAGGTCAGGGAGATCTTGAAGGACAACCTCCTCTTCCACAACAGCAGGAACACTCCTGACACTTTGAACTTTGAGAAGTGTTATGTCTGTATGTTATGTTTCTTCTCCCCCTACCTTTTTCTGTTTATGAGTTCTTCCTAGGACCGTGAGGTAGCGGGCTCCACCTGTTTTCGCCGGGATTGGCTGTGGGTGTGTTAGAGCGGCAAGTTTTAAAGCAGCATGGCCGACTTCAAGAGGAGAAGAGGTCGGGGCTGTAAAGGGGTGGAGGTGAGTTTTCATTTGGTCTCTGGCTAGAGACGGTGTGGGCTTTTGTTCTCTGCGTTGTTGCTGCTCTGGGGTGGGTTTCCCGATAACGTTGCATCTTAGGATTAATGAGTGTGTTTAAGTGATTCTTAAGCAACGAACGTTCTCTCAATACGTGGGTTTCCCAAACACAATCGTTAGACTGGGCCTTAAGAGGAACTTTGCAAAGAGCTTCTTTGACAAGCGCGTCCTCGCTAAAGCATTGGTAGTTGATAAATCAATGCTGTGAGGTTATACGTCACTTGTTTTAACCAATAAACACTGAAATACAATATTTTAAAGACACAGTGTTATTATCATACTCTAATTAAATTGATTCAGAGCGTCTATAAGCCGATAGAAATATTACAACGAAAGTTTACATGAATAAAAAAAATAATTATGAAAAGGCTAAATAATTAAGTAAAACTCCTTTCACCTTGTCTGCTCATTGCATTGTTATTCACTCCAGAGCCTGATTGCTCCAATAAATTGGTGTCATGACATAGATTTTGTTAATTATTGTTTTTTGGTAACAGTACCTCCTAGTGGCTAAATAGTGTATTTTCCTTTGCTTTGTATTGGAACTCACTTAGTTTTGTGATTGGTCAATGGAGGTCATGTGATTTAGATGTCAGCGATTACCAGGAAGTAAGTTAGCTTTTACTGTTCCATGTGCTTCTGGAAGCTGTTTATCATTTTCCTACTCCGTTCGTGCCTTGGAGAGTCGTTGTCTGTAAGTTCTTTTAACCTTTGTGATTAATGTACTCGAATAGGCATCTTGTTAAATAACGAAATAACTAATTTCCATTTGTTTTGAGGAAAGATATTTTATTTAAAAGAGCAAAAGCTAAATTGCATATTCCAAGCTATACCTAGCTCATGTTCGTGTCTAGCTAGATTATTCTGTTAGCAAGTGACATGCTACTGTGACTTTATGTAAATTGATTTGTACATCCTTTTACTTATTTGCAGTTTTACAGAGAAAAAATAGTAAAATAAAAAGAGAAAAGAAGATTGAGTAAATCCTTCAAACTTTGCTCTGCGTCTGACTTTCTCTGAAGCCTGTTCGCTATCTGTCGAATCTGCGTAGATGATACACGCATTCTGGGGACAGAATAATTGGCATGTGGCAATGTGGAGTCTGACAGTCGGTCATGGAGGGGAAAAGGACACGGAAGTCAGCCCTCACAAAGGAAGAAATCCTCATCTTCCTTGATGAAATTGAACATAAGAAAGATTTACTGTTTTCCAAGTCCTTATATGATTATACAGGTGCAGCCATATTTGTCATTAATAAAAAGTAATTACATGATCATTTTCTTATTATTGTAAGTTAATTGGATTAAATAGCCTTATATAATTATTAATGTGACATTATAATGTTCAAATTAATACACTGTTACTCCAAATCAGTGAATTAAACACAAATATTTACCCATGGAAAAAAAACTATATATATATAGTTTTTTTACTCAACTTCATATTTTGTGGGCTGTGGTTGTAAGCGTGCATCGAAAGAGCATGCGTATTGTGTGCGCTGCAAGAGCAGATGACAGCGAGCTGGATCTTAAAGTGGTTGCTGTGAACGAGTGGTCTGGATCTCTCGTTAGTTAACAGCGAACTAAAGAGACGCTTTAGTTACATACGTGTTTGGGAAACCCACGTTATTTTAAGAACGATCGTAAGAGTCATTTGAAGAGGTTCTTGCCGTTAAGTGGCTTTCGGGAAACCCACCCCTGGCCGGCTTGCCCGGACCCCTTTGTGTGTATTTGGGTTGGATTCTTTGTCTTTTTTATAATTGTTACTTTTTTTATGTTCAATAAAATTTCCTTTAACTCTTATTGCATTTTTGGCGTTTTGCTGGCAGAGCGGCTCTGGCTTTACCTAGTTCATTTGTTTGCGTCTCTGAACCTAGACAGGGATGTAACAAATATGGGGCCACGTCCGTGCCTTTGAGACTTTTGTTTGGACAGCGTTATTTTGGTGTGGGGTGAGTATAGGCTTTTGTGTTCACCAAGTTACTCGAGAACTCTGGTTAGTAAGAGTTTCCCAGCTAGATTGTGCTGTGCGCCAATCTTTCCATCGGGCACTGTTTTTTTTGTTTTTGTTTGTTATTTTGTCTTTCTTGTTTTTGAGGTAAATCCGGGGGGAGGTACACGTCGGACTTTTTAATCTCAGTTTGGGATTGACTTGTCACAAGTTTCGCGTTTAAAGCTGCCTTCACTTGGTCATTCCTTGAAGACTAGCAAGGTTTTAGTTAGTCTTGTTTTTGGTTAGATAATTAGGGGCTGGAGTTTCTCGCACCCAAGCAAATGGGTTGGCTTTGGTGATTCACATTGTCTTCTACTGCCTCGCAATCTGGTTTTGTCTGTAATTGAGCTAGACTCATTTCTGCGTTTTTCTGTCCACAGGGCGTTCTCATTCGGTCTATTAAGGAGTGTTTGTATGAGCCACTTGCAGTTTGATGATGTATGTTATGAGACCTAGTAATTCTGATTTTGTAGGACGGTTGCTTGTGTAACATTTGGGTCGCTGTGAGTTGCAGTATTTTGGTAGGCTGTAGGTGAATTTGTTGGCCCACTTCTGTTTGTATTACTTTCCCGTAACAGGTTAGGATACGAATTTGTGTGACTTCTCGAAAATGGCTTCTCTAATCGATGAATTTGTGGCAGACCCCTCTGACGAGTTATTGGATAAACTAACTAAAGAGCAATTGGTAGAGGTGGCAGAACGCTATGCAATTCGGCTCACTAGTGCTGATAAAAAGTTAAAAGAAAGCCTGCTAAAGTCAGTCAGGGATGCACGATTGGAGAAGGGTGTTTTAATTGTAAAACCCGAACTTTCGGTGTCTTCAGTAGATTACTCTGCTGGTGCAATCAAATTAAAAGAATTATCGGTCAAAGAAAAGGAGATGCAGCTCGAGGCCGCAAAGTTACGTGCAGACCGGGAGGCTCGTGTGTTTAAGGACAAAGAAATGCAGCAAGAGATCGAGTTGAGGAGGCTTGATCACGAGCAGGAGCTAAAATTAAAGCAGATGGAACAGGATGAACGCCAACGTGAACACGAACGCGAAGATCGCGAACATGAACGCGAGAGGGAGCGTCTTCGCGAAGAAAGGGAATTTGAGTTGAAGAAACTGCAGTTGTCCAGTAAGGTCCCACAGCCTGTCCCGTCTGTCTCTGCTCCTACTGAGGCTCACTTTGATGTAGGCAGAAATATACGGCTGGTACCACCTTTTTGTGAAAAAGAGGTAGAAAAATATTTCTGTCATTTTGAAAGGGTAGCAACTACTTTGCGCCGGCCGAAGGAGGTTTGGACTTTGTTGTTGCAATGTGTCTTGGTTGGGAAGGCGCAGGAGGTCTATTCCACGCTCACTGTTCAGCACAGTTCAAACTACGAAATTGTGAAAACTACCATTCTCAATGCATACGAACTTGTGCCTGAGGCTTATCATCAACGGTTCAGAGGTCTTAAAAAAACTAATCAGCAGACGTATGTTGAATTTGCTAGAGAGAAGGAAAACATGTTCGATAGGTGGTGTGCGTCGCAAAAAGCTGACACTAGGGAGCAACTTCGAGAGTTGATACTTATCGAGGAATTTAGGAACTGTATTCCCGAGGCGGTGGCCACCCACCTAAATGATCAGAAAGTATCCTCTTTAGCTAAGGCTGCAATATGCGCGGATGAATTTGTGCTCACGCATAAAACTGTGTTTACCTCGCCATCACGTAGGGAGACTCTAAAGACTAGCCCGAAAAGAAGCTGGAAAATGTCCAGGCTTCCTAAACAGGCGTCTCAAAATGACCCCCGTGAGTGTTTCTATTGTCATGAGGTGGGACATATGATTGCTGCGTGTCCAGTTTTAAAAAAGAAAAACAGTTCATCCAAAAGGTCTCCTATAGGCGTGGGGTTGGTTCGCTCTGTGAATCCGTTGGCCAATTGTGAGGGGCAGTTGGTACATGCTATGTACAATCCTTTTGTGCTTAATGGAATGGTTTCACTCCCTGGTGGAGGAGAGGATCCAGTTCCTATTACTATCTTACGTGATACCGGGGCTGCGCAATCTTTTATCCTCAAATCAGTTTTACCATTTTCTGGTGAAACCTTTTGCGGTTCAGATGTGTTAGTCCAAGGAATAGAGTTGGGTATCATCAGAGCACCTTTGCACCATGTACATCTTGAGTGTGATCTGTTTTCTGGGCTATGTAAAGTTGCTATTCGCCCACAGTTACCTGTGAAGGGGGTTAGTTTTGTTTTGGTAAATTATTTAGCAGGTGGAAAGATGCCTCCTCCTTTACCTGAGGTGATCGAAAGTCCCAGTGAGTCTCACAATTCAGTTGAGTTAGCTTTTGAATTCCCATCAGTGTTTCCTGCTTGTGCGGCCACACGGGCACAATCGTATAAACTTGGGGAAACAATTGAATTAGCTGATACCTTTCTAAACTCTAGCGATCCTGTTTCGCTTGAGCCGTCACCGCAAGTTGAGGAGATGCGAGAGCTGTCCACTGCTTTTGGTGCTGAATCGGATTTAATGTTGTCCATTGATAAAGCCATGATTTCTCAGGAGCAAAGAAATGATTTATCCCTTGCTAAGTGTCGTTCCACAGCTGTGTCTAAGGACGAAATTTCGTCAAAGTCTGTTGTTTATTTCTGGGATGCGGAGGTTTTGATGCGAAAAAGGACACCGTTAAATCTGGGTGATTTGGGATGGAATTCCGTTTTTTAAGTTGGTTGTCCCAAAGAAATTTCGACTGCAAGTTTTGACATTAGGGCATGATCATGACTTGTCAGGACACTTAGGAGTTACTAAGACATACAACCGCATACTCCGTCACTTTTTCTGGCATGGGTTGAAAAGTGACGTTGCAAAGCACTGTCGCTCATGTCACAGTTGTCAGCTAGCTGGGAAGCCAAATCAGATTGTCCCACGTGCTCCGCTTCGACCAATTCCAGTTATTGGTGAACCATTTGAGAGAATTATTTTAGACTGTGTTGGTCCACTACCTCAAACGAAATCTGGTCATAAGTATTTGCTTACTGTCATGTGCAGTGCAACCAGATATCCAGAGGCTGTGCTTCTGCGTTCGCTAAAAGCCAAGCCTGTAGTAAGAGCGCTAGTTCATTTCTCTATATTTGGCCTACCTAAGGTTGTGCAGACTGACCAGGGCTCTAATTTTCTCTCTCGTGTATTCCAGCAGGTTCTCTCTCAGCTCTCTATCACTCACGTGAAATCCAGTGCGTATCATCTGGAATCGCAAGGAGCCGTAGAGTGGTTCCATCAAAATTTGAAGGCAATGCTACGTACATATTGTTTAGATTCTGCCAAAGAGTGGGATGAGGGGGTACCCCTTCTCTTTTTTGCTGTGCGTGAGACCATTCAGGAATCGCTTGGATTTAGTCCTGCAGATCTTGTGTTCGGACACACTGTTCGTGGTCCTTTGAAGTTGCTTAGAAAGAGGTGGATGTCAGATGACAAAGTTCACAGCAACAATGTGCTTGATTATGTGAGTTCTTTTCGTGAGCGCCTCCATCGTGCATGTGATGCTGCTCGAGCCTCTCTATCGTCCACTCAGAGTAAGATGAAGTCTCGCTTCGATAAGAAGTCTGTGTCTCACCTCGCGTTTGCCACATTAATATGCTGAAACCGTATGTTTCGCGAGAAGCCAGGCCTGTTGATCAGTCAGCCGCACAAGATCAGCCTGTCCTGCCTGTTGTTTCCGTTTCTGTGCCGACTTCATACTCTCCTGAGGAGGATGGTTTACGTTTACGTGATGTGCCAATCGATGGTGTTTGGTTGCAAAATTCTGGGATTTTGGAGGACTTGGGTTCTCATTTGCCTGAGGATGCATGTAGTGATATTGTTAATCTGATCGATTCTCACTCTGCTTTGTTTTCAGATGTGCCATCTCGCACAGTTGTGATTTGCCATGACATTGATGTGGGTGAACATACTCTAATAAAACAGCACCCTTATAGGGTTAATCCAACGAAGCGAGCAGGTATGAAAACTGAAACGAAATACCTCGTTGACCATAGTTTGGCGGTGCCAAGTTCCAGTGCATGGAGTAGTCCTTGTATTTTAGTACCTAAACCAGATGGTACCTTTTGTTTTTGCACTGATTATCGGAAGGTTAATGCCATCACTAAACCCGACTCATTCCCTTTGCCTCGTATTGAAGACTGTGTTGACAAGGTCGGAACAGCTCGCTTTGTCAGTAAGTTAGACTTGCTGAAAGGCTATTGGCAAGTACCTCTAACACCTAGAGCGGCTGAAATATCTGCTTTTGTGACACCCGACAGTTTCCTGCAATATTCTGTAATGGCGTTTGGCTTAAGAAACGCACCAGCAACATTTCAGAGGTTAATGAGTAAAGTACTAGCTGGAATTTCACATTGTGAAGCATATCTTGATGATATTGTAATTTACTCTGCTACTTGGTCTCAACACTTGAAGACGTTAAAGACGGTCTTTGGTCGGTTACAGGACGCGTCGCTGACTTTGAACTTGGCTACATGTGAATTCGGCCGAGCGACCGTTACTTATTTAGGTAAAGAGGTTGGCCAAGGTCAGGTCCGACCATTGGAGGCCAAGATTCAGGCCATGGTTGAATTTCCAGTCCCTACCATGAAGAGGGAGTTACACCGGTTTTTGGGAATGGCCGGTTACTACAGAACTTTTTGCAAAAATTTCTCCTCCGTTGTTTTTCCTCTTACGGAGTTGCTCCATAACAATAGGGAGTTTGTGTGGTCTGCTGATTGTCAGGATGCATTTAACAATATAAAATCTATCCTTTGTAGCGCTCCTGTCCTTGCTGCTCCTGACTTTCAGCGTCCTTTCAAGCTGGAAGTAGACGCTAGTGGAACCGGAGCTGGGGCTGTGCTACTGCAGGAGGATGCCCACGGAATTGATCACCCTGTGTGCTACTTCTCCAGGAAGTTTCTAAAACATCAACTCAATTACAGCACCATCGAGAAAGAGGCGTTGTCCTTGATTCTAGCCCTTGCACACTTTGAAGTGTACATTGGTTCCACTCCGCTTCCCGTGGAAGTCTTCACGGACCACAATCCGCTGGTGTTTTTGTCCAGAATGAAGAACTTTAATCAGCGTATTATGCGCTGGTCATTGTTTCTTCAGAGTTTTAACCTCGACATAAAATATAAACGAGGTAAGGATAATGTGCTAGCGGATACACTGTCTCGGTCTTTCTAAATAACTGGCACTGTAAGTCAACATGGGATGTTGATTTTTGGTGGTGGGGGTGTTACGCCTGTATGTTATGTTTCTTCTCCCCCTCCCTTTTTCTGTGTACGAGTTCTTCCTTGGACCGTGAGGTAGCGGGCTCCGCCTGTTTTCGCCGGGATTGGCTGCGGGTGTTAGAGCGGCACGTTTTAAAGCAGCGTGGCCGACTTCAAGAGGAGAAGAGGTCGGGGCTGTAAAGGGGTGGAGGCGACTTTACATTTTGTCTCTGGCTAGAGACAGTGTGGGCTTTTGTTCTCTGCGTTGTTGCTGCTCTGGTCGGCTTGCCCGGACCCCTTTGTGTGTATTTGGGTTGGATTCTTTGTCTTGTTTATAATTGTTACTTTTTTTATGTTCAATAAAATTTCCTTTAACTCTTATTGCATTTCTGGCGTTTTGCTGGCGGAGTGGCTCTGGCTTTACCTAGTTCATTTGTTTGCGTCTCTGACCCTAGACAGGGATGTAACAGAAGCTGTGTTGTTATCATCCTGTCAGGGCTCAGGTAGGACTCAGATGCGGACATAATTCTTAAGAGTTTTATTAATAGCAGCCAAAGTCCAAAATCCAGAAACGTAAATTGAAAAACAGGCAATGGTCATGACCAGGGAGTCTCAGCGAAAGCACAAAAACACAATCCACAAGAATGGTCAAAAATCAGGCAGAAGTTCAAAAACCAGATGATACAGCAACAGTTCAAAAAAAAAAAAGAGAATCAAAAAACCATAAAACAAACGGGCGGGCGGGCAGGACAAAAGGCTCATAGTGCAACAGAGTGGAAACAAACTGAGATGAACTCACACAGAACACAGGACAAGGCAGGCTATAAATACACAGAAGACTAATGAGCAAACGAGACAGGTGAGAAACAGGGCAGGTGGAACCGATTGGCAATCAGGTAATGAGGAAGGCGGGGCAGACACAAGGGCAAATGAAAACAAAAGCACATGGACCTGGGAAAGGAAGGAGATGAAAACACAAACACAGTTGAACAAAACCGAAAAACATAAACACAGCAAATACTTACACATCCTCCTACACAGTGAGGATACCCACAATGAGGCCCTTCTTCTGCTCCTCTTCTGGGTCAGTGTCCTTGTGTAGACAGGAAAAGGCCAACACATGAATTGCAAGTCAAACTGCATTAGTAATTAATAACAAGCCAATACTCTAAAATACCAAATTATTGAACAAACAATTTTCCAAGTCCGATTTATGAGTTTGACATATTAACCATTTCTATCCCATTCCCCACAACCAAAAACTGAACCCCATTTACACATCAACTGAAAATTAAGCTACATCAAGTCATAGCCAGGACAGTAAAACTATTGTATAGTATTTACACTCTACATATTGGGAAAGATGAAGGGAACAAGGATGACAGTGAAATAGTCTAGAATGTCCTAAAACAGAGAGAGAGAGAGAGGTAGTTGTTGAAGTCAATGTCAAATACAGCATTATAAATACAGTATAATATATTTACAGTTTCTATTCACAGCCACTCACAAGGCAGCTCCTGAAGAGCTTCTCCTGATTGTCATGGAGATACAAGGGAAGGCCCTTCAATGCTGCATTTTGTCGATGTGCAGTGATGTCAGATGTCTGAAACAGAGTTGCATGAAATTCCTGTTGACAGCACGTCAAAGGTTTACTCCTTTTAAAAGGTAATTTGGCATTTTTCAACACGGGCCCTATGATTGCGCACTATCAAAATGTGTCCACTGAAAGTGCTTTGTGTCACTGACAGGCTAAGATTATTATCGGTGTCTGGCAGAGGATTCCTACAGAACAAGATCTTTAAAAGAAGCCACTACATCTCAGTAATTTTATGTCTTTGGTTAACCACTACCTGAACTGGTTCGCTTGTTTGTTTTATTGTGTCAGTCCCTTAGATACCCATGCATTTATTGAGGGTTTGTCACGACAAGGATCACTTAACATTGTAAAATTTGCTACCAAAATTACTACTACAGATTCATAAAAAGCCAAAATTCCTTTTATATCCATAATGTTCAGAGTTATTAAATTACTACATCTAAAATTCACCTCTTGATCCAGGCTGCTAAGGAGCCAATCCACCGCAGAAGAAAAAGCTGTCGTCCTCGCCTGATAGAGTCTCAGGAGTCTCCAAGTGTGCTGATTAAGGGCTGCTCTGAAGTTGGCCATTACATTCTTGTTTGTGATGCGATAAAACTCTTCCCCAATCCGTTGAAAAATGTTTACAGGAAATTTAAGTCCTCAATACAATTTCAACACCATCTTCATGTTAAAATATGCATTGTAAACGCACAACTTTTCTACTCATTTTAAAAAGACTAAATCATAAAACATATTCTTTGTTCACCTGCTTACCTCTGCCTCGCAAGAGAGAGCAGGCCACCATTCCAGAACCTCTGACACCATAGGCTGCAGCTCCACAAGCTCCTTCCACCTCAAGAAGAAGGTCAGTGCCATCTTTTGTCTGATGAGTGCAACATTCTTATTCTTCGTCTTTAACTCCTCAACCAGAGACGGTCTTTCATCCTCCAGTGAGTCATCACTTTGGTGTTCTGGAAGGTCAGGGACATAGTTAATCTCACATCGCTTTGCTCTCCTCAGAGAAGGACCTGCACCATTCACAGCTCCTCTTTTTCTGATTAATGTACAGCCTGCCTGACGCAGCTTAGACCTGTAATTGCCAACTTTGTATTTTATGCTCATTTTCCCACCATCACACCCTGTTTCACTCCCTGGTTCTCGAAGGCAGGGGTGTCTAGTGATGAGAGCACAAGCAACTGACTCAATTTGGTCTTGATCAGGATACACTTTCACTTCAAAAACTGCCTGAGCAATCTTGTCCAAAATTTCTATCTTCATGTCCTGTGTTAAGCTGATACTTTTCTTGGTCTCTTCATATGCCTCATTGCCTTTGCGCAACTTCAACTCCACATCATTGGAGAATGATGGAATGAGAAAAGGTGAAGGCCACTCTGAGACGCTTCGCAGATAGTTCTTGATAAAAGCTGAGAGACTCTGAAGTGACTCTCTGCTGAATTAACTGGCTGTGTCCAGGGAAGACCCTGAATCAACAAAGTCTGAGTCTTGCTGAACAAGTGGCGGTGTCTCATCCCAAAGAATGTGCAAGATAGCACGCTCAGGTGGCAACTCATGGATGTCAATCAAATTACAGACAGCATTATTAAAGTCTGGGTCCTCATACTGTAGTGTGAAGCTGCCTTGAAGCCGAAGATTTTCCTGAAGAATGTTTTGCAACTGTTCAACTGATCCAGGTACTTCAGGAAGTGCAACTTTACAGGACATTCTTGGGGAGACTTTCACCAGCAGCAATAATCCAGCCTGTGTCACAAGAAACAACAACAAAAGACAGAAGGTTTAGGTTGCAGAAGGTAAAAAGCAAAACATTTCCATAAAGTTAAATTCATAAACAATATAGCAAGGTCTTACACTGTGTCAGTTATACCTGCAGACCATCATAATAATAAATGAGATATGTGCTTCTAACAAGCAGATGAAATATTAACAAGAAAAGCAGATGTCTCCACAGGCAGAGCAAGCTGGTGCAGCCAAAGAACACAGAAGGATCCAACAAAGACTGAACTGAAAACCAAACCTATATATACATATTAGCGGTGATTGCAAACAAGACACAGGTGAAACAAATCAGGAAATCAACTCAGGAGGGAAAACACAGGAAGGAAAAATAACAGAAACACAAAGAGAAAATCTTTCAAAATAAAATGATGTGACAGAATCTTCTTTGAATGGGAGAAAGGGAGAAAATGAGAGTGAGAGCAACAGAATTTTGTTCAAATTTAATAAGTTTTAAGAGTTCACTTACCATTCTGTGTCACTTCAATGGAGCAGGCACACTTTTGGAGTCACCAGCACCTTCCCTCCCACTGCGTATGCAACCAATGGATAATGGTCGTTGAGAACTCAATGTCTGCGTAGATGCTCTCAACAAGCTCAAAAGACCTAAAATGTTCAAGGTACCAAGATGTGAGCTTTTTGCCAACAAAGGCTACTTTTTCAGGGTTAACTGATTTAGTCACTATTTTATAGAATTCTGGCAGTCCACTGTAGTGTCCAGATGAAAGAATCATACCCTCCACATATCGGGTCCCATGAAAGTAAATGTCTTTAGAAAGGGACACAGTTTCAAGATGTGGATACTTTCTCTCAATCACTGTGCGCAGGGCAGCATCCAAAGAAGATGTTTTGATGTCAGTTACTTTCTCTACATGTAACATTGGCTTGAAAAGACTCTGGCTATCAAACTGGCATGCCATCATCTGCTGGTGTTTTAAGGATAGTGTAAGAAGTACATTTTTTTTGAACACCATGCATAACCTTCTTGAAAAAGCTATGTTTTGATTAAAATCTCATTCCATAATTCCACCAATGGACCAAAGCAGCGTAGAGGGTAAGGATAATGTCTAGCAAAGTGGTGCTTTGGGCGCAAGCTAAAATCAGGAAAAGTGTCTGTGAGCAGCCTTCTGTGATCAGACAACTTGATTTCCAAGTAGTGCAATATTTCCTCTGAAAAAACAGGTGAGACAACAATTTCAACAATTTCTTTGAGGTTCATCAGTATTTCCCATGCAGGTTCTTGTTCTGGTATGCTCTGTCCAATGAGAAGAGGGAGAAATTATAACAGAGTCCAATTTTCATGGCCATTGCCACCTATGCTGTCCTTTTCAAGATTTGCTTTAGAAATTGCCTTTGGTTTATTCACCCTGTCTGAATATTTGTAAGGAAATGAAGTGACTCGGCTATTCTGTCTGTCCAAAACCTTTTGAAATCAACTTCTTCAGACACAAAGACAGTTCAACAGGAATAACACCTTCAAAAAAGTCATGCAATATGTCTGGAGGAAAACCAGTGACGGGGTGAAAATATGACAGATGCTTACTTAGTACACATTCACTTTTAACATCATTTACATGTGGAACATTTTCATGAGTAAGTTGTAGCAGAAATGTATTGTGCTGTTCTCTGGAGCGTAGCTGAAAATCAGAAATTGCAGTAGTTGCTATTTCACCTTGATTTGTCAAACAAAATCTACAGAAATCGTTTACATATAAACTCTCCTGGAAGCCGGGAAGTGCACAACCTCCTAAATTGTCTGCACAGACACAAAATACTGAACCTTTTGCATAGTTATGAAGAGTTTGCACAAAGACCCCTGTTTGTTCCAGTGACTTTAAATCCTTAATTATAGGACTGAGAAACTTTTCATAACCAAACTGCTTAACATCACAAGTCTTTCCTTTTTTTTGCAAATGTATTTTTTATTAATTTTCCACAAAAGGATGATCCAACAACAAAATGACACTACACAGAACAGTAATTACACAGAAATTTAAAAGGAAGGAATACACAAATTTATTACATTTAGGAAGGAAATACAGCTACATACACCCAAACTAAAAATACATAAGCATGTGCAACCATAAATTTCATGCCATATTCATTTCCATAAAATTTTTTATAAATTCTACCCCTTTAGACCAGTTATTCAGAGTTGCCGTTAAGGCCCTATGCAACCTGGCAGTGCATCTTTCAAGTATAAGAATATTAAGATAATAGCAAAGCTACAAAGATTTCATGTCACACTTAGGCTCAAACTAGCCTTTAAGAATAGTTTTTTTGCTGCCGTCAAACATGCCATAAGGAGGCGTCTCTTCCGGAAGTTTAAGATAATGTTAGAACCATCACCGAGAAGAGGCAATGCTGGGCATAAAGGTATATCAGTATTTAGAAGCTGAGATAAAATCTCAGCTAACTTTTTCTAGAAATCAGCTACAACAGGACATTCCCAAAACATGTGCATAAAGTTACCAAGTGCCCCAACGCTACAAATTTTACAGGATTTATCATTTACAAGTTTCATCTGAAAGGCCCGATACAGAGTGATATACAATCTGTGTGCCAACTTGAAGTTTATAAACTGATGTGCAGGGCTCTTAGAGGATGTAAATACATTGGTCCAAATACTATTCCAATTAGGCTTCACACCCAAAGAATCAAGCTCCCTATCCCACACTGTAATCAGCCAAAGAAAAAGACACAAGACCTCGAGTAGTTTCAGAGAAGGTAAGGAACTCATACATAGGATGTTCGGATGATGGAAGGAACTCCAAGGAACTCAACAGGCGCGTAGCGCCAAGAGTAGTCTAAGACAATAAGATAATAATAATAAGAAGTGCCTGGAAGAGAAAAAGTTCCCTTTAAATCTGAAAATGTTTAACCATTATTGTCAAATAAATCTGCTAAAACATGCACATTCCTATCTGACCAAGAGGGGAAGACAAAAGGTTTTGATCCTGTTAGCAAGTTGCCATTATGCCATAAGGGGGAGGCCTTATGCAATTTGTTCTGCACATGCAAGTGCCTTTCCATCTGATTACATATATCTAACGTATTACTAATAATAGGGCCCAATCTTAAGGAAGCAAATTTCTGCTTAACACCTGCAAATGGTGAGTCTTGAAGCCTATGTGGTGTTACTATAGATTCCTCCATACATCGCCAAGGGACATTTGAGGAAGACTCAAACCAGGTCCTGATGGCTCTTAACTGAAAGGCCCAAAAATATAGCTTAAAATTGGGGTATGCAAGGCCATCAAGGGATATTCTGGAGCATTTATTATTCCAGATAAATGTTTTACAGACATCATCTATAACTGTAAAAAACTTTGGAGGAGGGTGAAGAGGAATCATTGTGAACAAAAAATTGATTCAAGGTAAAATGTTCATCTTAATCACTCAGACATCAGCCATGCAATGGAAGATATAAGGAAGACCATCTATTAAGGTCATTCCTTATCTTATCTAAGGTAATGTTATAATTGTCGCCACATATAGAGCTTATGTTAGGATGAATCCTAATCCCCAAATAAGTAAATCCAGAAGAGTGTATTTGAATAGAGTGAGAGGGTAAAACAGTAACATTATCTGTGAAGTTCAATGGAATCAATATAATATATAATATTTACCCCAGTTAATTTTGTAACCTGAAAATGATCCAAGTTTGTTGAATAAGGCTAAAGCATGTGGAACAGAATGTGAAATATCTGATAAAAAAAGAATGATGCCATCTGCATATAAAGAAATGTAGTGATGTGTGTTATTTAAACATATAGGTTTTATTAGAAGACTCTGTCGGACTGCTTGGGCAAGCGGTTCAAGTGAGAGTGCAAACAAAATAGGAGATAAGGGACAACCTTGCCTTGTACCTCTTTCGAGGTGGAACTGCTGGGAGATCATGTGACCTGTATGGACGCCAGCAGTGGGGCCATTATATAAAGTTCTTACCATGTGAATAAACTTATCATTGAAGCCAAAGCGCCCAAGTGTTGCCCACTCCAGGCAGTCGAACGCTTTTCCGCATCTAAAGATAAAATTCCACAAGGGATTTTTGAGGTTGATGCTGTATCTACAACATGAAGAAGCCTTTGTAGATTGTCAGCTGCTAGCCTGCCCTTAATGAACCCTATCTGGTCAGGATGTACCAATTTTGGGACAACTGTCTCTAGTCTCTTAGTTAAAACCTTAGCATACACTTTCAGATCAGAATTCAGCAGGGAGAGTAGTCTCCAGGTGGAGCATTCTAATGGATCCTTACCACTCTTAAGTAACAACGAGATAACTGCAGACTTCTGGTCACGATGAAATGTTCCAGTTTCAAGAGAATATTCAATAGATCTAAGTAACAATGGGCCAATGTGATCCCACAGTGCCACCAATAACTCTGGGGGAATTCCATCTAGTCCAGGGGATTTATGTTTTTGCATAGAGGAAGCAGCTTTTTTCAGTTCTTCCAAGTGAGAGAGACAAACCTTAAACAGCTTGCTGAAACAAAAATATAATCAATGCGAGAATAGGTTTTGTGGAGAAAAAGGTAAAGTCTTTGACCCCTGGATTTCTGAGTCACCAAGGGTCAATAATATTTAAATAAGTCATAAAGGATGGTAAATATGATGGGGAGGGGGAACATCTGTACTGAGAAGTATGATGCGACTTATCTATACTGGGATCGACAGTCAAATTGAAATCACCACCCAATATTAACAAACTGTCTCCAAACTTTAACAGTTCTAATTTGAAATACTCAAAAAACAAAGGCTCCAAATTGTTGGGACCATATAATGAGGAAAGACAGAACTTATTACCGTTAATAGTAATTAATGCATAGCAGAATCTACCATCCAAATCTCCTCCGGTGTAATGAGGAATTACAGTTAACTTCCTATTAACCAAAATTGCAACCCCTTTTGTCTTATTGGTAGCACAAGAGCTTGTTAAAAAAATATTTGTTTTGAAATCTGAGGATATCACAAGATTTCAAATGGGTCTCCTGAATGAAAGCAGAATCAATTTGCTTATGATGTAAAAAATTTAGACATTTAGCTCTCTTTTTGGGACTGTTAGCGCCATTAATATTTAATTAAACCACAATGAAATCAGCCATCATCCATGTTCAAACGATTTCTGAATGTAACCCTGAAATTCGTAGCTCAAAGGTAAGAGTGTATGGCACATCCAAAGATAATGATAAACGACATGCTTGCATAAAGTAATACAAGAGAAACAAACAAGTTGGTGAAAGTAACCCCTAAATGAACAATATTCAGATACTTGTGTAGTGTCAAACTCAGAACAAGTAAAACAAAGAAACAAACAAACAAAAAATGCTGGTTGGCCAGGGAAAAATAAAAACATCCCTGCAATGACCAGCCAAAGTAACAATATCAGTCTTTCCTTGGCTCCTACTAAGAGGATGCTCCACACCTCCAACATCCAGAAACAGAAAAGAGACAGTATAACCAATACTATAAATCCAAGACATTTCTAATGACAGATGGAAGGGGACAGAAGTGGGGGGCGGGGTGGATAGGATACCCTGCATAGATTCATACAAACACACATGGAGAAACAAACATGCACATGTATATACAAATGCACATGCATACAAACGTACACACACATGCTCATATACACATTCACCCAATAGAAAATTAAATGTCCAAAGGAATACAGGGAGTCCTCGGGTTAAGACGGTCTCGAGTTACGACGTTTCGTGGTTACGACACACTTCCATAAATTATTTAAAAAACCTAGCTTCAACCTACGCGGTTTGGTTCGTAAATACGAACCAAACAATAAAGATAACAAATTGTTCTCTCTTTTTTTATTACTGTTTCATTTAATTACTGTATTTTATATGTCCTTCATGTGTTGTGTGTACAGAGCGAGTGACTTAAGGTGTTAACGTAATTACTCTAGTTAGGTATAATTAGGTATAAATTCTGACTTACATCGAAAATCGTATTACGACAAGTCGTAGGAACGGAACTTGTTCGTAAGTCGAGGACACCCTGTATTATGAAGCTGGTTTTGCAATAGAATAATGATAATCATCATCCTCAGCAACCATAAACAACAATAATAACCGCACCCCTTTCCAGACAAAAGAAGAATGCACAATATGTGGGATGCACAATATAACCTCTCCATTACATTGCTGAGATTCAAACGTTTCAGTATTTAACCATACCAAAAACTGTGTCGTAAATAATAACGTTCCCATTGCACCACTTGCTATAATCACATCTAACTGAGTTTCAATCCAGTAACCAGGGGAAAAAGAAAAAACACCCATGCAAATGTACTAGCGTTGTGGACCTTTAGTACCTTTAGGTAAGACCCAAAGGGGGAGCACATAAAATCACAGCAGTTCTTGTGGAACCCGTAGATTGTAATGTACTGTGCAACAAATTGTGACATAGCAAAACATAATATTGTTCAACGAAAAAGATTTTTACCTCAATTCCTACTATCGGAGTAATAATTACCGCAGATTCCAGAGCAAGCCTGTTTTCACTCGGAAATGAGTAAGATAGGCTAGATGTTTCTTTTATAGCATACACATGCTGATATGCCAAATGAACAGTCACCACAACAATAACTACAAAAAATAATTATAACTAATGGACTTAACGTTATTAAGTCTAAGACAGAGTCGCTAGACTCCAATTAAATACTAATTAATCGAGTCCAGTTCAGTTGGCTATCTTCTCACTGCTTCCAATTGGGGCTAGCAGGCTATGTTACCGTTTACTTAAGGCCAGGCGATCCCAAATCTTGGATATAGCGGTCAGCGTCAGCCGGCGTCTTCAAATGCGATGTATGTCCATTGTGGGTGACCTTCAGGATTGCTGGTTAGATTAAGAAATGTTGAATGCCTTTCTGACGAATAGCAGCCGTGATCAGAAGTCTTTCCAAGAAGAGCTATATGAATTGAGTGTAAAGTGGAACCAAACTGTGAGGGTAAATTAGGAATAACCCAATAAACAGTGGTAATCTTACGAATTTTCCTCAATGTGCCTAATGGGTTACACAATTCAAAATCATCTATATATAGACCTAATGCAATAAACAGCTCCTGTTCAAAAAGTTCATTTTGCTTAAAGTATTTACTATCTTGAAAAGTCTTGTAAAACCCTGGAGTAGACTCTTTGCTGAAATCAAGCTTTTCCAAAAACTCTGCTCTATTCAATAAAAGCTCAATAACCTAAATCACAGAAACAAACAAAAGTCCGGTCGTACAATAACTCAGTTGGTTCATTGATGGAGAAATGCTCCCTGAAATATCTGTTTCTCCTATAATCTGTTGACAATGTACCTTTTTCTGAAGTAGCAACAAGTACCAGATTTTTTTCAAATACAATGTTACTTATCTCTTGAATAACTTCTTCCTCAACTTCAATATTATGTTTTTCAAAGACCTCTGTGAGAATTTCAGTTTTATGAAACTTGGAAAGGGACAAAATATCATTAAATTCTTCTATAATTGTCTGTATGGCATTTTTCAACACATGTAGCAGACATTGCATACGAAGAAAAAGGGAAGCTAATCTGTGCTCAAGTATTTCGGCATCTACATTCTGTACACAATCAGGTTCACCTTTTTCTATGGAATCCAATCTAGGACTAGTTGTCGATGAAAATCCAGCTTCAGGATCAACATGGCTGGTCTGTGTCATTAGACTGAAAATCACTGACTACCCTGACTTGTGTCAGAAAATGTCTCAGCTTATGGTTTTTATGATTCCTTAATGTATGTCCAGTAAAACTATTAAGGCAGTTGGTTTCAAAGCTGCACCCCACGAATGGGCTACACACTATCTCGCTCTGTCTAAGGTGATGAAGCAAATGAATTAATATTTTCTTTTTACAGCAAATGTCCTTGTATTCACACAACCAACAATGAAATAAGTTCTCTTGCCTTGGGACAGTACTGTGTAATCTTGAAAGATGTGATTTCAAAGCACTAATGGTTCTAAAAGTGCAACAGCAGTCCCTGTGGATGCAAGGCCAGGTTGAACCTCTGTGATGCAGTCGATAGTGTTTCAGCAGAACAGGTTCAACGGTGTGGGTGAACTTGCAGAACTTGCACTGCATTAATTTCAATCTGAAAAACAAAGATGACAATTTGCTGGGGATTAGTAAAGCATTCAGTAGAGTAGAAATTTTAAACATTTTATCAATATAATGAAAATGCAAACAGTAGACTGGACACTAGGTTGACAAGACTGACAATATAATATTCTGTCCTATTTTTAATTTTTAATACATTTTGCTGCAATAAAAATTAATAACAATTATTGAATTGGAATCTATTCAACAAACCAGCACCTACAACAGTTTAGGTTAAGAAAGTTAGCAGTCAGTATAAAACAGAGTAGTCAATAAAATGTATTTCAATGTTTTCAAACACCGTGATTCAGTACAACCAGGACATGGTCATAAATATGGCTGATTGATGCATTAGAGATTAGATTAGCTGAGAGCAAAATAACTGTACCTTGACACACACACACATTGGTTATAACATCTGAGTTCTTCCACCCGCGCAGATAATAATCATGTTATAGTTTAACGTGAACTTATTAAATCACCACTCTCTCAACATACAGTCAGTCATTTACTGAGACCAGCAGAGCAGACGGTAGAGAGAACTGAGTAGAGGCAGGCAGTAAACTAAGCACAGCGGACCAAACCGCAGCCTGTGGCCGGCTCTGCTCTCTCTCTGTCCCCACTGACAAACCAACCTGCTTGCCTGCTTCGGTCCTGCAGCATAGATGGAGTAATGCAGGTGCTGAATTGGAATGAGTGTTATTATCAGTTACCACATTGTAGTAACACTGCCAATTCTTCTAAAAGATGACATGAAATGTCAGCTAATGTTGCGACCACAATTTCGACTTAGCACTAATACCCCACTACTCTTGTAGCTGTAACAAGTTAGCGAACATGAATTAACACAATATTAACCAGTCAGAAGATAACATGCCTGTTCTGTTTGAATGGTACTTGCCCAGACAAGCTTCTGGCTAACTGATGCAGCGCCGTTAGCATCAGTTAGCCGCTATAGCTTTGACTGAGAAACTGTTTGTGTTTGAATGTTGAAAAGTTGTGGAGGTGGCCTTCTCCATTAATTTACAACGTACTGCTCAACACTACTCCCATATCAAAACAACAAAAATTCCCATATCATTTTAACTTAATTTAATAAAAACTCGGAAAGTTGGGTTTCCCGCATTTCACAACAAAGAAATAAGAGTTAGCAGAACTGTTGTCCCTTGTATTGAACCCCAACTTAAAGATATAAGTATAAACAACTTGCCAAACTGTTTTGGAGCAAACAACTTCCTTGCTTTGTTGTGGTAACATTATGGTCTTAAATGTCAATCATTTATATTTTAAAGTTTTTCCAACTTTAATTACTGTTTTATGTTGGATTTTTTACAGGGTGGTCTCTTCTCTCTGGAACATCATAAGTTCATGGATACACACATCATTCCCTTGCCCTTCCTCAAATGTTCTCCAGTATGAAGTCAAAAACTACACCTATCTGCACCACTGAACTGTGCACCATTGGTTTTGCACCATTGGCTTTGCAACAGAGTCACATACATCACACAATGCATAGACTTTTACAGTCTTACTTGATTTGTTCTTTGGGTCCTGCCACTGAAAACCATGCTCAGAAAGTCCTATGCATTCTTTAACGAAAGGCTTTAAGAAATATTGCATATAAGTTTCTAATGAATGACATATAAGGAACACTTTTACAGAATGGATAATGTTGGTAATGTTATCATTAGAATTAATTAGTTTCTGTCATTTTGAGTCAGGTATTAGGTAGCTTTCTAGCTTGTCACAGGCACACCTTTGGTAACATAGTACTTGAGCAATATTATAGCAAGCTACAGTAATTTAGCTACTTTAGCTGCCGATTTTATGAATTCTGACATTACCATTCACACCAGTGAGCAAAATGCACTAATACTGCATTTAATTATTGTTGTGTTATTGCACATTATGGAAGGATATTTGCTCTGGTCCAGTGGACAGGTGAGGACAAGAGAGCCATAAATGAAATTAAATCTGAGGAGATATGATAATACGATGACTCACAGATGGATGAAGATGGTAATCCAATCAGCAAATAGCTAGCAAACATCGAATGGCACCAAGGGAGAAAGACCAAAGATGGATAGCCTGTGTATGAAGGAAATATCATCTTTGTGGCCAGTAAGTTATTGTTTTTGATCATTGCACATTTAAATTCATGACAGTTTAAACTGTCCATGCAGAAGCATCCTCTAGCCGGCCTGCGGGTGGGCCCGTTCTGAGTATCCACTCAGTAGATACTATATCCAACTAGTAGCTTGCTAGCTATGTGGCTAGGGTCTTTAGGTTCCCCAGGGGGATGTTTCAGAGGGCAGGTTTAGCAAAAACCCGATTTTACTAAATCAGAGTTTATAGAAATTTGGGGCTCTGGAGCAGGTTTACTTCAATTTAAATCCTGGATTACTCATCAGAACACCTACAGCAGTTAGGTAGGAGATAGTTTTCAGACATGATGCACCCTTTTGTTGGAGATTCTGTCAACAATGAAGCTCAAATACTTTTTAGATTGTCGTGATTAGACACCAATTAGATATTATATCATTCCCTGGTGATTATCCATTCAAATGCTATGCTAAAAGCTAAAAGTATGCTAATGTCAACACCGCTGTGATTTTGTTTTTGTGATTTTACATTGTGATTTTGTTCTGGTTGCCGAGTTGTTCCCGTTACCGACCTCTGATATCCATCTACCTAGATTCCTGGATCTCGTTTTTGTGCCTTTGCCATGCCTGCCTGGTCTGACCCCCTGCCTGTTCCGACTATTGATTTTTGGATTTTGGACTGTTATCTGTTACCCTATAAACCGCTGTCTCTCATGTCCGCACTTGAGTCCGTACTTTACTCTGACAGTACGAACTCGCCCGCTATGGACTCAGCGGACGGCAGCCAGCTCCGGACCATCCTGGACCAACAAGGAAGGGCCTTAAACCGCCACCAGAGTCAGCTGGAGTCCCTGAATCAGACCCTGGAATCCTTCGCGGTCAGTATGAATAATCTCTCCGCCCAGCTCCAGCAACTCCAGATGGGACAAGATGCCTGCGGATCCTCCTGCTCCTCCAGCCCAGATCCTGTCAACTCCACCAGGAAGAGAACCTCGTCTCCCCTCTCCCGAGCCTTATGCCGGTGAGCCCGGCACCTGCCGCTCTTTTCTGTCTCAGTGCTCCCTCATCTTCGAGCACCAGCCCTCCACATTTCCCACCGAACGAGCCTGCATTGCATACATCATCACCCTGGTGCCCGGGAGTGGGGCACTGCGGTGTGGGAGGCCCAGTCGCCTGTCTGCTCCTCTTACCACACCTTCGTCGAGGAGATGCATCGGGTCTTCGACTGGTCCAGAAGTGGAAGAGAGGCGGCCCGTGAGCTGCTCCAGATCCGGCAGGGTGAGGGGTTGGTCTCGGACTATGCTATTGAATTTCGCACCCTGGCCGCCACCTGCAATTGGAATCAGGAGGCCCAGTTCGATGCTTTTCTCCACGGGCTCGCTAATGACGTCAAAGACCAGCTGGTGGTTCACGAACTCCCTGCCACGTTCGATGGACTGGTGGAGGTAGCCATCCGTATTGATCAACGCCTATCACTTCGCCGGAGAGAGAGAGCGGAGGAGCCCGGACCTTTCCCGAACCGGTACATGAAGCGACCCCATCGATGGCCACGCATGAACCCATGCAGGTCGACCGCACCCGCCTGTCTCCTGAGGAGCGCCAGCGGAGGATCCGGACCCACGCATGCCTTTACTGTGGGAACCCTGGGCACTTCGTTGCCAAGTGTCCGCTAAAAGACAACACTCACCCGTAGCCAGGGGAGTACAGGTGAGCGTAACCCCATTACTTTGTTCCCCTACTAACCACTCTCTACTGCCAGCTTCCCTCATCATCGAAGGTCGGGTCCACCCCATCTCTGTACTCATCGACTCGGGGGCGGACGGCAACTTAATGGACTCGACCCTAGCTACCCGACTTCAACTACCCCGCACTCCGCTCCAGACCCCCCTGGAGGCCCTGTCCATTACAGGAGAACCACTCGTCCGGATCACCCATGTGTCACCCCCAGTGAGTCTCCTGGTGTCGGGGAACCATTGCGAGGACATCGTGCTGCACCTCATCAACTCGCCGCAGGCTCCTGTAGTTCTGGGTCGGCCCTGGCTCAATCGCCATAACCCCCGGGTGGATTGGGTAAGCAACAGGGTGGCAGAATGGAGTGTTTTTTGTCTCGCCCACTGTCTCAAGGGTGCACAGGGTTCGGCGGTCCCTGTGTTGTCGGCGGCGGGGGAGAACTTGGACCTGGTGGTTAAATCCTTTAACAAATTTGAAAATAAAATTAAAAAACGTCTGTTAGGCTGTTATCATTGTTACTAGTTAGCTATATAGGATATGGAACCTATATAAACTAGATTATTAAAACATCTGCTACCTGCAATGGCAAATCCTATTAAATGTTATCAATGCCTCCCTTACATCGGGTCTTGTACCTCAGTCCTTTAAAGAAGCAGTTATCTATCTCAAGATGCCCACTCTAAATCCAAACAATCTATTGAATTACAGGCTGTTTTCAAACCTCTCAACATCCATCAGGAGCAGGTTCTCCAACATCACTCTGCACCTCGATGGTGTATCTGTGGCTTTGGGTGCAGTCACTAGAGACCTTGGTATCATTATTGGTCCTGAGCTATCCTTTGAAACACATATATACAGTGGGGAAAATAAGTATTTGATACACTGCCGATTTTGCAAGTTTTCCCACTTACAAAGAATGGAGAGGTCTGTAATTTTCACCGTAGGTACACTTCAACTGTGAGAGACAGAATGTAAAAAGTTGCGCTAGCACTAGACAGGTGCTACCTGTGCTATCAGTGTTGGCACTCATGCTACTGACCTCAAAGCATGCTTAAATCTTCCACCAGTAAGGAGTCAACATCAGCTGGGGTGTGCATATATCCTGTATAATCTGTGATCGCCCAAAGTCCTTGCCACATGCGTCTGCTATCACAGTGGAGCCACCACTTTGTCACTGTGTCGCCTCTTAGCCACTTTCAACGCTTTCCTAAGCTTGTGAGATGCCGTTTTGTACAGTGATATATCTCCAGACCTGAGCCCTTTGTTGTAGGCAGCGGTGCGTGCTTTCAGAGTGGTGCATGCTTTCCCTGCGGATTGTTTTTCAACCCATGGTTTCTGGTTAGGAAAGACCTTAACAGTCACCATGGGAATAATATCATCTGTCAGCTTAAATATGAAGCACATCAGCACTTCTGTAAACTCATTGATGTGAGCAGAGCTGACCCGGAACATATCCCAGTCCACATCACTCAGCGAGTCCTGTAATGTGGCCTCTGATTAGAGGAGCTGCCTGCCTTAGCCTTTGTTTATATTTTGGGATGAGGAAGATGGTGGCATGGTCAGCTTTACCAAAAGCTGGGAGAGAGATGGCTTTGTAACCATTCTTGAATAGGGTGTAACAGTGATCCAATGTGTTTCCACCTGTGGTTTGACATGTGCGTGTTGGGAAGGAACCTGCTTGTGTGTTGGATTTTTTAGACGGGGATTTGAGTATTAGGGAGTATTTTTTTTGTTTCATTTTTTCTTTCGTTAAGCTTTTGTTACTTTGGAAGTTTTGCCGGCGTTACGTTTTCTTGGTTTTGTTGTTTGGTTTCGGTTTAGTTATTATTTTGATTTTGTTCTGTTTCGTTGGGAGGAGTCCCGCAGGGGGATTTCTTTTTAGGATGCGTGTGTGGAGAGCATGTGGGGCAGGGACTGCACGCCTGGGACCGTGACAGCGGCCGAGTAAGGGAAGGGACGGCGGGAGTGGCAGTTCCAGCACAAGTGAGGTGCTCTGCCAGCCCACAGAGGGGTGATTTGGCGTTGTGCCTTCTCCCTCCCTTTAGCCTTCCCCGTCCCAAGCCGGTGCAGGTGGCGAACTGTGAGGACCCTCTGCAAGCAGCCACAGCGGATTCCAGGCACTGGAGGAGAGGCAGTCTCTGCCTGGATTTCTTTTGGTTTTGTTTTTTATTTTGGGGTGTGGAGGAGGCCCGGCTTGGTGGTGTGGGCCAAGTCGTGCCCCATCCTTAGTTTCTGTTTGAGTGTGTGTGTGTGTGTGTGGACCTCCTTCCGTATGTGATTATTCCCCCCTGAGTTGGCTAAGAGGGGGCTGGTCTGTGCTGCGTGGGCAGGTCCGGGAGAGGGTCCGAATCTTGTCACTGAGTGGAGTGAGTGTGGGCACGGGGATAACCTGATTGGTGGTTTGGCTTGCGGTGCGGTGCAGGGAAGTCCCTCTCCCGGGAGTTCTCCCAAGCAGCACAGGGCCAGCCAGTTGGGGGCTAACGGGGGGAAATGTTCAGAAATGTGAGTTGAATGCTCCCATCGGCGCTTAAAAGCCTACAGTTGGGTAAGGCACCTGGGCCTGATGGCCTGAGTTCTGAGTTTTATAAAGAGTTCCATCAAGTTCTGATGGACCCTTTTCTGGAAATGTTGGAGCACTCTTTTGTGTCTGGTAGTCTCATTCATTTAGAGAGGCTGATATCACACTAATTCTTAAAAAAGGCAAAAACCCTGAAGGTTGTTCAGGATATCGGCCTATTGCCCTTCTTAACCAAGATCTTACACTGATGTCAAAGATATTAGCACTGTGATTGGAGAAGATTTTGTCTTTCATTATTAAGGAAGACCAGACCGGCTTTATTAAAGGCAGGAACTTTAGTCACAATGTCAGCAGGCTCTTGAATATAATTCACTCTGCCAAACACAGGAAATTGATAGCATGGTCATTTCATTAGATGCAGATAAGGCCTTTGACCGTGTAGAATGGTCCTATCTGCTCCGTGTTTTACACAAATTTGATTCGGGTGAAAATTTTATAAAATGGATCAAATTATTGTATGATAAACCTTAAGCTTCAGTCATTACAAATGGTTACAGATCAGATAGCTTCCAACATAATTGTTCAACACGTCAAGGCTGCCCTCTTAGCCCCGCCCTTCTTGCCCTTGCAGTGGAACCCTTGGCTGAGGCCATCAGGCAGGATTCAATTATAAGAGGTGTTAGTGTTGGTGGTACCCAACAGAAAATCTTGCTCTATGCAGATGATGTTTTATTATTCATAACGAAACCTGCGACTTCTGTTCCACGTCTTATTTAAACTATTTGTCTGTTTGGTGCCTTTTCTGGTTACAAAATCAATTTCACAAAATCTCTCGCAATGCCAATGGGAAGCCCCAGAAATAGAACTAATTCATTAACCTCATTTCCATTCCAGTAGTCTATGCCAGGATTTCTGTACCTGGGTATTCAGATTACTCCAATATTTCATCAAATGTTTAAGGCCAATTTTACCCCCCTTCTAGACACTGTAAAAAAAAGACCTACAAAGATGGAGTCCACTTCCCTATCATTGCTAGGCAGAGTATCTCTCATTAAAATGAATGTGTTGCCAAGGTTACTGTACCCTTTACAGATGATCCCTTTGCTATTATGAAACAAAGTATTGAAGCTACTTGACAGTTGGCTGAGCGACTTTATCTGTAACAAAAGAAGGCCTCGGCTTAAAGTGTCAAAGTTGCAGCTTCCCAGTTCAAAAGGAGACTTAGATGTTCCCAACATCAGACGGTATCAGCAGGCATCTCAATTGAGATTTATAGCAGAATGGGTCAAGGAGGACCCTGCTTCTGTGTGGTTGGATCTTGAGTCTTCACAGATCCATTGCTCCTTGTTGGGCCTTTTGTCATGCAAGAATTTGAAGTCGGCTAGGAATCTTTGTAACAACAACCCCATAATTTCCAACACCTTAATGGCTTGGTTTCTGACACGGAAGCTTGAGGGGAGGTCCAATTTAACATCCCTATTGATTCCCATTCAAGGTAACCCAGACTTTAATCCAGGCATGACTGACATTGGGTACAACGTATGGGCATCCCAGGGGATTAAGAAAATGTGTGATCTATTTAAGGATGAATCCTTATTATCACTTGAACAGACTCAAAAAATTATAATCTCCCCAGATGTAATTTCTTTAGATATCTTATTTTAAATTAGAGGTTTCATAATAAAAAAAAAACACTTTTCATATAAATGCCACAACTTCACCAATAGAGCAGCTGCTGCTTCAGTGTCCAATTAAAGGGTCCATTACTCATTTTATAGTGTCTTAAGTCAGTCTGTGGGGTTGAGCTCTCCAGCTACTGCAAAAACATGGCAAAATGATTTTGCAGTAGCTGGAGTGCTCCTGATATCTTCCTTGTATGGTTCCATATCACATCCCATACAAGGGAGATATCAGTGTGTAATCATGCCAGACTGTTACAATATAAAATCCTGCACCGCCTGCAGATTTCTCCTGGTAAAAGACACAAAATGAACTCCCAATTTTCACCAATGTGTTTAAAATGTAAAATTTCAGTAGGGACTTATTCACATTGTGTCTGGTTCTGTCCTAGAATTCAAACATACTGGATGGACATTCTACAAGATATGGAAAACATTCTTGGTGTGAATCTGTGCATGAATCCTCTGTCACTACTTCTGGGTCATCCATGTCAGGATGCTATTACCGGTACTTGCTCTAGCAGACTGTATGATATCCTTGCATATGCTGTGAGGAAGAATGTCTTCTTGTCATGGATAAGTGGCAAACCACCTTCCAAGGCAAACTGGCATAAGATAATTATGGAATGCTTTCCTCTCGAATACCTGACCTGTTTGCTTCACTCCACAAAGGGACAATTCATGAAAATATGGACTCCATATCTCCATCTCGAACTCTACTGTGGCTTCAACACTTGCAAGTATTTTCCTTGACCAACTATGGATGCTGACCTCTTTGGGAGAAGGGAAAAAGGAAAAAATGTTTTGCACCTTAATATTGTATTCATTTTTGTTGTTATTGTTTTTGTTTGTGTAAAAGAAAAATGAATAAATATACTTGGAAAAAAAAACAGGTAGCTAGCTAGCCAGCTAACTAACCTGCAGTCAAGAAATTGTGTTGCTTGACAACATGTGTAAATGTAATCCTGAAGTAACTATTTTTGTTAGTGGAGCCGAATAAATGACAAAACAAAGCAAAATTTGTTGTCTCAGATTATCATTTCTTGATGAGAACAGAACAGTAACTTGAACAGAAAAATTCCTTGAATCACATCATTTGTTTTTAGTCATGAAACACACTGCACCACCTTTGGCTTTGACGGATTCCTCTGTCTTGTCCATGTGGAACACAGAGAATGTTTCACCTGGTTGAACAGCATGTTCTGGCACCGCAGGGGAGAGCCATGTGTCTGTGAAACAAAGGATGTTGCAGTCTCGTATGTGCCTTTGGAAGGGGACCCGGGCCCTGATGTCGTCCACCTTGTTATCCATTGATTGAACATTTGCAAGCAGGATACTGGGCAGGGGTGGACAGTGCGCTCTCGCTCGCAGTCTGTTTCAGCTCACGTTTCCCTCTGTGTTTCTGCTTCCTGCTCCTCTTTGGAGGCTCATTTCCATTGTTATGATCCGTGTCCCGGAGGATCTCTGTTGGCCAAATGGAGCTATCATGCGTAACTTCAGAAAAAAAGATATGTAATGCTAGTTGCAATTCTCAAAAGTGTGCTGAGGTCATATGTTATTAATGCAGATGATGGGGATGTTAAAGAACATAAGAAAACTACATAAATAACATAAAGAAAGCACAGTCTAAGCAGAGCAGTCATGACAGTGTCTGGGCTCAGCTGTGCCATCTTGGAAAAAAGCTTTACATGGGCTTTGCCCTCCTTAAATTAAGGATCTCCTCCTTTTCATATCCACGTCTCTCCTTTTGAACAACTTACCCACTAAACTTCAGTGAGCAGACTCTCTCTCTTCCATTAAGAATAAGCTCAAAACATACTTGTACAGTAAATGCAATAGTTGAGGGACACACCATGGTGCTGGCATGGATCATAGAGTTTCTGATGGACTCAGTGGTCATTGCTGTCACTACATCATGGAGTGGATACTCTGTGTTAAACTGCTCTGCCAATGGTCTGGTGTTGACTGCCTTAGGGTCACTGTCATGACTGTGCCATTCATCTCTTAGGTATGCTGCCATTGTGCTAGTCTGCTGGGGTTTTTCCTTATTGCACATGGACATAACTCCCCCCTCCTTTTCTGCATGTCTGTTTTTCATTCCTACCAATTTTACCATCCACTAATCAAATGCTTTGCTTTTTTATCTTCCTATTCCTGCCTGGGGCTGTAGCTGTAGCTCAAGCACTGTGGCTCAGCTATCTTCCCATCCTGCTTGTACCGCCCACCCTGTGCCAAGAACTGGATCCTATTTACATTTAGAACATAAGAACACGTCATGATGAGAACCAGCCATTTGGCCCAACTAAGCTTTTCATTTCAGCCAAAAAATATGTAAGACTTTGTTAAGTCTGGCCTTGAACACAAAAAGGGTCTCTGTCTTAACTACATGACCTGACAACCTCTTCCATGTATTGATAACTCTTGGTGTAAAAGTACTTCCTTATTTCAGTGAGGAACTTACTCAACTAATTTCCATTTATGCACCCTTGTTCTACAGACTGAACTGTGTGCTGAAAAATGTATTGCGACTCACCCTATTCAGCCCCTTCATAAGTTTAAAACCTCTATTAGATCACCTCTAACTCGCCTTTCATGAAAGTCTAAATAGGTTAAGTAACTTCAGTCTTTACTCATAGCTTTTATATTTCAGCTTTGTAGTCCTCCTTTGTACTTTTTCCCAGCGCCTCAATATGCACACAATATTCCAAGTCAGGTCTGTCTAAAGCATTGTATAATTTCAATATAACCTAACATATTTAATCACTACTTTTTGCTACACATCCAACCATTTTCTTGGCCTTTTTTACTGCTACAGCACACTGCCTAGACCCTGGTAAGCATGGCTCAGTTGTAAACCCCAAATCTTTTTCAAATTTACCACATTCCAGTTTTGTTCCTTGTTGTATGAGTTAGCACAATCCACGTTTGTTATTATCTCCCATGTAAGAGCTGTAACCCCTTGCAACAGGTGGCAGATATCTTACTTTTGGGAAAGAAGTTATTCTCAGAAGATACCCCTACACCAATAAGAGAAAGGTAAACTAACAATGCCTCGCCCACACTTTGACTGCATAAGAAAGGTACTGCCCTCTATATTCTATGGACAAAGCTGATGCATTGCTGAATGTACTGCTTCTTCAGTATTCCAATATCAAACAAGACAAGGTTGACTGCTCTCCATTATTTAACAATATTTTTGCCATGAAAGATACTGTTTTTGTTTAAGGAATAATTCCAATTTGTCCCTAATTATAAATTCAGGTAATTTAGCTGACAGGCCTGTAATTTTCTGCGTCAGTGCAGTTTCCTTTCTTGAAGAATGGTATTTCATTGTCATGTTTCCAATCATCTGGTATTTCTCCTTTTTTTTAAAGAGATTGCTTACAAATAACTGTCAGAGGTTTGTAAACCATTTCTGACAGTTTGTGAGATATTGGATATATCCCATTGGGGTCTTTAAAGTTTCAAGTTTTTGGAATTTATCTAGTACTTTTGAATCAGTTAAATTAACTTCTTACATGAAATTCTGACTACTGAATGCACCTGAGAGCATATGTGAAAACACTTCACTTGTGAAAATTTCCACAAAATAATTGTTTAGGGTATCAGCAGTAGCTTTGTTATTATACACAATGTACCTCATTTATCAAACATGAGCCGAACAAATTAGATCGTAAATCGTCCGTGTTGTGTATGTGGCCTACTTACAGAACTATATTGTCAATAAAACACTGGAGAAGGTTAACAAAGTTTCGTGGTTCTTTACTGGTTGAATGCCAACTTAACAACAATAGGTACAGATCAATACGCGTCAAATAGCACCTGTAACAATGTGTTATTACAACGTAAAGTAGTCCCTTACTATATAGTAAGCTAAATGTACACTCCTCCCTTTTTATTTTAATAGTGTAACGCAACTTTACTAGGACAACATGCTAGAAAATATATTAACCCTTAACACATAACATATAACATTATTAACGTATAGCACCTACTACTACAGATTATAACAGCGACCCATTTATAACTCAAGTCTCTGGGGAGGCCTTCTCCGCCTCTCTGGGTAACGTCCGTCCTGAAATGGTTGTCCTGGGGAATGAGTCTCTACCAGCACAGCAGGTGTGTCATCAGCACTGATAACAGTCTTTTCAATAGATGAGGTTGGTGTGGTCACATCAGGACTGTTGACTTCTGCGTCTGGTGAGTCCAGGCACGGGGGTATTGTGGTTTTCGTCTGAACGTCCAGGATTTGGTCCACATGACGTCTCCAAGTTTTCTCCCCCAACTCCACTCTACACGTCAGTGGCCCGTTGATGGTGGAAATCGTACCTGGCTGCCACTTTTCAGTCTGGTAATCTTGTGTAAGAACTGACTGTCCTACACTGAAGCTCTGTTTTGACCTTGTGTTCACATGTTTGAACTGTCTGTTTTCCACATCACGCCGTACATCGGGTTTGAGTAGGTCCATGCGAGACCTCAGGTTCCTTTTCAGAAACATCATCGCTGGAGTCTGATTAGTGGTTGCATGCACTGCATTATGATAGGCCAGGAGGAAGTTATCTATCTTGTGTTGTAGTGGTTGATTTTCGCTGTCCATTGCTTTAATGGCTTTCTTGAATGTCTGCACAAATGTTTCTGCCAATCCATTTGTGGATGGATGGTAGGGGGCAGATGTAAAGTTCCAAAAGGGAACTTAAACAATGTAACACAGACTTCTACACATACTTCCATAGGCAGTTATCAAACAGATAAACAGGTGCTGACAACAGAGTGCAGGGCATGACCAGGTTCGCCCCAGGATTCAGGTCCCCAACCTAAGATATGAACGCAGCGGATCTAGGAAGTCTGTGACTTGTTGCGGCCTAGGCTTACACCTAGTGGCCTGCTATGTGTCTGGCCGCACTCAGAGGTCTATGACAGTAGTACAATCTAGGCTTACACTCAGTGGTCTGCCGCGGTGTCTGGCTGCATACAGCCTAGGCTTACACCCTCATGGTCTGCCATGGTGTCTGACTGCTCCTACAACCTAAAGGGACTTGTTGCAACCTAGGCTTAAACCCAGTGGCTTGCTATGGTGTCTGGCTGCCTACAGCCTAGGCTTACATCCATCTGCCTACTGTAGTGTCTGGCTACACTCAGAGGTGTCTAGGCCTAGATCAGCTAGAGTTGAGATCCTAGGGAGCATACTCAGCTCGTCTAATGACAACTGTTACAAGTGGAACAGTATAGGCTGCAGAACCTGGGGCCCTGTATCTGGGACAAACCTCTGGAAAGCCTCCGTACCTCAGCTGCCACACTGGATGCCCCTTGTTCACACACCTAGATGAAATAGAATGAATAGGAAGCATTATTGTGAATAGAAAATGTAACAATGTTTATTGCAGTGCACAAGATTTGTCACCATCATACCATCAAGATGTTACATGCAGAAATATCAACAAGACAAGACAAGGATAAACAGCAAAATATGCACCCCCCATTATTCCGGAAAGGACTATGGCTGCTAGGAGCTTGCTCCCCGAATGTATCACTGAGCTTCCCTTAAATGCCATCCTGAGAAACCCTTTCCACTCCCCAATGTCCTTCAGTCATCCAATAGGATTCTGCCAGGCACACTCTTCAACCCTTTTCCCTTCTTAGCCTGTCATGAGACCACCCCTACAGACACAAAAGGAATTGAGGGACAAATACCTCTGCATCCTTTATCCTGAATGGATGGAGTCCCTGCATGGGTGCTCTCAGGGCTATACACACACACCTATTTACACACCTGGGTACACAATGCAACACATTCCAATGACCATCAGTGACATCTGTTTCCAACACTACAGCCCATCTCATCCACATGCCCAGTCTTTCATCCACTGGAATTTATGGTCCTACTGTAAAGTCCTCTTTTTACATTACAGTCTTTCCCAGCGACTTTATGGTTTCCAGTACATTGAAGTTGGTCTTGCTCAAGGACCCAACAGCAATGGTGTTTTATGGCTGGACTGGGACTGAACTGCCAAAGTCCCAGTCTTAGGCTATAGACACTTTGGTAGACACTTGACACCCCAGGCCTGTCATTGTCCCTCTCTGTCAGTGTGTCCAGCTGGGCTTTATGGGCCCTAATGGATAACCCCTTTGTGATCATGCTGGGGTTGCCTAGTGTCCAGGTTCCTGCCCAGGCTTGCACGCATGGGAATGAAATTAGTCCTTACAAATGGTCCGGCAAAGTCAATGTGCACTCGTTGCCATGGTGATGATGGCCACTCCCATGGATGGAGGGGTGCTTGTGGTGGCATGTTCTGGATCTTTTGACATCCAGAGCAGGTTTTGGTCAAGTCCTCATTCTGCTTGTCGATTCCTGGCCACCATACATAAGCACGAGCTAGACTTTTCATTTTCACAGTATCCAGGTGCCCTTTGTGTAGTTCCTCCAGCACTCTGGTGCGTAGCTTGGGAGGAATCACAACACGTGAAGCACACATTAGTGTTCCCCAACACACTGACAACTGCTTCTTCCTTGCAGTGAAAGCTGGAAACAGTATGTTACCATGCGCTGGCCACCCTTTAACTGTGATGTCATACACTTTTGACAAGATGGGGTCATTGAGTGTTTCTCTTTCAATGAGGCTGTTTGTCACTGGTAATTGTAGTTTTTTTTGTAGTCACCTCTGAGATCGGGAGTGGTAAACGTGACAAACCATCTGCATTGCCATGTTGCTTGGTCCCTTTGTGTTCAATGTCATACATTTGCCCTCCTATGAAAAGAGACCATCGTTGTAGTCGTTGCGCTGTCATCACTGGAACACCTTTTCTTGGGTTGAAGATTGATACGAGAGGCTGATGGTCAGTCAACAGGGTAAACTTTTGACCATAAAGGTAGTGATTGAATTTTTTCACACCCCACACAGGGCCTCTCTGTCGATCTGTGCATAATTACATTCAGCCAAAGTTAGTGTTCTTGAGGCAAAGGCGATCGGTTTTTCTCAGCCATCTGGAAACGTGTGTTATAACACAGTTCCAATCCCTTGAGGTGAAGCATCACAAGCCAGTCGGATTGGTAAGGATGGGTCAAAGTGTGAAAGCACCTTTTCTGAAGTTATGAGTCTTTTAGTTTCTTGAAATGCCTTCTCACAACTCTGAGTCCACTTCCATTTTATTCCTGTCTGTAACAGTGCATTCAGTGGGTACAGGACTTGTGCTAATAGTTCACCAAGATATGCTCTCAGCTGAGACACATTTTCAGGGGGTGGTGCCTTCAGCACTGCTTCAATCTTGTCCTGTGACATGTGTAAGACATCTTTATTGATCAGTATGAGATTTCCTTTTTGAAAAACTCAAATTTCTGTTGATTAGCTCTGAGCCCATATTCTTGTAACTTAGTGAGCACTTGTTCAAGGTTAGACAGCTGTTTGTTGTCATCTTTGCCTGTGACAATTATGTCATCCAGGCAACACTGGGTCCCGGGAATCCCCTGCAAGACTTGGTCCATTGCCAGATGGCAGGAGCTGATGCTATTCCAAACACCAACCTGTTGTACTGGTAAAGTCCTTTGTGTGTGTTTATTGTTAGGTATTTCTTGGATGCATCATCAGTTTCCATTTGTAGATAAGTCTGAGCCAAATTGTTTTTTGTGAAACGTTCCCCTCCTGACAGGGAAGCAAAGATGTCCTCAATACGAGGGAGGGGATACTGTACTGTGCGGAAAACTGGGTTAACAGTCACTTTAAAGTCTCCAGATATGCGCACCTTGCTTGGTTTTCCAGGTTTAATGTTTGCAGTTTTCTTCATCACCGGAACGATAGGCGTGGCCCATTCACTCCATTCCACATTTGACAGGACCCGAGTCTGCTCCAGGTTTTCCAACCCTGCTTCTACTGCAGGATGGATTGCATATGGCACTGGTCTGGCTTTGTGAAATTTTGGACATGCATTTTCCTCAGTCTCAATCTTTGCTATAATTCCCTTAAGCGTTCCTATGTCTTTCTTGAACACTTCCTCAGAGTCAGGTAGTATTTGTGACAATTTCTCAGGTGTGGCCTCACTGTCCTCCTTGGCTGCCACAGACAGTGCCTTAATTGTGTGCCAATCCAGCTGGATCTTCCTGAGCCATTCACATCCCAGCAATGGTGGTCCTCCATTTTTCAGCACATTGAGGTTCAGCTGCTGGGTTTTGTCTTTGTAGGTCACTGACACTTTAATTTTACCCTTGGGGTGCACTCTCTGTACTGTGTAAGTCTTCATTCATAGCTTAGTTTGTTTCAGAGGTATGTGTGAAAACAGTCGGTTGTAGTCGTGTACGGAGATCACGGCTAAAGCTGAGCCTGTGTCCAGCTCCATTTTCAGTCTCACCCCTGCCACTTGTGGAGTGATCCATGTTACTCTTTGGTCATCTGTCTCTTTAATGTTGTGAAGTTGCAAACAAGACAATTCACTTTTGTCTGAGTTTTCATCGGAACTGGTTTCCACCATTTTGTGTAGATTCTTGCTTTTTCCCCTCTGGGATTTCCTGTTTCCCTGTGATTTGTCCTCTTTCTGTTGCTTACTGGATCTGCACACTCTTGCAATGTAGCCCTATTTGCCACAGTTCCTGCAGTCTTTATCTTTAAACCAAAAGTCATCAGGATCATGACATGTTGCCACAGCAATAGCACTTCTTTCTCTAATTCTTGTTCAGTGACATTTTATTTGTAACATATTCCAGAGATTCATGTTGTATCTCTGAAGCACTCTGTGCTGCTGTTTCCATTGATATGGCAATGCTCAGAGCTTTCTCTAATGTGTGATCTTTTTCACACAGGAGCTTCTTCTTTGTGGTTTCACAGTGCATGCCACACACTAACCTGTCCCTCAGTGCCAGACAGACCAGCTCCAAATTGACAATGTTCTGATAATTTGCTCAATTCAGCACAGTATTCCGAGATACTTTCATTTTTGTTCTGATTCCGTTTGTGAAATTTACATTTGCGAAAACACTGGAGAAGGTTAACAAAGTTTTGTGGTTCTTTACTGGTTGAATGCCAACTTAACAACAATAGGTACAGATCAATGCACGTCAGATAGCACCTGTAACAACATGTTATTACAAAGTAAAGTAGTCCCTTATTATATTGTAAGCTAAATGATACAGTCCGTTAATGCATTTATGCAAAAAATGTGGGATTTATCAAAGTTTTTGTGTATCAGTTTGCTCGTAGGATCCAAAGAAATTTCACAAGCGCTCTAAAACTGTTCATATTGTGTGCATACATGGAAAAACATGGTTTTAAAGCGTGTTTTTGCTTTTATTTTTCCGTTCACTCATCCTTTATTGGATTAAAAATGAGTAGCAAATTATTTGGTCATATAGTACTATTATAAAGGTTCAAATTGTTATTTAAAATCACTATTGGATTCAACATTAAACAGGTGATGCTTCATTTGTGTAACCCTGATTGATCAAATTAATTTTTATTTGGAATTGTACATGAATTCCATAAAACACGTGAATGACGTTTGCTATAAAAATTAGGAGCAGAAACCATTGCTAAGGTCTTCATTGCTATGGCTGACCATGCTCTATTAGCTCTGAGAAAAAAATTAACCAGTCAACACATCTCCGAAACAGCACAGAAACAGGACTGTCATAATACATTATATAATAATAATATAATACTCATTTAATAAACAAAGGTTATTGGACTGTAACCCATCCGTCAAGTCAAGAGGTGGACCAGCATGCAGCACCAGTTTCAGCAGCTGCAGGCCCAAATCAGAAACTGGCAGCGAGAGGAGCAGCAGCCGCAGCTGCAGCCATAGCCGTTGTCGCGGGAGGACAGCGATGAGGCCAGTGAAGAAGAGGAAACTTCAAGGCCATCTGCGAGGTTTCAGTAGGAGCTGCCAAGCCTCATGCCGCCAAAACTGCATCCTCTGACCCCAGATGATGACATTGAACATTTCCTGACGACTTTTGAAAGAATAGCCATTGTGGGACACTGGAACAGGGAAGACTGGGCTATCCATTTAGTCCCGCTGTTAACCGGCAGGGAATGGAGCGCATATGTGTCGATGGACATTGAATACAGTGATGACTACAACAAAGTCAAGGAGGCCATTTTGGCTAAATATGAGATTACAGCCGACACCTACCGTCAAAGGTTTCGTTCCCTGGATGTTCATCAGGGTGAAACCCCACAAGAACTGTATGTGCGTTTGAAGCACCTTTTCTCTAAATGGGTCAAGCTGGACCAAACCACAGTGAAGGAGCTTGCGGAGACCATGATTCTGGAACAGCTTTTACGGATGGTCAGTCCAGAGATGGAGGTTTGGATCAAAGAACATGACCCCAAGACTGAGGAGGAAGCTGCACTCCTGGCCGAAGTCTTTGTCTCCACCAAGAAGGGAAGCAGGAGCGTCTTCTTCCGCAGAGATGACCGCTACTCATCCAAGCGTAAGTCTGATGGGAGTGAGGGGGGTGATGGTCTTGCCCATAGTAGAACCTTTTCTAACAGTAAGCCGCAGCCTGCTAGTAGACCTCTGTCTCATCCTTTTAAAACAAAACTAAGGTGTTACAACTGTGGGGAGTTGGGGCATACTAAACCGGTCTGTCCAGCTAGACAGAGCAAACAAGCCTTGCTATGCTCTGTACCCAGGCCTATTATTCCTGAACCAGTATTGCAGGAGAAGGGTCAGGTTGTCAAAGTTTTGGTGAATGGCCAGCGGGAGGAAGCACTGGTGGACATGGGGAACACTCAGTCCTTGGTATAGCAAGACTTAGTTCCTAGAGAGGAGTGGAGTGAGGGGGCTAGGGTCAAGGTGTGCTGCATTCATGGAGATGAAAAGGCGTACCCTACACCTCATGTTTACCTGACTGTAGATGGCCAGACTTTTTTTTACTGACTGTAGCAAAAGCACCTCAATTGCCTTACCCAGTGGTCCTAGGCCAGGATGTCCCAACCCTTTTAGATTTGCTGCCTCCAAGTAAGTCATGTAACATGGTCACCACCAGAGCTCAGAGTGCTGCTGAACTGCTCAAGGTTTTACCTTTTGAATGAGTTGAGCTAGAGACCGGGCCAATGAAGCAAAGTAAATCAAAAGCTCACAGATGTAGAGACAAGTTTTTGGGCACTGCTAAAGGTGAGTGACTGAGGTTCTCCCTAAGCCAAGCACAGTGTTTGACGTGGAGATTCCCTCAGATATTGCAGAGTTACAGGGGTGTGACCCAACTTTGAAGCCTTGGTTGGAGAAAGTTAGAGAGGTTGATGGGGTTACACAGGGAAGCCCAGACTGTTTAGACAAGACTACCTATGTGCTCAAGAATGGCATCCTGTATCAAAAGAAGGGACAGGTGGAGGCTTTAGCTTTGCTCGCAAGCTTAAAACACACTGTCATTACCCTTGCGCACTCAGTACCCTGGGCAGGTCATCTAGCTTTGCAGAAAACCCTTGCTAGGATTTGCAGCCGTTTTGCATGGCCTCTGTATTCAGATGTGTCTGAGTTTTGTCCTTCCTGCACTGAATGTCAGAGTTAACCTCAGGCCAGGGGGTATCACAGGCACCTCTGAATCCCCTACCTATCATTGAGACTCTATTCGAAAGGATAGGGATGGATATAGTGGGTCCCTTAGAGAGGAGTACCTCTGGGAACAGATACATACTTGTGGTGTGTGATTATGTGACCAGATATCCCAAGGCTTTTCCTTTGAAAACTGTCAAGGCTAGACACATTGCTAACTGCGAATTGTGAATTGGGGGGAAAAGGCATTGTAATTGTTTTAGGGAATTCATTGATTTTGCCGATGCTAATGGTATGACCTAACTAATGAACCTGTGTGAAACCTACTTAAGCAGGTCATTTGGTGTTAGAGGGGGTTCTGTGTGGTAGTAGGTATCAGACTGTAATTGTAAGTGTGATGGTTATAATTTGTCTTATTTTGTTAATCTTGAAAATATTATTGTGTAAATACATGGCACTTTGTAAATAAACACCCCACTTGGGTTGCACTAGTTCTCGTCGCTGTAGTTGGCTCACTCTAAATTCCACCGCTACGACCATCCACACAACATGGACTAATATAACCAGCCAGCCATTTTCTCATGTGTATGAAAAATAAATGTAAGTATTACAATTGTTGTTATTTTTATACAAGGTAAAATGATGTTAGAGTTTGTGTTTGAAAAGGAGAGGGACTGCAGATTGGAGGGAAAGGCAAGGGAGGGCACACTGTTACAGAGGATCCTTAATACGTAATAGCTCTAATTTGAACTAATTATTTTACTTGGGATTTGTTCCAAGTTTATTTTGGAAAAACGTGACAGTCCCAACAATGTATTGCATGTGTTATTACCACTTTGGCCAGCCATGCCCCTCCTCTTGGGCCCAGGTGCAGCTGCCCCCCAGGATTTATGGCAACGATAAGGCTGGTATACAAAACCTTCAGAGCTGGAGGGTGAAGGGAAAACAGATCGCTGTCACCCTTCATGGTAATTCAGGCCAACGACGTCTCTCCAATAATTCACCTCCAGTTTCATGTTGAACCATTTTCTTTTAACCTGTTGCAGCGTACGCGGAACTTTTGACACCCAATTTACTGCAACAGTTATTTCTTGCCAGGCTTCGGTCTTCCCCAGCTCTGGCACTTCACTACTTACACTACTGAGCAAAGTATTTTTTTTTTTTTTGGATTCTACTTCCTTTAATAAAACTTCAGTAGCCACTTCAGAAGCATTTTTTTTTTTTGGTTTTTCCTTTTCTCTGTCATCTCTTTACATTGCCAACAAAGGGATTCCAAGCTCCTTATGGTATTTCCGTGGTGTTGATGTATGCTAATCAAACATTCTGTGAATGTGCTTCTCATTTTCGATTGATTGGTGTTCATCAACATATGCACGAGGATACGAACAAATGCTGTGTTTACGCGTTTGATAAATACGGTGGAATTTGTTAGTTCGTATCCCTTGATGCATAAATTTACACTCGGTTTTACAAAAATATTGATAAATGAGGCCCGATATCTCCATCCTTATTTTTTATATCTCTTATCTCATCCTTAACTATCCTTTTTTGACTGCAGTACTGAAAAAAAGTGTTTAGAGTTACACTTTTGCAAGATGTCTTTCAAAATGCATTTTAGCTTCCCTTATTTCTTGAGCTTGCATATTACAATATTCAATATTATTTTCTAAGGAGCTGTCCAATTTGTTCTTTGTAAATAATGTCATGTCCTGAAATGCCTTATTCATCCACTGCACTGTGGATGTTTCTTTTTCAGCTTCCCTTTTTTCACTTTTGGAATGAATTTATGTTGAGCATCCAGAATAATCTCCACATTTGCTCCACATTTATTTTAAAGTTCTGCTATCTATAAGATGTACCCAGTTTATACTCCTTGTATAATCTTCCATCTTAATAAAGTCTGCTTGTCTTACGTTGAAAATTCTAGCACTGGAGGATGTAAAGTAATAGTCATTTACAACATCCAACATCTAGCTTTACCTGGCACAGAAATTATAGAAATGGTAGGCATCTCCTTGAGGTGAAGCAAGGCTATTCTCATTTCCAAATACATGCATTATTCATTCAAAAACATTTTGGACTTTTTCTCAATCAAAAGGTAAGTTAGGTTATTCTGTAAACTATTACCAAATAATTAAAAACCATAATTATTTGTTTATACAGCATTCATTGATGCCAGATGTTGTATTCTTACAGCAAACTTGACTAATAGCTAATAGGATAATTATTCCACTTATCCTTGGAATATGCACTCCACTTTCTGCTAATGTTATTACATACTGGCTTAACTACACTGCATTTTCAGTCGTGACCAGTTCATGGCTCTCTCGTAAATAGCTCTCGTTTTCTAGTTCAAGGGCTCTGTGGCTTGCTTAAATTTTGTAGTTCTGACTTGGCTACAATGAAATTTCCAGCAATTTTCTGTTGCTGATTTCAAAATAATATACTTTTGTATTGTCAATTAATTTGCTTGAAAAAATACACTGTACGTGTTGACAGTGGTAATGTTGGTAATGTATGTGTGCTCTTGTCCGTAGTGGACAACCGCCCAGACCCTCCACCCAACCAATTGTTTTTCCCCATAGGGATCTGCCCGCCACAAGGACACCAGGACAAGTTAAGGAAAAGCAGCACATCGTTAATACACACAATTTATATAATTCACAAAGATATGGCAATTCTCTCACCCACCTCCTGACACACTTCCTCCTCCCACCTTATAATAGACTAGATATGTTTACAGCGGGTCCTCGACTTACAAACGAGTTCCGTTCTTACGGCTTGTCGTAAGTTGATTTTCAACGTAAGTCGGAATTTATACCTAAATTAAGTATAACACCTAAAATAAGTTAACACCTTAAGTCACTCAAACTGTACATACAACACATGAAAGACATATAAAATACAGTAATTAAATGAAACGGTAATAAAAAACAGAGAGAACAATTTCTTATCTTTATTCCTGTGGTCGTATTCAGGAACCAAACCGCTTAGGTTGAAACTAGGTTTTTTAAATAATTTATGGGAGTACGTCGTAACTCGAGACCGTCGTAACCTGAGGACCCCCTGTATTTCGGTTTTGAGCTCTGGGATTCATAGCCCAGAGCATATTTTGAGTTTTGTTCGGTTTACTTTTCCCAATCCTTTGTGTGTGTTGGATGAGTGCGTCTCTTGTGCGTGCCTTTTAAACAGCTCCAGGGAATCATCAACCAGGGAGGTTCTGTGGTGTATCTGAGGGTGGGGGAGAAGATCAATCATTCCAGGATGCAGGTAAGCGACCCCGACACAACAAACTAGAAAAGAAACCCCAAACTTGTGTGACACAGAGGGCCACATAGGTGTCTTTTGGATTCCCTTTGGGATATAAATACATTTTAAAACTGCGCTGTAGCAGAAATGTTTTATTAAAGGGATATCCATTTTGTTTTTCCTTTCATTTAAATACCCTTAGTGTGCCCTTATTGCTAAATGTTTTAATGTCATGTGGGGGTCCGCTGATGGTACCTGGGTAACCGGTCAGCTGATCAGAGAAAGGGTTAAGCCCTTGTCAGCTGATAAAAACCGGGGAGAGAACGCGGCCCGAGAGAGAGGAAGACGTGAGGAGCGCGGGAGTTGGAGAAAAAAAAAAAGTGCGTGCGGTGGGGAGTCCAAGTGGGGACCTGCCTGAAGCTTCAAAAGGAAACTCCAAAAAGGGGATACAGAACTGGGTAAAAAGCACCTGAGCCAGGACCCAAGCAAAGAAACAGTGGGGTCAGCGGACCAGTGAGACCAAACCTTTTTCTTTTTTTTACTTTCATTGCGGGTTTTTTCTTTTTGCGGTTATTGACGGAGGACAGTTTCTCGGTCTCCCTGCTGAGGGAGTATAGATATATATTTTTGTTATATTGGATGCCGGATTCGCTGGGATCTTGTTCCCCGGAGAAGCGCGCACAAAACCACGAACTGGGGTGGGAGAAAACGAATTTCTGGCCAGCGTCATTTGTTTGTTATTTGTTTGTAAATACACAGAGTGAATGTCACTATTGCCTTGTTTGTTTGTTATTTGTTTGTCAATACACAATTCACTATTGCCTCGTTTTTTTGTTGTTTCTGTCACTTTGTCACTGCGAAGACTGCGATATTTGATGCGAATGCCTAATAATTTAGTTTAAACCCCGCGATTAAAACGGTAACATTTCCCGAAAGGGCAGATTGTTACACTTGTGTTCCAACAACAGACACTCAGTGTACTGGCTTCCCTGCCCATCCTGGCACAGGGAGAGAGGACCGCTTTGTTCCACAGCCAGGGGGAGTCCGGCTGTCTGTGGGGAGGCTCCATGCATGCAAACATTCACGCAAACACATCACACAGGACACACAAACGTAAACAGAAAAATAAGGGTGGGACATAGCTTGGCACACACCACCATGCCGGGCTTCGACTACATCCCAAAACAACAGACAAACTGAACTCAAAAGACAGGGGTCCTCGACACCCCATCAGCGGACAGGCCCACGGCTCTGGTGGCGACCTTGTGTCTTCTGCTTAGCTGGCACCTCTCATGGCTGGGCTCTGCATTACCACTATGAGGGAGACACAAAAAATGGAAACTTCTCAGCCCTCCTTCTCCACCACATGCTGGGGACTCAGGCATGCTGTTGTCTCTCACTGACACCTCTGAACCCAGCCAGGCAGCATTCCCACTCTTTTTAAGAAATCATTTTCCAGGACATTTCCAGGATATTTCCAAGACATTTCAGGAGTTTGTCTTAACAATACAGGATAGCAGTTGCTTACAAATGGTCATATAATTTACCAGGTATTAACATATTTAACCCTTGTTGTACTCCTACAGGTTTAATGATGAAATGTGAAGTCTGCTCTCAGATCCACAGGTGACAGCTGCAACACCCATCACCCATACTGTACAATTTTTGACATAATAAGCACTGGTATGATTTTACTTACAAAGCCCTCCTAAATAAACTACCACCTTGTTTCTCTTACATGTTACACTGGAATTCAGGCAGTTACAATACTCACTCCAAAGACTTCCTTATACTCCAAGCTCCTCAGAAGAACTCCAAACTTATGCATATGTAATTTTGTTTTTGTACCCCTTTTACCTGGACCATCTCCAAATTCTCTGAATCTGAACCTCTGCAATAATTTCAAATTATAATAAATCACACCATAATGTACACCATAAGGTATACATTATCAGATCATTGTTTAATAGCTGGTATTGTAATGGGTTGTTGCATGCACCACTAGTGGCCTATAGCTTGATTTCAATACAGTTGTAACCTCTTCATTCCAAAGTTCCATTCAATTATGTCACACAAATAACCACTGAAATGCCACTGACTGACACGTACAACAAAAAACGTCAAAACTCAAGAGTTAAAATTTGACTGGCAAGCTTTAGTGAAATTAAAAACTGCTTCATACAGCAGACCTACTCATAGGTCTAGAATTTACAAGACTAAAAACCAAGACTAAAGAAAGTTACAAAAAGTATTTTAAACTCACTGTATCCCTATTCTGCACATGTAATGCTGGGGTTGGCCTACATATGTCTGTGAAGTCTTTCTTTCAAATCTGACACAGTTACATCCAGCATAGTCATCTCTTTCCTTTACACTTTTGCTGTAGGCATTAGACTTCTTGAGAAATGTTTAGTCCTGTTTCTTTTCAGCCTTCTCTTTACATCTGCCTCTTGTTGCATTGCTTCAATGCTGGCTATTATTTTCTGTCTCAATGGGGAGTGCTCATGTCTCTCATTGTTAGCAAATAGCTCTAATGTCAACAAGCTCACCTGCTGTGTTGGAAGCTAGCTAGCTAATATTAGCTAACATTAGCTAACCATCAATATTGTAACACTACCTAGCCAACAGCATACAACATGTTGAAAATTTGCCAACACTGATGTATGTTAAGGTTAGAGTTCATTTATCAGCTGCACCGTCGTACATTACTTTATTAGTGTCTCTTACCAGTTGACTTGAAAGCAGCATGCAGAACTATTCTCTCTTCAATGATCTTGTAGCTAGCTAGCTTCTTCTCCCTGACGTTGATGAGCTTGATATGTTTACGCCGATCAAACGCATTGAACTTACACAGCTTCGCCTACCATCAGTCGTGTTTCAAACAGCTACAATACACGTTTACATACATACATGATCTGAGGGCCTAGAATACCATTAAAATTTTCCAGGACAGCATTGATATTTCCAGGACATTTTGTAATTTTTAAAATTTTCCAGGTGTTTTCCATGACTGGAAAATTAGTCTCTAAATTACAAGGTTTTCCAGGACATGTGGGAACCCTGCAGGGCGATCCACCTCCCCGGCTCAAACTCTCATGGGGTGGAAGCTTCTTGGATGATTTATCTGCTCCCCCTCCCTCGGATACACCACAGAGCCTCCCTGGTTGATGTTTCCCTGGAGCCGCTTAAAAGCATGCACAAGACAAGCACTCATCCAACACACACAAAGGATTGGGAAATAGGTTATGAATCCCAGAGCTCAATACCAAAATAAAAATATGTAGTCTATTATACAGACACCAGAAAAGTCCTCAAACACAGACTTGTGAAATTTGTCACAAAGTGTGTTGTTGAACACCAAACCCAAACTGACCTGTCGATAGTGGACAATGATTTTCATGGGAGGGAGCATGTATCCCCCATGCCAAAAGCTAGGATTACTCAGAATCCAAGTAAGACTCAAGAGTCTCGAACTGGATCTTCTGATAGCCAAGACAGTGCTCAGACAGAAGGGACAGGAAAGCCCTGCAGTAACTGACTGATTACATATCTGATGATGAGTGTAATGACTGGATACTAACCAACACTGACTACTGCAAGGGGTGTGTAGTGTACCACAGACCTTTTAGGAAGCAATTAGTTGAGCTAAATCACAGATTTGGGCGAATACAATGAAAAAGGAAATGGATTCTTTCACATAAAACAACACATTCACACTGATCACTCAACCAGAGGGCAAACATGCAGTGGGGGTAGATGGATGCCAGTGCAGGTGTGTTTTATACATACAAGGCCAGGTATGTTGCTGGGGATTACAGTCAAGTAATCAGAGTAGACAACAAGGAGACTTTATCTCCAGCTGCAAATATTACATCAATACATGCCTTAATGCTAATGTTAGCACAATCTGACCTTGACCTTCATCAGATGTATGTTAAAACAGCCTACCTACATGCTCCAATTGATTGAGAGGTTTATATGGAGCAACCTGAAGGATTTGAGGTGAAGTCAGTCACAGGTGAAAAGCTAGTCTGTAAACAGAATGTCATTGTATGGCCTTAGACAGTCAGGCAGAAACTGGAACAAAATGTTACATGATCACCTGAGCGAAAATGATTTTGTACAGAATCCAGGTGACCTTTGTGTCCACACCAAACAAACTGAGAATGACAGAATAATACCAGTAATCTGAGTTGATGATCTAATTATTGCTTCCAGTGATAATTACCTACTCAATGGTGTAAAGAAAATGTTAATGAAAAAATTCAAAATGAAGAATCTTGGGAAATTTAAAACTTTTTCTAGGCTTTGATTTTGATTAAAGTGAAGGAATAGTAAGGATGGATCAAAAGAAGTGCATACCAAAAGTACTGGAAAAATTTGGTATGTCAGACTGTACACCAAGATCAATCCCATGTGAACAAAAACTATTGATACGAATCCTGTTGATCCTAGAATGTATTGTGAAGTAGTATAAACTTTACCATGTGGCTATGTTTTATTGGAGGATGGGCTTTGATGGAATGTCATTGTTCAGTGTTTTTTGAGTGTGTGTTTTCCCGGATGATAATGGATGCAACTGAGCATACATACCTAATGGTTGTAGTTTGGGTTAGGGAAAAAGGGGAAGAAACAGGTTTAAAAAATGTAGGTGATTTAATACAAATGTATTACTTTACACATTCATTTTGTAGATGCCCAAGAATGATTTAACATTGAACCTGAAATGCCATATTGAGACTTCAAGGGTCAGATTCAACAACACTTGCTATGGATCAAAGTTTCCCCCCATGATTTAGGGAAACCTTCAGACACCTTCATGAACTTATTAAAAAAATATTTTACTTCACAAATATATACTTTGGATGCTTTATTTTGGGCAAACACCTCTCACACATAGGATATTTAAAAGATATTTTCATAATTGTTTTACATTTGGGTAGTTTTAAATAGTACATGTTGTGTGGAGTGGTTTCTTTGTCACTTATGAAGTCTCTGATGTTTATTTAAAGAAGAAGCTTGTTTAAAACATTTACTGCACTGGCTACATTTATATGTTTTTTCATTTGAATGAATTCTGAGGTGCTGCTTTAAATTAGAGGCCTGATTGAAACTTTTTCCACACTGGGTACACTTGTATGGTTTTTCACCAGAATGAATTCTCTGGTGACGATTTAAATGTGATGCCTCATTAAAACATTTCCCACACTGAGTGCAATTATAGGTTTTTTCATTTGAATGAATTCTCTGATGCTGATTTAAATTAGACACATGATTAAAACACTTCCCACAATGGGGACAACTGTACGGTTTTTCTCCCGTATGAATTTTTTGGTGTCGTTTTAAATTCTGTACCTCTTTGAAGCCCATACCACATTGGGTACACCTGAAAGGTTCTTCATTGGTATGAATTCTCTGGTGTTGTTTTAATGTAGCAGCTTGATTAAAACACTTGCCACACTGGGTACATTTGTGTGGCTTCTCATTTGAGTGAATTATCTGATGTTGATTTAAGTGAGATGGCTGTTTAAAACACCTCCCACACTGATCACAACTGTATGGCTTTCCAACAGAATGAATTTTCTTGTGTTGTTTTAAATACAATGCCCGTGTAAAAATCTTCCCACACTGGAGACAGCTGTATATTCTGTCACCAGAAATAATGTTCTTTTTCTCTGTTAAATTGTAAGTACCTCCTAAATGAACACTGTTCTGTGTAAGGTTAATCTGATCACATGACTTATGTATGTCACTGCATGTATGTTTTTTATGATCAACTTGAACTGTCCCTGGGTTATTAATCACAACATTTTTAGAATAATGAATCAGTTCTCCTTCACTTAGTATTTTACTATCATCCTCAGTCCTGTTGACCACATTATTCATTAAAACACTTGTAGATCCTTCACCAGATTCAAATTTCACATCATCAAATCCAACAGTCACAAGATGAAAATCCTTTAAATCACTGTCCTGTTCTTCTTTAATGTAGTCTCCATAGTCCATCTCAGTTTTTGTCAGGTTAGGATGAAGATGGGTTATGCATCTCAGCTCTGTACCGTCAGGGCACTCTGTCTTAATAAAATCACCAGTGTCAGTAGAGTCAAGATTAGGTTCTGTTTTGACCAGTTTTGTGTGTGTGAGGTGTGGATTGACCCCACAGTGTGCCGTAACACAATCTGTATCCTGCGGGTGGAGAAACGATGAAACGTGCTGCAAGTCTGCCATGTCGAGAAGTTACAGTCCACCAAGTGTGATCCTGTGCTGCTTCATGAGTTCTGGTAGCACGGTCTCAGAGTTACAGGCATACTCCTTTCTGCATCACTCTGTAGTTCACTGGTGTGCTGAAGTGAAACCCCTGGAGGAAATATGAGGGAGACAGGTCTTGATTCATTTAAGCGATTATGCATGTAACATTCTGCAACAGCACAGTGCTGCAATAAGATGACAATCACCATGACTAATATAAAACTAAATATTTGAATCACTAAAAACATAGCAAAACATTCTGAAAATACTTCTGATCACCATACCGAGTGGGACATTCAAAATGGTCAGCTTGTCCTCTGCAGTGCCTAGTCCAAGGGCACTTTTTGGTCGTAGGTATTACCTATTTTTTATGAACTCCACTAATGTTAGGTTGGCTTTAAACACATTATACCAAGACTTCAGCTGCTTGCCTGTTAGGTCATTAATTATGTACCTGACAGTTAAACTTGAACTAGCTAGACACTCTGTGTTTATTTTCCATTTTTACCTTACCAGACCAATAAAATTGTCACATTTTGAAGAACTTCTTTGTAACATATTTTTTTTTTAAGCTTCACCCTTTATGAATACTTTTTGTTGAAGCGAGGATCATTATATAACGTTAGCTAACAATGTATTTTCCCCATGTGTAGGCTGGTAAGGCAGAAATTTTTTCCCACAACAAAAACTCCAAGAGTAAGACACACAAAAAACATTATTGTACAAATTTACAGGATTCCACACACGTGTGTAACAGTGAAAGGTTTAGCTTCCAGAAGTGAGGCTAAATGACCAACAAATCCGAATAGTCAAACATGATACACTACTCATCACAACTGAATACACTTACAATTACGAGGCTATTACAAAATTGCAATGGCAAAATAAACTTGCTTATTTTCTCATTACATTATACAGTTGCTTAATTCAGCCTTTGACAAACTCCTTTGTCCTGGGGCCTTGTCCTAGACTTTGAGGTTGCAATGCTCCATACCCCACCCCCCTTTGGGAGGGAGGGAGGGAGGGAAGGACAGCAGGAAGGAAGGATATTGTTATTATTATTACTATTATTAGAGGCCTAAATCACTAATGAACTCCTCTGATTTGTATCTGAGAAGTGCATGTTTTTTTCTTTAAATGGTGGTGAAATTTCAATGGTTTCATAGCCATGTTGTTTAGCATGGTTTAGCAAATGACACAGACTGGCTTTGGGGGGAAACTATTGCTGGAAATGAATTATTAGTCATAATTACCAGAAATGTGAGATATTTTTTGCCTCTGGTTCTTTGTTTTAATTTGCATTGTTAGATGCTTCTTGTTTCCTAAAAAAGGAATATAGATTTGCTTGCTTGGAACATGCCATGACCATGACTAAACGACAGCTCAAATACCGTATGATCATTTTATTTAGTTACTATTTGTATAAAGTGGATTGTCTACATGTTATTTTGGGACTCCTGTACACCACTGTTTAGATGGCCAGACAGATCTACAGGAGCACAAAACACAGTTCCTCCCTCATCTTTAGCTCCAAGATCCTTTTTAGTTGACCTGAACTTAGTGGATCACTGGCACATTCGTAATGACAAAGACAAAAATATGTTTGTCTCCTGTTTTTTGTCATTCCACATAAACTGCACCACAGTAAAGTTTTTTTTTTAATACACTCTTAGTCCTTTTGTAGTGCTGTACCATTTAAGCCCACCAAAAAAAAAGGAAATTTTTGAAATTATTCAGCAAAACAATGTATGGTGTATGTATTTATAGACTGATGTAAAATGAATCAGACCTTGAGATTAGCTCTTTGCGCCAGCTCATAAAACCCATATGAAGGAAAACTACATAAATTGAGTACCATTTCTTAATACACAAAAATCAAAACATTAATCTCTCATTTTACATAATGTAAATGTACTTATTGAAGAAGTGGCTGAAATAGCAGAAAACTGATGATGAGGGGCCCTGAAACACCAAAGTTTTTTGGTGACTTTGTGTGAGGTCCCCTGAGACTGCATGCACATGGGCAGGGCTAACTCAACATTGGAAAATATGATTGGTGTGCACTAAAAAATTACATGGAAGTAAATTGCTGGATTGTTTAAAATAATGAGTAGTGCAAAATATTGTTTTCGCTCTTTTTTTTTTCTTCAAAGTTGAAAGTTGGCATAAGGGCACATTGGCTTAATGGGTACAGGTACCCGACTGTTACTTGTTATTCCAAGCAACTTAACATTAACTTAGTTCAAGATTAATTTATAGTATCTAAAGCTTGGTTAACTGTGTTCAGTAAAAATGTTGCTTTAATCAACAATCACCCACCCTCCATCTTAACTTAGCTAAGTAATACTATATCGCACATTCTCGACCACCAAGCATACGGGCACCTATTATCTTCCACTTCACATGGTAATGTTAGCAGTGTCCCGTAAAATGTCCCGTTACAAAAAAAAAATCGACATGGGAAGAATCAACTTCATACATGTATACTTTGATGTATTATTGCGGCCTCCTTTAAAATATGAACTTTTAGACCTGGCGCAGGCTCGAAATTCTTGAACAGCGACGGGTCTGATTGTTATTCTATACAACTACAATGCCCTACTAGTTAATGCTTCTCATGCTACGACTGGGGGACTAAAGTAGCTACTTGAAGATGTAGCGTTAGCTACTTGTGGAAACAGGGAAACAATGCGGAAATATTGCAGTTTCTAGCCTCCGAAGACTAAAAACTATATTTTCCCTCAACAAATCAACCTATTTTGTGTAACCAATACTTCGCCCGTTTTTATCTACGATAGCAAACATTTTCATTTTCAGTTTCGTCGCGAAAAACCCTGCCAATAATAGGTGCTCTTACGCTAGATGCAACGGCAAACAATTTTAAACAGGTTGAACAGTAACGTCAAGTACATGGGATCACAAACAAAATGGACATACCGTTGTTTTCTTTGAATATGCTGTGATCTGCAGCTTTTACATATCCATCAACATCCACGTTCCCTTGTTTTCTGGGCAATGAGAAGCTAGCCTCAATAAAGATTAAACCCAATAATACTTCCGGTGGAAGCATTTACAGAAATTTCAAACTAAAAGTCAAAGCAAGTGCCGATCGCAATAAACACCAGAGTTCATATCGAGTTGATATTTGGCCGTACACATTTAGATAATTCAAGGATGAAATATTTTGAGGATCCAAGAAAGGAATTATACTATATGAGTACAAATAATCTGGAAAATGAGATATAATATGCATGGACAACATTAATAATTGAATGATTCTGAAATATTTCTAAAATGTAAAACAAGGAACTCATACACAGATTTTTTGGTAATTATCAAATATTCTTTGAAAGTACAAAATATATTGTTACAACATTTAAAACAAGCAAGGATTCAAAAAATGCTAGCGCTTTACAGTACAAGCCTATGGTCAGTTTCACAACCTAAAAAATGTGAGGCTAGGAAAACGATAGATTGTGCCCCCAAACAATAAGAGTAAAAAGAAATCCTTATCAAGAAAAGATTCCAAAAATATGAAGAAATCCACATGAATTGCATCTTTGTAGATACAGCAGCCCTCCATGAATTGCATAAGCTACCGCTATACAATACAAGTCTATGGGCAGTTTCACAAAGTAAAAAATGTGAGGCTAAGAAAATGATGTATTGTTCCCCAAAATAATGGGGGAAAAATTAAATCCTTATCAAGGAAGGATTCCAAAATATAAAGAAATCCACATGAACTGCGTCTTTGTAGATACAGCAGCCCTCCATGTATTGCGTAAGCTACTGCTACACAGTACAAGTCTATGGGAAGTTTCAAAACCTAAAAAATGTGAGGATAAGAAAACAATAGATTGTTCCCCCAAACAATGGGGGTAAAATTAAATACTTATCAAGGAAGGATTCCAAAAATTTAAAGAAATCCACATGAATTGCATCTTTGCTGGAATAGCAACTCTTCAAGTACTGCATAAGCTACATCATACATGATTGTCAATGGGCAGTTTCACTAAGTAAAAAATGTGAGGCTAAGAAAACGATAGGTTGTTCCTCCAAACAATGGGGGTAAAATTCAATGGATATCAAGGAAGGATTCCAAAACTGTAAATAAATCCACATGAACTGCATCTTTGTAGGTACAGCAACCCTTCGGCTGCGTTCCAATACTCAAATTTGTCTCCTCCTTTCCTCCCCTCCTTTCCTCCGTGCCCCGGAAACTGATTATGTGTCCTCCTTCCCTCCACTGTTCCAAAACAAAATCTCGCCTCCTCCTTTCCTCCTTTCTCGTTTCCTCCTTTCCTCAAAACGAAGGATACATCGATTAATCCTACCGCGGAAGTCTTATCACATTTGTGGGTGACATCATCATGCTCAAGACCAGTCAGATTAAAAGACCATCCCACTGAATATTTCACCATCAAAAAGTTCTAAAACATGACAAGGGATTTACCAATACTGAAGGATAAATGCCAGAACAGTAATCCGGTGATTTACAATAATGGGAAAACAGTTTTTTTGCGTTTTCAAACATATCCACATTGACGCGATATATTCACATTTTTTAGATAGGATTGGTAATTTTACCAATGTAAAATTGAGCGAGTTTATGTTGCGGTAAGTGTATTTATTCCTTATACCAACTTTTTATGTTACATCATGAGCAGAATGCGAGAAACTGACATTTGTATTTTAATACATGAAAAGGGCTGGCAGTGTTGAGGAAGCGTGATTGGCTTTGGTATGCTCGGAGTCAGTCGAAATTGTTACTTCATCAATAGCCGACGTCGAATTTGATGACGGTCAAATTGGATCAGCTGTTCCATTTTTCAATTCATCTCCTCCTTTCCTCCACTCATTTCCTCCCCTCCTTTCCTCCACATATTTCCTGCATATTTCCGGGGTAGGAAAGGAGGGGAGGAAACGAGTGGAGGAAAAGAGGAGACAAAAAAAGTATTGGAATGCAGCCTTCATGTTCTGTATTACTTTGAACGGTGCCTGCAGAAATAAGAAAAGTACTTCCAGGTCGTGGTTGTCATAATAGGAGTCCTCAACAAAAACAAAGAAATTGCACAAAAACGGTAAAATACCACATTTAAGCATACAATATTAACAATTTAAAGTATATGTTAAAATAAGTTGCATTTAGTAATATTTTTTTCAGCTATTAATAAAATAACAAGTCACAAATACTGAAGTGTCAAAATTGGACTGTACACAAAAAAACTGTAATATACACCAATCAGCCATAACATTATGACCACCTGCCGAATATTGTGTAGGTCCCTCATTTGCTACCAAAACAGCCCTGACTCTTTGAGGCACGGATTCCACTAGACCTCTGAAGGTGTGCTGTGGTATCTGGCACCAAGACGTTTGCAGCAGATCCTTTAAATCCTGTAAGTTGCGAGGTGGAGCCTGCATGGATTGGATTTATTTGTCCTGCACATCCCACAGATACTCGATTGGATTGAGATCTGGGGAATTTGGAGGCCAAGTCAACACCTTCAACTCGTTGTTGTGTTCCTCAAACCATTCCTGAACCATTTTTGCTTTGTGGCAGGGCACATTATCCTGCTGAATGGTCTGCAACAATGCTTAGGTAAGTGGTAAGTGTCAAAGTAACATCCACATGAATGGCAGGACCCAAAGTTTCCCAGCAGAACATTGCCCAAAGCATCACACTCCACCGGGTTGTCTTCTTCCCATAGTGCATCCTGGTGCCACGTGTTCCCCAGGTAAGCAATGCACATGCACCCAGCCATCCACATGATATAAAAGAAAACATGATTCATCGGACCAGGCCACCTTCTTCCATTGCTTCGTGGTCCAGTTCTGATGCTCACATGCCCATTGTCGGCAGTGGACAGGGGTCAGCATAGGCACTCTGACTGGTCTGAGGCTACACAACCCCATATGGAATAAACTGTGATGCACTGTGTGTTCTGACACCTTTCCATTAGAACCAGCATTAACTTTTTCAGCAAGTAGAGCTACAGTAGCTCGTCTGTTGGATCAGACCACGCGGGCTGGCCTTCGCTCCCCACGTGCATCAATGAGCCTTGGCTGCCCGTGACCCTGTCGATGGTTCACCGCTTTTCCTTTCTTGGACCACTTTTGATAGGTACTGACCACTGCAGATCAGGAACACCCCACTAGTGTCAGTTTTGGAGATGCTCTGACCCATAATTTGGCCCTTGTCAAAATCGCTCAAATCCTTACGCTTGCCCATTTTTCCTGCTTCTAACACATCAGCGTTGAGGACAAAATGTTCACTTGCTGCCTAATATATCCCACCCATGGCATGACAGGTGCCATGATAATCAGTGTTATTCAGTTCACCTGTCAGTGGTCATAATGTTATGTCTGATTGGTGTATATCTCAATGAGAGTGGGGTTGGGAATACTCAGGAACATGTCTAGTATTCAAGACAAGTGAGTTTGATAGCAGTCTGATGTCTTATTGACTGCTGCTGGCATTTTCTTGGCACCTGATTTTATGGCACATATATTATGGACAATAGAGGAAAAAACTGTGATATATGTCTCAATGAAAGTGGAGTTGGGGATACTGTGATACTGTGCATGGGAATATGTCTAGTATCCAAAACAAGTGAGTTTGAGAATGGTGTGATGTCTTATGGACTGCTGCTGGAATTTGCCTAGCACCATGTATAGTCACAAAATGCACCTGACACTATGGCACATTTATTTTGGACTGTACTGACTCTTGAAAAACAAAAGACCTTCTGAGAATCATATTCATACATTTCTTGACATTTTCCAACATTTTCTCTAAAATCCCACCACTCTTAAAATTGGAAACCAATTTACAATTAACCAAAACACTCACACACATCAGTCACACTGAAGGCATATGAAAATGTTGATGTATATATGATACTCTGCTCAGTGTGTATGGCGATGATACAGCCAGCTGGTCACACAGTGCAGGTCCGTTATTAGTTTAACATGTATGCTGATTACTCACTCTGCATAATCCTTGGACCAGGGCAGTCTCTTCCTCTCTTTGAAGGATGAGAATAGGATGCAGTAGCATGTTCTGAAATCCTGCCGTCATCCAGTACCTTGCAAGCTGTACAAACTTTTAGTTGGGAACCTCCTCTCAATTATTTTTTATCACACACAGAAGTAGCTAAATTGCTTGTGTTGAAAATAATAAACAAGTTTTTTGAAATGTAATTATGAAATATGCTCTAAATAAGAAATGCCATGTTTACAGCTCTGTAGAAATGTAATGCATTCACACACACTAATTCATTTTAAAGCACAGAGCAGTGATTAACTTCCTGTTCTTTACAATATTAAGTAACCTTTTCAAATATAAAATATATAATTGAAAAGATATTACAACTGTTACATTTCATATTTAGTGCTTGCAACTACATTTCATAATTTAGCTACAGCTCAAAGGAAATGTAACACACACACACCAATTTATTCCAAAGCACAGAGCAGTGATTAAACTTCTGTTCTTGAAAATATTACATCAACTTTTTAAAATACAAAATATACAATTACAAAAATATTATAAATGTTGAACTTCATGTCTAAAGCATATAACTACATTTCATGATTTAGCTTCAGCTCTAAATCACACTCACTCACACACACCAATTCCTTTTATTTTATTTTTTCTTCCTACCTCTTATGTTTTTATTGGCAACAATGGTGGAAAGAATTTTTTCTATATCTTCTTTCTAACTCAGCTAAACATAGCACTTGTCCTCAACCCTGTCAACAGCAAACTACAGCAGTGTTAAAATCCAGCAGCTGACATTTGTGTAGAAAAGTAAGAGCCACAAAATAAGATGACGCAGTTACACTTTTTCAGTACATTGATATTGACTGTGCTGAAAAGGCTTGGGATGGAATCAGCAAATGCTTGGAATCAAATATAGTTTCCCACATAATTAACAGTTTGAAACTTTTATTTGTAAGAAGGTGTGCTTACAATTACATAGTTAGGGCCAGTTTTAATTTTTGTTCTATCTTACACCTTGAATTCACCTGAATTTGTAATGTGGTATAATCTTTTTTTTCCTTTATTTTTTAAACAAACATAAAAATACAACAAAACATAGTGGAACAAATGGTTGGCCACCTATGCATCTATGCAAATGTTATACTGATGAAAATACATGACAGTTCATACAGTTATGGATCAGTAATCATCTTGTGAGGTCACAAACACAATCCATTTTTCCCAGTACTGCAAGAACTTATCAAACCGTAGATTTAGCAAAAAGGTAATTCTCTCCATACTTTGAACATTTGTCACAATATCTATTGTGGCTCCAGAAGAGGTGGAGGGAGGAGCAAGCCCCTCAGCTCCTCCCATTGTACTGCTGTCAGTCTCCTGGTTTCCTCCCTCAGCTTGGAGAAGTAACCAGAGCTGCAACAGCAGTGGCCTCTAGGGGTGTCTCTGACTAAGAATTTACATAGTCTGATTGGTCAAGTTTTGCTTATCGTCAACCGATCATCAAAACATGTTTTTCTTTTTTTTTTGCTCATTGGTCCATATTCTCATTTGTGACACTTGCTTCCATTTTTTTCCACACCAGACAAGAGAGTTGAAATACCCAGGGGCGCAGATGGCGGGGGGGAGGGGGGGATATATCCACCCAAGTTTCATAGAGAGTCCGATCTGTCCCCCTCAGTATATAGTAATATGTACACTACCGGTGTTACGACCCTGGCCGTCTAGGGGTATGGTTAAGGGAGCGTAACAAGTATTCGGAATGAAAAAAAAGAAAATAACCGCAGTGAAACGGGCAGGGGGAACAACAACACAACATTCGAGTACGGTGAAGAGTGTTTATTACGTGATTAAGTGAATGGGGTGCATAAGTGACAACAATATTTACAAAATGTACAGTATACATATACACACACAGACAGACACACGACCGAGGGGTTGGAACTGTGAGTGGCGCCAAAGGAATGAAAAGAACAAAACCAAACGTATCTAGCTAAAACGAAAGTAGGTTAACTACCTACAACCGCAAAACAAAACCTACCAAACTACTCTAACAAACCGAAGATACAATGGTTGGCACTCACTCCTACCCTAGTGCATCTATACATCAATATACCCCTGCGTGCGGTGTACAGGGGCCCCTATCTAACCTGTTCCTAGCCCCGGCGTGGCTGACAAAAGAACACACAGGAGATATACAAAGAACAGGATATCACTAGACCAGAACCACACACTCTACACACACACACACACAGCAAGGATAACGTGGGCAAAAGAAACACTGCACGAACCCACACAACCAGCACAGACATACAGTCAGCATCAATCTTCTTCACTGTTACAAAGGGTATTTAAAAGTCGCGTCGCCCTCTGAATGGTTGAAACTGCATATGACGTGAATGAATGACAGCAAGAAGGACGAATGGCAGGGGCGAGATGATGGCAAGGAGGACGACAGCAGCGGACTTCTGGGGGGGATAGCAGCAAACGTCTGAGGAGAGAAAACTGATGAACATGCAACACCACAACAATAACAAACACACGGAGACGTAACAACCGGTCAAAAGTTTTAGAACACCACACTTTTTCCAGTTTTTTACTGAAAATTATTCAGTTTATTGTGTCACTGCACTGTGAAATGAAAGCATAGAACAAATAAGCAATGTCAGCTGAAAAAGAAATCATGGAATCAATTTATAGACCAAAATGTATTCTAAACTTTTGACTCATCAAAGTAGCCACCTTTGGCAGATATAACAGCTGAACACACTCATGGCATTCTTTCTACAATAGAAATCAAATATTCTTCAGAAAGTTCTTCCCAAATCTGTTGCAGAAGTTCCCATAAATGTGTGGCACTTGTAGGTTGCTTGGCTTTCACTCTTCTGTCCAGTTCATCCCAAACCAGCTCGATGGGGTTTAAGTCTGGAGACTGTGCTGGCCACTCCATGTTTTCAAGCTTACCATCTTGTTCTTTTTTCCTGAGGTAGTTTTGGCATAGCTTGGACTTGTGTTTTGGGTCATTACCTTGCTGTGGGATGAACCTCTGACCAACTAGACGCATACCAGAGGGTATTTCATGGCGCTGCAGAATGCTGTGGTAGCAGTTTTGGTTCAGGGTGCCGCTCACTCTGTGCAAGTCACCGACCCTGGATTCAGCAAAACAGCCCCAGACCATCACACTTCCTCCTCCATGTTTGACAGTTGATGTCACACACTGTGGAACCATCCTCTCACCTACTCGATGGTGTAGAAAGATCCCGTGATGAACCGAAGATTTGAAATTTTGATTCATCAGTCCACAATACCTTCTTCCAGCCTTCAGTAGTCCAATAGCAGTGTTTCGTGGCCCAGGAGAGCCTCTTTGTCTTATTCTGACATCTTAGCAATGGCTTTCTTGCTGCAACTCGTCCTGTCAAACCTGCAGCTCGAAGTCTGCAGGTTTGAAACTGAGTCCACAGTTGAAACTGAGACTTGCTTACTACGACCGCTATTAAGCTGTGCTTGAAGCTGTTGTCCTGTGAGCCGCCTATCACGCAAGCTGTTAACTCTCAGAAACTTGTTCTCTGATTCAGTTGTGACTTTGGGTCTGCCAGACCGCTTCCTGTCACAGTTTCCCCCAGTTTCTGAGTGCCTTTTGATGGTGAAGAAAACTGTACTCACTGACACCTAGTCTTTCTATGCAATTTCCCTGTAGGAAAGACCTACATTTTTAAGTGTTATGATGGTCTGTCTCTCTTCCATTGTTAATTGCCTTTTTCTCACCATTTTAGTAGCAACACACTACTTTCTGCTGTACAGTACTGTTCACCTGATGCTCATGAGGGTCTGGTACCACAGTGTGTTCCAACACTGCTTTTATGCAGACAGAGGGGGTTGTAAGTAATCAAGAAAAGTTGGAACACCTTGTTAGGATATTTTGCCCTTCTCCGTGGACCCAAATGCAGGACAATGAAGAACACGCTGACGACTTCTCTTAAGAGAATGTTGATTTAATTATAATGCGCAAGGGAGAGACAAACTCAGAACATTCGGGCTGCCTGTGCCGAGAGAATCTCTAAAGAATCAGGTTGTGTGGTGTGTTGATATACAGTTCATGGTCATGCATATCAAAGGAATGAGATAAGGGGCAGGCCAGAGACAAATGGACTTGTCCCTCCATGGGAACCCTGGCAGAGCCATTAGCAGGGGTATGCTGTGGAGACAGGATACCCTACACAAATGCAAATGTTTGGTTGACTGACTGGAGCTGGCTAGGCCAAAGGTGTCATGAGGTGGAGGTGTCACAAAGTACAAATACAGAATACAACACAGTTCTGTCACCTACAGGAAGCCTTAAATAATATCATAAAAACCTGGAACCTATCAGTCCCCCATTTTGTATTTGGTAATAGGGTACAAATTACCCTATCCACCACAACCTAGTTTATTATTAATCAATCCTCATTTAGTTCAGGCCTGAAACCCCCAGTGAGCAAGCACAAGGCAACAGTGGCAAGGAAAAACTCCCTGGAATAAAGGGCAGAAACCTTGGGAGGAACCAAGGCTCAGCAAGGGGAACCCATCCTCCTCTGGTTGGCTTAGGTAAAAATGAGTACTGAGTTTGAGACTCTTCTGTCCCTATGAAAGTTGGCTTCACCTGATTGGACCGGTGATTCTATTGTTTCAAGACACCTCCCACTCCAGCCAGTCATGGCAGCACAGGTTTACACCTTGATACATATAAAAGTTCAAGCTTTCCTCTGCAGAAACAGAGAAAGCTGTGACTGATTATTTATAAAATATGTTGCAGGTATCATACTCGTATACACAGCCTAACACTGGGTACTGGCACGTGAGCTTACAGAGTAAAATGAAATGCCATTAATTAACAAAACACAGCGATGGCATACATGAAGCCCATACATGCACACATACATGGAAAACAGGACACAATAAACACATACATGTAATATAACAGAATAATTTCATTTTTCAAAAAGATTTTTTTTGTGATGAATCCAGATTCCTCCTGGTATGAAGTCTCCTTGTGTTAAGGGATGATTTTTCAGTGTCTGAATGGGGAGAGGTTTCGAGCACATCACCCACATATCCATGACCTCAGCTCAGGTTATTTCTTGTACAATTTCCTCAAGCAGATGTCTAAAATGGGGAGAGGTTGCTAGTACATCACCCATGTAGCCCCAACTTCAATTCGAGGTTCCCTATGTCTCCATGTCATCGTTGCAGGAGGGGAAGTCGTCCATACTTCCCCTCCCTTGTTGAAGGTCCACTTAAAAGGGCATCCTCAATGAATTCTTCATCCAAAGCTTGTTGCAGCGTTGGTGGATGTCTGGGTGTGGGTGACTGTCACCTTCCTGTCGTTCACTCCTTAGGGCTGTAGTGGTCTGGTCTCAGTGTGTAAGGTTGTCACAGTCATTGAATTTGGAAATAGTCAATTCAGTCGGGCCCGACACTTAGTGGTCATGGTGTGAAAAGAATAGCAGCTGCTGCTTTGATGGCAATCTGATGATTGCCTCGCTATAGCTTGATTTCTGCAGATTTGAGGCCTTCATATTAATAGTATTTATTTTATTCATTCATTTAATTTATTCAATTTATACACTATTGTATACACTATTTATTTGATATACTACCCCTCTATTTTTATCTGGGTTCCTGAAGAAATCAGGAAACCCAGAAAAGACCAGTCAAGACTGGTTACTAATAGCTGTATTATATACTACATATTCTTTATATGCTTACATATTCTCACAGCCCTCTACTCCAGGTTGTAGTACATCTAAATTGCCAACACCTTCCTGATTCAGGCTAATGAACCTCTACAAGCACACCTCAGTCATGCTCAACTTGGATAACTGCAGGAATCCACACAACATATGAGCCACAAATTGCTGTGTTACTAAATTCAAAACCTGAAACAGAGGCACCAACACAAGACTGAAAAGTACAATCCTTATTAAATTAGGGGCGTGTAAAAGCACTATTGAAGAACATTATGTAGGGAATTATGGACATAGCAAAAAACCCATTTTCCTAATGATTGGCTGTGTAAGTTAAGATGAGCAAGTACGGGTGAGCCACTAGCCAAACATGATAAAATAATGAGACAGTTCGTGAAGTTGTTCAACTGAACGCTGAACAGTCTTATAAAAGAGTTGATCTAAACTCTTGAAACTACTTGTTGCAGACAAAGTGTCAAAATTCACGTGAGCAGTTCTTGCTGCCTCCAAGGGGACATACCTGTCACTTTCCCAACACCCTGCCAAAACACCAAAATCCTGTCTGCAGCTCCTGCTGTTGCTCCCATTGTGATGCTAACAAGGCAATCGACCCTACCATCTACACACTATGCTTGTGATGTTGATCACTCATAGCGGCTGGTGCTTAAAGGTTAATAGAACATTGGTAATTATACTATAGTTTAGACTATATTTATTTCTCACATGATGCATACCAATGTGTTCTTTCAACATATGGCAGTAATCAAACAGAAGTGATAAAGTTGCTCCACTGCATATAACTACCTGAAGAAAATATGCGGCTACTATCTAGTTTAATCTAACTATGTGGAACACGGATCTGTCATTTTGATGTAGTCTAGCAACAAATTTGCTCATTATTTGATAATACATGCATCTTGCTATCAACATAGATGTTGTTTCAACAACAGGCTGTATGTCCTGTATTATGTTATCTCACCTTCTTTTTATGGATCGTAAGAACAGACACTTTCATCATTTGGATTTCTGTCAGTGTTACTTTGTTATCATCAATTCCATATAGGTTATGTAATTAATTGAAGCTATGATACATATCTTATTGTTAGGGAATGTATTCCCGATTTTCACATAAACTGTACTCATATAGTACACGGTTTCGAAAAAGGAAGTCTTCTCAACTTCTATTTAATCTAATTCCCTCCAGGGAAATATAAAATCTAACCTTATTTACCACCAACGAATTTGTTGCAAAATATAAATTCAAATGCTCTAAGTTGGAATTGTTCACCTATATTCTTGTCTCTTGTCCATTAGATGCAGCATGACCCAATAAGACCCGTAAATGTTATGTTAATATGCTCAACCCAATAAGTGCCCCAGTCTTTGGGATATCTGAAGCATTATGTTCTAACTGAATTGGGGATATATTAGTTGTGACTGTTAAACCTCTAAACATGGCTGCATAGCTAAGCTAACATCCTGTTTGTTTGGGAGTGGTTATTGCTGTGTACTGCTGTGTGGTAAGCTTGTCATCTGTCTGCTCCCCTACTAACAACAAGTTGCCTGATGTGTACACCTTGATTCTGCATGGTGTTAGCTATATCTCAATACTATCCCACTCTGAGCTGAGTTTTAGAGGACCTGGAACATCATATTGACCCACACTTGCACAATGCTGAATCTCATAGCTGCACTCAGAGGTCCTGTGACATGTTGCAGTATGTGGCTACACTACAGACAAACTTCATGTTTATACCGATTCTATAATACATTCTATACCCTGACAAGCCTATATGACACATTAGACATTTTAAGCAATCAAAGTTTGAATTAATTTCACCATAGGCAGTCTACACCAATGGCACAGCCATTACCTATACACATCATTGTATATCAACTGTCTACCACATCTTGTTAGACTACAACCTCTTGGCTCACAAAAATGACTAGTTTTCTTTGCTACCAATGACTTCAGCAAAACAGACTACTTAACCTGTATTATTCACATTGAGTGTTTGTTTGTTCGCTGTGTTGTCACACATACACCCCACACACACTTGCAAATACACAGGAACAGAAGGAGAAATTGTTTATGTTTAAGATTACATAATTTCTTACTAAGACATCAGTTTGCATCTGTCTGCACATACAGAGTAACTCTTCAGATATATGTGGAATAGCCATTATAAAATGATTATCCTACTTAAGATACTTGTCAGTAGCTACGTCCCCATGTGTAGGATGGTTGATACATGGAAGGAAAATATGTGTTTTTGTATTTTACATTATAGGGGTCAATCCTATGTGTGTTTACCTTTTATTTATTTTAATTTATCGTTACTCCCTTATTTCGGGCTCATTGACTATAAGTCCCTTATTTTGGGCTCATATAGGGGTTCATGTTATCCACGGTCCTTATGCTATTGAACCAGGACCTCGACAAGTTTTATGTACTCCAATTGTATTATATTAACAAAACAATACAACAGTTATTCTATAAACCTTCAATCACTTCAGCTTCTGTACATAAAACGTCTAGGCACAAAACATCAATTGATCTCAGAACGAAACCACCTTTAGTGCACTTTTCACACGCATTCACCCGTAGTAGTACGTTTGCATTTATGGTCCAACTGTTAACACATCGCCGAGTTTTCTCCCAACTCACAGCGTTACTCAGAGCCACCCGTTTAACAGCAAACAATATGCCCAAAACGGAATCAGCGCCAAAACTTGTTCACAAAAACGGACGATCCCTCGTCCTGTGGGTCCTGCGTGAAAAACGGACGATCCCTCGTCCTGTGGGTCCTGCGTGACCCGACACGCACTTGTGCCAGACGCTGACACACACATGGCTAAAAAACGGACGCTCCCCCGTCCTGTGGGTCCTACGTGACCCGACATGCACTTATGCCAAATCGCGACACACACGTGACTGAAAGAAGGACGCTCCCTCGTCCTGTGGGTCCTACGTGACCCGACACGCACTTATGCCAAATCCCGACATACACGTGACTGAAAAGCAGACGCTCCCTCGTCCTGTGGGTCCTACGTGACCCGACACGCACTTATGCCAAATCCCGACATACACGTGACTGAAAAGCAGACGCTCCCTCGTCCTGTGGGTCCTACGTGACCCGACACGCACTTATGCCCAATCCCGACACTAGCGTGACTATGCAAACTGAAGCTCTTGCGTCCTGGGTCCTTCGTGACCTGACACGCTGACGTGACTTCACCCAGCACGCAGACGTGACTAACCAAACTGACGCTCTCGCGTCCTGGGTCCTTCGTGACCCGACACGCTGATGTGACTTAACCTAGCACTCAGACGTGACTAACCAAACTGACGCTCTTGCGTCCTGGGTCCTTCGTGACCCGACACGCTGACGTGACTTAACCCAGCACGCAGACGTGACTAAACACTGACGCTCCTGCGCCCTGTGTAGAACATTAAAGACAAATACAACCACACTAAAACAAAAATATCATCAGCTGTTACAACAGAGTCCTACCCACGTAATTATTTCTATAAAATTCGGACAGGAGTCACTCCCAAGTTGCACCAAGGAAAATCAACACCTAATGAGGATGGTACAGACTTTTCCAAGAACATATACTTGCCCTCTTGTTGATTCCTGTTGGTCCAAGTGGAAGATGTTTCCTGTCCCTTCGTGGTCGCCAAAACTGTTAGGATATTTTGCCCTTCTCCGTGGACCCAAATGCAGGACAATGAAGAACACGCTGACGACTTCTCTTAAGAGAATGTTGATTTAATTACAATGCGCAAGGGAGAGACAAACTCAGAACATTTGGGCTGCCTGTGCCGAGAGAATCTCTAAAGAATCAGGTTGTGTGGTGTGTTGATATACAGTTCATGGTCATGCATATCAAAGGAATGAGATAAGGGGCAGGCCAGAGACAAATGGACTTGTCCCTCCATGGGAACCCTGGCAGAGCCATTAGCAGGGGTATGCTGTGAAGACAGGATACCCTACACAAATGCAAATGTTTGGTTGACTGACTGGAGCTGGCTAGGCTAAAGGTGTCATGAGGTGGAGGTGTCACAAAGTACAAATACAGAATACAACACAGTTCTGTCACCTACAGGAAGCCTTAAATAATATCATAAAAACCTGGAACCTATCAACCTGTAGGAATTAGTAGCACCAGCTTTCAAGGCTGATTCAACCTTCATTGCTGCTAAATTGTTAACCCACTTTGTGTTCCCTGAAAAAGGCTTTTTTGTATAATTCTGAAATGTACATTATTTTTCAGTTTTGGGTAACCAAACCTTTTTTTAACCTCTGGCTGTTCAGTACTTACCTTTGTACCATTTCAAGCTATTCATTGGACTTGCACGACTTCAATTGCAATAAATAACTGGAAAAATTAGGGTGTTCTAAAACTTAACGTCCAACTTTGGTCCATCCTTTTTCTTACTTATTATTTGAAAAGTCTGCATTATGGTGACCTTATAATGATAATACATATGCTTATTCTGAATATAGAATGCCCATAGCTTACAGTAAAAAAGAAACCAGAGTAGGTTGGAATATTTTTTCTTTTAAACACACAGAAACAACTTGATAATGAAATGACCAAAACTGAAGCGAGGCCAATCGAACATCAAACAAAGTGACATATAAAAAATGACCATAACAAAATATAGGTGTAAATAACAGGCTAACACATGCCTTGGATTTAAATCTTTTTAAGTTAAGGTGAATCCCTACAAGCTATAAATTAAAGGCAATATGGAATAAAATTATTTGTTAAACCAAAGGTGTGTCAAAACAAACTGACGCCCATGCATTAAACAATGTCTGCTTGATTCTTTTCAAATTGTGTGCGTGGAAAACCAGCTTGCTCACGTTGCCCAGGAGAAGTATGCTCCTTGCTTTGCTGACAATAAACAAGCCTTGGAGAATATTCTCTCTGATGGTGTGGAGATGGATGGAATGCTATGGATTCTTTGATGTAGCTGAGATAAAGCTGACTGCACATTACTTTATTATTTTATACATCTCTACCCTTGTGGATGTGTATTTTACGTTCACCGCATGCATCTCTCTTTTGGGAATGGTGTATCCTGGCTCAGCTGTGTTTCCTGGCATTTTTTCCCAGACATTGTGAGCTATTAGGTAGCAAAAAAGATTTAAAGCCCAGCCGAGATGTTGCTCAGATGGTCCCATAAAATTGGACAGTGCAACTTAGTCTACCATGGTGATTTATTCACACACAATACGGAGATTGATTAAAAGCACATTTTCAAATTTTTATTAACAGTATTATTAATAGGCTGATATAAACCAAAACAGAGTATATATTATGATTTATTGGGAGAAACCAAGCAATTCTATTTAAAATCAGACATTCAGCACCCCTATATAGCCGGAATGGAATGATCCTTGTTCCTTAACCACATTTTGTGATGATTCGTCTGTGTGATTGGCAGTCGAATCAGGTTCCTTAGATCGAATCGTTGAATAGTCGACTATTCAGGGTCACCATTAGTGGCCTCACTAACAGACAGGCTAACCTTGGAGTGATTTCTAATCAACTCAGCTGTGAGCACTTTCCTTCAATTAGGCCTTGTATTTATGCACAGCCTTCTATTATTGATGGCAAAACAGAGGCTTCTGAAACAATTGACACAATTGAAGCAATTGCGTCGAAAATGTATCGATGCTCCGACGCTTCACCCAGGTGGGTGTTACGTCACCATGATCAAATACGTATAATACAGCCCTACAACAGAAGTTTCCTGTGGTTCTTTGAGAAGAGTCCGTGGCTGTCTTTCGTCACTTAGGAAGTTGGGTAGCTGTTTGAAATTACACTTTCCACATGCATTTTCTGAATAAATAGTTTAATATGCTTTTTATTACTTGAATATGCAGATAGGAGAAACATAGGCTGTGATGTGATTATTTGTGTGAAATGTCCTGAACTAATGACGAAGTCAATGTTTAGCTACATCAAACCATATATTGGAACATTTAGACTACAGGAGTAAGCTACGTTAAACCATGTGTTTCATCATTTTCCAAACGTAAGAATGAATCACCAATTAAAAGGATCTCATAATTTCTTTGTAAATCTATTTATTTGAGAATGCAGAGCATGCGAATAATAGCGACACCTGACATGACCAAATAGGCTTTCCCCGAAGCGAAGGAGAAAACCAAAGAATTTCTAACCGCTGTCTATTCAAGGCTTTGACTCATTTAGCTGGTGTGTCACAATAGTTGTATGTACTTGTTTCAAAGCACTTGTGATAACATTTGCTGCTGGCCTACACAAATCAGTGGACATATTATTCCCTCAGGAGAAACTTTAAAATCAGCCTGTAGGCTTTCTCCCAGTAGGTGGGTCCTATTTTATTTAGTTACTACATATACATGCATTCACAAGGTACATAGCCCACTGGCAAAGTATTATGTGATAAAAGTTAATTGGCTTTGTAGTTCAGATTCAAAAAATGCAACTTCGCTTTTACTCACAAACGGCAGCTCAGAGCGTTAACCATTAGACTACATAAACTGATTGCGTAAAATAGAGGGACAAGGGATTGAAACAATTGACAACGCTAATGCATTTGAAAAGCTCAGATTGTGTCGAAACCTTAGCATAGCTGGTGCCTCAGAACTGCACTGTTAATTGACGCTTTGAAACAATTAGTACGACTGTCTGGAAACGCTGCACCGTTAATTGACATTTTGGAACAATTAAAACTGTGTTGAAACACTGCACCTTTAATTGAAGCTTTGAAACAATTAGTAAGACTGTCGAAACACTGCCACGTCATCAGAATCTTTGAAACAATTAGAACTGCTTTGAAACACTGCACCATTAATTGAGGCTTTGAAACGATTAGGATTGTCTCGAAACATTGCCACGTCATCAGAAGCTTTGAAACAATTAAAACTGCTTTGAAACGCTGCACCGTTAATTGAAGCTTTGAAACAATTAGGACTGTCTCGAAACACAAATGCAGCTGACAATTAAGATGTTTCAAAAAACTGCCGCATCATTCCACACTTTGAAACAATTACAACTGTTTGGAAACACTGCCTCGTTAATTCACACTGAAACAATTACGAATGTCTTGAAACACTGACACAGCTGACATTTCGAAACAATCAAGACAGCTACGAAACACTTTGCCAGCTGACTCATGGGAGCAATGAACTGTTTTGAAACACTTGTGTTGGGGACATAGGCAAAATATCATTACAAGTAGTGTGCAAAAAGTAACACACACACATATTTGTGAACCTTCACTGCGATAGATATTGTAATACTAGTTGAATAATAGCAATATAGTCATTTTTGTCTTGGCTTCCGACTTGTTGGACACATTGGGCCTCATTTATATTCCTAAAACTGTGTGTTAATTTATGCGTAATCTGAAATGAACTAACAAAATCTGCCCTATTTTTCAAACGTTGATGTGGAATTCCGTACATATGTTGATTAATAACTATCACATGACCATAAATGAGAAGCACGTACATAGATGTGGTGTTTAGCACCACTCCTGTGGTATTCTTGACGCCCCAGGAATACCACAGGAACTTGGAATTCCGTTGCAGACAACATAGAAAGGTGGAAAAGCAAAGATTAAAGGAAAAACTGTCCATAGCAGTGATCAAAGTTCTTCTCATGGAATTCCAGTATTAAAAATGATGGGCAAAGTCGCTGTAAGCTTATGCTTACCGAAAAACCAAAAACACGATGAAAACACCCAATACAGTGCTTTAACGTAACTCATAATTACAAAACACATTTAACGCAGTTGTTAAATCATGTTGTAGAAAACAAACTACCGGTAGCTAACCAGTGAAGCTAAATAACAACATCGAGATAAATGTCACAACCCCAACTATAACCTACCCATTCTGAAGTAAATGCAGTGCTACAAGTCACGACAATAACTATTTACAGTTAATGAACCTGTCACAATAGATAGGTAACCTATGTGTGTAGCTACTGTAAAATTCAGAGGTGATGTTTGATTTGCTATTGAACAAGGACGCACTGAAGCGGTCAGCTAGGCAATTAACATGATCTCTTTCCCTCGACTTTAAAACGTCACACAAAAGCTATTCTACTAACTTGATTTGTTGATGGATTTGTTAAGAATGTTTTCCGGCATTTTCCTATGACTGGGTGCATTGTTGTCATGGCACACTAGTCGGATGACCAGATCAAAATGGTCCCAGATTCCGTCATGCAAGCATCATCTTGTATGTATGATATTTTCCCCTCTCATTTCCACATTTAGATGTCAATTTTTTTTTTACTTTTCCCCACAAAGACATGATCCTGTCTTCCAATTTATGTGAACTTCTTGATTGTACAAACATGTTTCTATGCAAGTGGTACAATTTTATTTTACAGAATTATACATTTAATTTCCCGAAACAGAGATTACTTCGAATTTTGCTGAAAATGATACGTTCTCACAAAGATCTCAAGGTTATGTGCGTTATTTTTAGTTATTTAATTACTTATGCAGTGTCTTATTCCAAGAAGACCCTGGTCCCAGCTAATCGAAAATGGACCCATATGATAGGGGAAAATATAGGTCATATTTCAGTGGGGTTTGACATAACGTTATCATGTGAACATGCCGTTAACATTCTAACATTCCACATGTAATTTTCCTATCATTAATTTTTTTCTTCATTATCACAATTACATACAATAAAATTGGACAGAACATACAGGACACTTTATGTGTGCATCCCAATTAAAAATACTGTGCTATTTGCAAAAAAAAAAAAAAAAAAACTTCCAAAAGCATTATAGTTTATGGCTTTATATTTTGTTTTATGAGTTTATATTTTATTTTTCAGCCTACCATACAGCCTGTGAAACATTGCTGTACATGGCATTGAGAAAATATTTTTGCATGCACATGGTGTGTGCTACACCATCTTCTCATAAACTGTTATGCTTATTTTAAAATTACTTCAGAGTACAGGGTAACTTGCTAATTTAAAAGGAGAGAGAGAGAGGGGGAGAGAAACAATAGAGCGAGAGAGAGGAGGGGCTTGAAAGAGAGACTCGTTTGATGCTATAGAAATTGAACTTCTTACCCCAGTTCACCTGGCAGTTGGCGCCATTTCTGTGCACCCTGCATGGCGCTTCTTTGGGTACTACATTGGTGACACAACCCTCTGACTCCTGGGGACATACAAATATCTTCTTGGGGTAAGCATGTCAACAGAAATTTGTCCAGTAAGTAAAACCTTTTTTGAAGGATTGTTTGGGTTTGTAATAAAGTTAAGTTAATGTTACCTTAAGTTTGCTAGGTCAGGTTAGGTACCTAATGTCACGGTTTTCTTAACTGAATTTAACACTACCTTTTCTGCAGTTTTGTGTTGCCCTTGCAAAAACAATCTAGCATAGTTATTTAAGGGTAAGTTAACTTATGTCTTAACATCGTTAATGTAACTTTAGGGGTTCTATCCAAGGTTGGCTAAGGAAATGTTTAATTGTGCTCTCTGTGGCAAGTCAGTTAAAACATTGAAGAATTATGTGCTTCATTGCAAACTTCATCGAAATGGACCATGTTGTTTATTTAAGTGCTTTGGAGCTCATTGCGAGCAGAGATTTTGTAGATATGGAGTGTTTAAGGCTAATTTTTACCAGAGACATAATGTATCTGCTTCTGTTAACGTTACTGTCGGGGCGGCTGTTACCAATTTTAAATGAACAATGGCATTGTGTGAATGCCACTGTGCGTTCAAGATACTAAAGCTCTAACAGCTCATCTGAAGGAGCATATTGTGGAAGGACGTTCCTTGAGCTGTCCAGTGAGAGGATGCACAAATGTTTTCAAATGATGTCAAATCTTCATTTACTGCCCACATGTCATGGAAACACAGACATTTTTCAGACAGCTGTATCAGTTAGTTACACAGAGAATCAGTTTGTCAGTCATAATCTGTTCAAACTGAATCAGATGGGCTTGGCCCTCAAGTGTATGAGGCAGGTTCAGAGACAGGCACAGATGATGCTGATATGGATGTGTCAGAAAATTTCAGTGATCTTTTTCTTAGAAATGTCTGTTTATTCGATTTGAAATTGCAGGGGCAGTTTCTACTACCTGCTTCGACCATACAGAACATTGTTGATGAGATGTAAAACACACATGAGTTGGGTCAGACATATACTTTGATTAAACTTACTTCACTGCTAAAATATGACACATTATCAGATGAGGACATCACCAAAGTTTGTGAGTCTGTCAGGGGATTTGATCTGTTCTCAGTGTACAGATCCACAGCTTACTCAAGAGCTCAGTCTTTCAAAAAAATGTTCAACTACGTGGAAGAAAATGTTTTTAGGAAGAGATGAGAACAGGACTGATAGGTTTGCCTATTATATGCCTGTGAGAAAGACTTTGAAAAGTTTGTTAGAATCTGATCTGTGGCAGAATTGTCAGGGGAGCACTTGACTGAATCTCCCTCAGATATTCTATGTGACATAAGTCATGGTCAGATATTCAAATTCAATGATTTTTTTTTGGTCAAAATTCATCATCTTTAAAGCTAGTACCAGACCAGGATGCCTTTGAAGTCATTAACCCTTTAGGCTCAGCCAAGACAAGACATAAAGTTTTAGCTGTTTATGTACCTGTTGCTAATTTGCCACCTCATGTATGGTCTGTCACAGATCACATATCACTTGTCTTATTGTGTAGAGAGAAAGATTTCAAAGAATTTGGTCATGTTAAGGTGTTCTCTGAATTATTAGCAGACTTGAAGGAATTGGAAGAGAATGGGATTGTAGTATCAGATGAAACCATAGTCAAAGGAACCTTGTATTGCATTGCTGGAGATAATTTGGGCTCGCATTGCATTGGTGACGTCTCTGAAAATTTCAGTCACTCACAACATATCTGTAGGTACTGCCTAATAACCCAATCTGAATTTCAGGGTGTTGATCCAAATCTGTGCAGACCAGAGTGCACCATTTGGAGCTACAATTTTGCTGTTGATCGCCTCCAGACTGAAGATGTGGAAGGAGTGAAGTTCAAGTCAGCATTCAGTTATTTGAAATGCTTTAATGTCTGTTAGCCAGGTTTGCCACCTTGTCTAGGACATGGCATCTTTACCCTTTGTTTTGTCTTATGATGTTCCACTGCATCTTAAGTATTTCACAAAGAAAAAGGCATGGTTCACTTACTCTGAATCGGCACATTAAACAGATCTAATACTGGGCCTCTGATGCTTCTACAAAGCCATATGAGGTCAGCCCTCAAGCAGATAAACTCTCAGGACAGGCCATACAGAATTGGAATTTTTAAGGCTGCTGCCTTTCATAATTGGTGACAGAGTGAAAGACATAGTAGATGATTTACAGTGGAAACATCCAAAGGTGACCAGGTGTTTTCAGCTGAAGCCCCTATAGTTTCTCCCTCAATCTCCGTCAATCTATGAGATCTGCTAAATCTATTAACTATTTTAAGTGACTTGAGAAATCATATTTATTGGTTGGCCTTTTTATGAAATGTTTAATTAGGGGTCCAAGCAGCGAAGCTGTGGGAACCCTATTGTGTTTGTTCTGATTTTTATTATTTGTATTTGTATATATATTATTTTTTATTATTGTTCTGCCCTAAATGTGTTTGCACAGCAAAAAACTATAGATGGTAGAGCTACCAAACTTGGTAGATAGGTTTGTATGTTCATCTGCTACAATCATCATATTTTCTACAACACTGACCAAAGTTCAATGGTATAAGATCTAGTAGATGGCAACTACCAGATCTTGGGCCATTGAACTTTTCATACATGCATTAAAATAGTTTGTGCTTTGGTATTTGGTATGGTTTGATTTGTATGTATTTAATATATCATCAATTGCAGATGTTTTTCGCCACCGTCATGTATTTGGCTGGTTACTGCTCAGTGTTGTAGTAAACATGATGATTGTCTGATTGCTTGAATGGAGGAATCTGTGTATTTATAGGCTGCAAGTCGACAGAGGTGAAACAAATACTAATGATGGCTTAGTGCCGGAATGGTGTCTGTTTCTACCTGTCGCCCTGATATTCTATTGATTATAAAAGTGACCTGCAAAACTATATATTCCAGAGTGCTGGTTTCTTCTGTGTATAGTTCAGTGGAGCTCAGTTTAACAACAGAAGGCTGAGTTTATCTCTGTGTAGGCATCATGCTCAAACACTACATCAATCTAACTTTTGCTTTGTTTCTTAGCTGTTTTTTTAGCTGCAGAGAGGATCATACCAGTCCACAATGAACATGTGATGGACAACATGTGAGGCCTCAAGCAGAACTGTTGACACTAAACGCCAGGTTTTGTACCAGTTTCTTGAACATCATGTCCATGTGAAACTCTATCCCATGTTGATTGCCCTCTTCAGTCAAGTCTGGACTCACTGACTCATTACTCTTGATCAACCAGGGCAAGTTTCTCATTTTTTCATGATGTTTATTCATTCAACCATGGATTATCCTTCATATACACTCACTGACCACTTTATTAGGTACACCTGTTCTAAATCCCACTAACGCAAATATCAAAGGTGATTTAAGTGACTTTGAACATGGCATGGTTGTTGGTGCCACGTGGGTTGGTCTGAGTATTTCAGAAACTGCTGATCTGCTGGGATTTTCATGCACAACCCTCTCTAGGGTTCACAGAGAATGGTCCGAGAATAGAAAATATCCAGTGAGTGGCAGTTCTCTGGACAAAAATGCCTTGTTGATGCCAGAGGTCAGAAGACAATGGGCAGACTTGTATGAGATGTTAGAAAGGCAACAGTAAAAGGTATGCAGAAGACCATCTATGACTGCACAAGATGTCAAACCTTAAAGCAGATGGGCTGCAGCAGCAGAAGACCACACCGGGTGCCACTCCTGTCAGCTAAGAGCAGGAAACTGAGGCTCCAATTTGCATGGGCTCACCAAATTTGGACAATAGAAGATTGGAAGAACGTTGCCTGGTCTGATGAGTCTCAATTTCTGCTGTGATATTTGGATGGTAGGGTCAGAATTTGGCGTAAACAACATGAAAGCATGGATCCATCCTGCCTTGTATCAACAATTCAGGCTGGTGGTGGTGGTGTAATGGTGTGGGGGATATTTTCTTGGCACACTTTGGGCCCTTAGTACCAATTGAGCATTGTTTAAATGCCACAGCCTACCTGAGTATTGTTGCTGACCATGTCCATTCTTTTATGACCACAGTGTACCCATCTTCTAATGGCTACTTCCAACAGAATAACGCACCATATCACAAAGCTCAAATCATCTCAAATTGGTTTCTTGAACATGACAATGAGTTCACTGTACTCTGTACAATGGCCCTCACAGTCACCAGATCTCAATCCATTAGAGCACCTTTGAGATGTGGTGGAATGGGAGATTCGCATCATGGATGTGCAGCCGAACTTATTTCCAACACCTTGCTGAATCTATCTTTGAGTACATTGGATAAGTTACTTGATCAATTAAATCTGTTTTTCACAGAGAATATGTAAATGCAAAAACAGTTTCTTAAAGTTTATCAATGATGTGTCTTGGTTTACTGTGGGCTTTATTTGTTATTTCCTTTGTAATAACTAACTGACGAACAATACTAACATTCAACTCATTCAATACAAGGTGATTCATAGAACACATTTTACTCAACAAAGGATTTTTCAGATGGGATTTACTGACTCAGAAATCTGCTCACGATGAATTCTTAACACCCCAGAAAACTATCTTCATGCTGTCAGATGACTGACGCACCCGCCCTGGTCTCCCAAGCTCACCTGAGGAGGTGGCATACTAACAGCCCTGTCAGGACGACTCCTGACAGATTTCTCCCCCGCTTTGTGGGTAATCATCCTTGATGTACCACCACGGGGGCTGGCCCCTCGTCTCACTCATGGAGCGATGAAGGGACACTGCATCCGGCTGTGCAGGGGGCTCTGCCACTGCCTCCTGCTGCTGCTGTTCTTGGAGAGCAGCAGGCACACCCCCAAGATCACTGGCAGGACCCCACACTGGGCTCCTCCTTAATACCCAGTCTCGCTCCTCCAGCTCAACCACCCAGCGGGTTATCTCCCCAGGGGGCCCCTCCAGCATGTCACCAACCGGGAAGGTGCGCATGTTGTTGGTGGAGGGTCGCTCGGCCCCACCATCTTCCAGCTGAACCACATACACCGGCTTACCCAGTTCCACGTGGCACACCAGAACAAACGGTCTGGGACTCCAATGCGGGGACAATGTACCATGCTCCCACCGTGGGAAGTTCCACACCAGCACCCAGTCGCCTGGCAGCAAGGGGAGGTCCCGGGTACATCGATCATACCTCCCCTTATCCTGTCCCTCCTGGCGCCACATCCCCTCCCGCACCCTCTGGTACACCCGGGTCAGGGTCTGGTGGTAGTCCTTCACCCACCCCTCCGGAGTCCAGTCCAGCGTTGTTCAGGGGCCAGCACATTGAGGGTCAGGTCTACCGGCAACCAAGCGTGGCGCCCTGTCTGGACATAGTGCGGGGCGTAGCCCGTGCTGCTGTGGACAGACTTGTTATACGCCTGCAGCAGGGCAGGCAGTCGCTCCGGCCAATGGTACTGCTTATCCTCTTGCAATGAGCCTGGAAGAAACAGCAGAGTTTGATTAAAATGTTCACAGGCCGGGGTCACGTGATGGCGGTGAAGTGAGAAAACATTTTGGCCTGAGCTCTGTGCCACTAATTACTCCCTTATCCTGATAACAACGGTGCATGGGAAGCACCGTTATAAAAGTAATTGATGAAAAACTCAGTCCCCTGGCCAAGACTTTCCACAAGCATTCTGCTGAGCTCCAGACTGCTAGCAAGCGGATGGATGAAGCAGAGGCAAGAATCCTAGCGCCTGAAAACTCTTTCACGACACAAAAACCGTGGATTATTGAACTGGAAAAGCAGGTCAGTGCCTTAATGGAGAGTTTGGACATGGCAGAGAACTACAACAGGCGCCTGAATATACGGGTTGTTGGCTTGGCAGAAGGTACATAGACAGGACAGCCAGTGGATTTCTTTGAATCTTGGCTGCCCTGTGTCCTCAATATGACTACCAAAGCCGGGCGTATTAAACTGGAAAGGGCGCTGGCACCGAAACTGGACCAAAACAAGAACCCGTGCTGCTGAGATTTCACACATTCAGGGATAAGCAGAGGGTGATGGAAGCAGCTTGCCATGCCAGTCAAGACAGTGGCTTGATGTACAACAGATCCAGGCTTTCATTCTACAGAAACTCATCAACGGTGATGAAGAAAAGGCATACGACGTGGTGAAACAGCGGCAACGGGACCGAGGGATATTGTATACCATGCTCTTCCCAGCTTTTCTACAGGTGTACCATGGAGGCTCCAAGAGGACATTTACCACACCGGAGCAGGTGCGCGACTACGTATACTCCCTGCCTGGATCATAATTTCCTGGAGCGCAGACCCAATACACAGGTCATCTCATCTTTTACATTTTTTTACTATAGACCTGCATACAGTATCTTCCTACTCATGTTGACTGGACTTGTTTAGTGGCTCAGTTTTATGAACATTTTCTGACCGAGTGGAGCGGCTGCTCAAAATGTGAGCTTTACTTTTCTCTTTTGCATTGCTCACCTCCCACGGGGAGGATTCATCTAGTTTTCTGCAAATGTTTTACCTTTTGCAATGCCAGTTTGCCTTTGTTTGTGAGATTGAAAGTTGTTGGTTTGGTGTAAAGTCCCTGGTACTTGGTTCGCTCTGTGGAGTGGAGTGGTCTCTGCGCTCTGTGCTCTTACATTAATTTGCATACCAATTAAAATAAAAGGGGCTATTCACCTAACTGTTAAATAAGGTAGGCCTGATCTGCTCCTAAAGTGTAATCTTTTGTTGCCATTAGAGGACAGGGAGGGAATTTTACTTTTTTTCCCTCCATAGCTCTTCAGCAAACGCTGCTAATTTGGCGCATACTTGAGCTGACGAGAGGTTTTTTTGTGGTTTTTCGTCCTCTCGGGCAAATCTTTAAATACCAAATTTTTAAGGGACATACTCTAGCTTGCTAGTTGGGTAGTTAGTCGGGAAGTTAGTTAGCCAGGCAGTTCGCTTGTTCACTTTATTTTTACCGTTCTCCAGTGTTTGCTTTAAGGATATCCTGATTCTGGTTGTGTTCGAGTGTCTGCTTTTGCTTAGCTGCTGGTGTATTTTTGTTGTATCTTGTGTCTAGACTCAGTGGCTTTCCCTGTGTTTGGTTTCTGCCTTTGGCTGCTCTGAGCCACCTCGTTGCTCTTAGCACTTTTTTAGCCAGTAATTCTGTCTCGGCAGTAAATCTTTGTTTAGGGAATGCGTGTTTAGTTAGGGGAGAAAATGTGGCCAAAACTGTGCAAGAGTTGCTGGATGATCGGATTTCTGGAGGGAGACCTCGAGGATGAGTTCATCTGCGACCGTTGCTGACTAGTTGAGAACTTGGAGAGCAAGATTCTTGATCTCGAGGCCCCACTAGCTGGACTCGACAGTAATCCTAAATTGTTAGAGTTCCAGGAATTGTTTACTACATCCAATAGGGAGATAATGTGCTCACCAAAGCTGGGTAGGGAAGAAGATACAGACCAGACAGGGTGAGAGAGCTGGGTTACAGTAGGGCGTAAGCGTAGAAAGGGGCCAAAATCCTAAGTGGGGTGGCATCTCTGGAGATTGCAGTGACCAACCGCTTCATGCCACTGCATGCCGAGTTGGCATGTGAGTGTGAGGACTGCAGAGACCAGGGCACCCAGGCAGCCTCCAAGAAAAGGGAGTTCGTAATAGTGGGGGATTCAATCATTAGAGGGGTAGATAGCATAGTGTTTTCGCGCGACTAGGAGTCTTGTATGGTCCTGGAGCGTACGGACAAACTCCTGGCCAGAGTGGAGGAGGATCCAGTGGTCATGGTCCATGTTGGGGCCAATGACATAGGAAAGGGTAGATTTGAGGTTCTGCAGGATAAATTTATTGAGCTAGCGGGGAAGATTAGGAGCAGAACCTCCACGGTAGTCTTCTCTGGAATTCTCACCACGTGCAAGCAAAGGGAAGCAAGCCTTTATATGGAGGTTTAACACGTGGCTACAAACCTGGTGCAGGATTTATGGGGCACTGGGACTCCTTTTGGAACAGGAGTGACCTGTACAAGTGGGACGGGTTACACCTGAACTGGAGGGGTACAGCTGCATTGGGCCAGCGCATGCTTAGGGTAGCAGAGAGGTATTTAAACTAGGGACTGGGGGGCAGGGAGGTTATACAGTGAGATGGGTAGGGATACTGCCAGAATAGAACACACCAAAGCTAATTATTTTATTGGTAGTGAGGGAACCATGATTGCAAATCAGTTAGAGCAGCACTGTCATAGAGGTGGTTTTGGGCAGCTGGAGGTGGAGAGGAAGGATGGGAAATGCACACACAGTACCCTGAAATTTCTCTGTTTAAATGCTAGAAGCATAAAAAATAAAATTATGGATCTAGAAGCGGTTATGAGTAATAGTAACTATGATGTTGTTGGGATCACAGAGATGTGGCTTGGTGCAGGGGATGGGGATGAGTATAACACAGGGATACAAGAGGAGGGGGTGTAGCTCTGTATGTAAAGGATTATCTTAATATCCAGGAAATTCCAGGTATGGAGCCCCATGGTGTTAGTGAGGACATATGGATTAAAATAATGGGGGAAAATGAAAAGGGTCTGAATGTTGGAGTATGTTATAGGCCACCAGCCTCTGACAGCAGTGTCAACAGGATGATCTTTGATAACATTACTTTGGCATGTCAGGAGGGTGAGACAATAGTAATAGGGGACTTCAATTACCCCTCAATTAATTGGGAAACTGTGTCTGGTCAGGGTAAATGTGAGGAAGAGTTTCTGGATGTTGTAAATGATTGTTTTCTGATACAGTCTGTTACTCAACCTACAAGAGAGAACACAATTCTAGACCTGGTTCTGTGTAATAATCCTGATCGAATCTGCAGTACTGAGGTAGGGGAGCCACTTGGAACAAGTGACCATAGTGCAGTTACATTTGAAGTTTTCTGGTGAGTTAAGACTACATCCTCCAATGCTAGAATTTTCAACTTCAGACGAGCTGACTTTATTAAAATGCATGCTTATACAAGAAATATAAACTGGGTACCTCTTCTAGATGGTAGAACTGTGAGAGAAATGTGGAACATATTTAAAATGATTATTCTGGATGTACAGTGTAAATTCATTCCCCCCGAAAAGGGAAGCTGAAAAATAAGCATCCACTGTGAATGAATAAGGTGTTACAAGATAGGTTGAAACATAAAAGGGAACTATTTCGAAAATTCAAGTTAGACAGCTCCGAGAAAAGAACAACCCTCAACGCTTTTTCCAATACAATTGAAAAAGGATACTTAAGGTTGAGATAAGAGGTTTAAAAAACAAGTATGGACTTATGGTTTATGATAACAAGGCTATTGCTGATACCCTAAACAACTACTTTGTGGAGAGTTTCACTAGTGAAGCGTTCGCTCATATGCCTCCAGGAGCATTCAGTTCTAAGAGTCTTATGGAGGAAATTGATTTAAATGATACAGAAGTGCAAGATAAACTTTGAAAACTTAAACAAATAAGGCAGCAGGTCCTGATGGAATATTTCCAAGAGTCCTCAGGGAACTAGCGGAAGAGGTCTACCAAACCTCTGACAGTTATTTTTAAGGAATCCCTTAAAACTGGAGAAACACCAGATGACTGGAAGCTAGGCAGTGTAGTACCTATCTACAAGAAGGGAGACTGGACTGATCCAGGTAATTATAGGCCTCAGCTTAACTTGTATCACTTGTAAATTACTGGAAGCCATCATTAGGGACAATTTGGAATTATTCTTAGAAAGGTATCTTATCTTATTCTTACAATGGTATCTTAAACGATAGCCAGCATGGTTTTCGCAGAGGGAGGTCATGCTTAACAAACCTCCTGGACTTTTTTGAGGAAGCTACAGTGTGTTTAGATGCAAACCAAGCTTATAATATTATCTATTTAGATTTTCAAAAGGCATTTGACAAAGTTCCACGAGAGGCTCATAGTGAAAATGAAAAGTGCAGGAATTACAGGAGCTATCACTGAGTCGGTTCAAAGTTGGTTGTCTGGTAGAAAGCAGAGAGTAACTGTGGGAGGAATTGTATCAGAGCAGGGTCCTGTACAAAGTAGAGTCCCGCAGGGATCTGTGTTGGGGCCTTTAATATACCTTACATAAATGATCTTGATGCAGGGGTTAGTAGTAAAATAGTAAAATTTGCAGATGACACAAAACTGGGGGGTCTAGCCAACAGTATAGAACCAACTAAGGTAATACAAGAAGATCTAAACAGCATCCATATGTGGGCAGATACCTGGCAGATGACATTCAACTTAGCTAAATGTAAAGTCTTGCATGTGGGAAACAAGAACCTTGGACGAGACTACTTCATGGGAGGAAGTAAACTAGATTGTGCTCAATTTGAAAAAGACTTGGGAGTAATAGTTGACCAAAGCCTAACAGGATCTAGGCAGTGTGCTGTAGCAGTAAAGAAGGCCAACAGAATGCTAGGATATATAGCCAAAAGTATTGATTGTAAATGTAAGGAGGTGTAGGGTCCCTAGCAAATGGTTCTACCAATGTGCACATGCTCACCCTGACACCACCAGTGAGCGCGTGTTTTAAACAGTCTCACTGCTTGAGACAGCCCATACGCGCTACGGTACACCAATACTGTAGCGCTGGAAACACACAAAGGGCAATAAAACTTAAGAAGTAAAGGATAGACAAACTCCCTGTCTCTTCCTGTTTGCGCCAGGCCTGCGCTTTGTCTCGGAGGCAAGCGCTTCAGCAACCATCCTGCACAGCACAGTGCATTACTGGCCGACTTCATGCGACGGATCCACAGCCATCCTGCGTGGTAATGCTGAACCACTGTGTTAGCTTGCTTCACAGCATCTGGAACATCCAACAACAGCGAACCAATTTCATTCAGGCATTCGACCGGGTCGAACGGTCATACTTGTTTTATGTAATGGAGAAATTTGGCCTGGGTGAAAATTTGGTCAAATGGGTCAGGGTCCTTTACAATACTTCAACAGCAGCAGTTCTGACTAATGGGCTGAGATCCAACAACTTTCCCCTTCACCATGGGAACAGACAGGGCAACCCTCTTAGCCCACTGATTTTTGATATTGCTATCGAGCCATTGTCCCAGGCGATAAGGCAGAATGCTCTAATATCTGGTATTCTCATTGGAGGAGAGGACCATAAAATTACTTTGCACGCGGATGATGTGTTGATTATTTTAACGAGACTTAAAACCTCTATCCCCTGCTTGACCCAAACCATTTCAAAATTTGGCACTTTTTCAGGATACAAAATTAATTTTGCAAGGTCTGAGGTCATGCCGCTGGGGTCTCTAACCTCTGTCCCAGACCAGCAAGAGCCCTTTCCTTTCCGTTGGTCACCCTCTGGTTTTGTTTACTTGGGAGTGTATATAACACCCACTTATGGTCAGATGTTTAAAACTAATTTCCCTCCTCTTCTGGATGCCATAAGGGCAGATTTAGATCGTTGGGCCCCTTTACCCCAACAAGATTATCAAGGTGCTTGAAGGCTGGCTGAGTTCCTTTATCTGGAGCAAAAGAAAACCCCGACTGAAGATGACAAAACTCCAAATTGCTGGCACTGATGGGGGTTTAGATGTACAAAATGTGAGACTGTACCAATTGGCAACACACCTCCGGGTGATAGTGGATTGGCTCAAAAGTGACCCAGCCTCAATCTGGCTCGATATTGAATCCTCTCAGTCCAAATGTCCTTTGTGGAATCTGCTGTTTGTGAATAACTTTGATTCTGTCAAGGATCTTTGTACTAACCCTATCACTTTAAGCACAGTTAAAGCCTGGAGGTCCATTCGTACTATAGGGGGCCGTGCTCCCCTCTTACTCCTATTCTGGGTGGACCAGATTTTCTCCCAGGCTGTCACAATCAGGGCTTTAAAGCGTGGGCCAGCCAGGGATTAACAAAGCTAGGAGATTTATTTGATGGCCAAACTTTCTTATCATATCAGCAGCTACAGCAAAGTTACGGCTTACAAAAATGTGATTTCTTTTTAGATATTTGCAAATAAGACATTTCATCACCAAGGATACCACATTAACAAATAATTGTGCCACCTCACATGTAGAAAGGGCCCTGTCTTTGCAAGTATCTAAAAGGCGCATTTGTGTATTTTACAGAGCCCTAAATTCCAACTCATCTTTAATTTCGTAAGTTACTAAGCAAGCCTGGGAGAGAGACTTGGGCATCTCTCTGTTGATGACTTAGATTGGCAGTAAGTGTGGATAAGTGCTATGGAAATATCTATATGTAATTGAACCAAATCTACCCAGTTCAGAATTGTACATCTTATACATATAACACCTGCTCTCAAAAACAAAATGGATGCTAACGTGTCCCCTCTCTGCTGTAAGTGTAACTCTGAGATTAGCAATTATATTCACTGTCTCTGGTCATGTGTAAAGCTACAAAGGTATTGATCTGGTATAGTGGATGAATTATGTGTTATTTTTGGTGTTCCAATAGAGCTAGATCCTATGTCCCTCCTTCTTGGTCTAACAGATTGTCATATTGTAAATGTGAAACGCAAGAGATTATTCAATTTACTGACTTTTGCTGCCTGGAAGAATATTCTGCTCTTTTGGATCAAGAACATTGCTCCAACTACAAAGTCGTGGCACAATCTTATAATGGAGTGTATGACCAGTGAATACATTTCATGTATGCTTCACTCTTCGGTGCACGCTTTCTATAACATCTGGGACCCTTACTTAAAACACATTCGACCTACACTGTCATCTTCCATACTTCAGGGACTTATAAAAGCGGTCTAGCCTGTCTCTGCACATTGTCTACTGTAACCTTGCTATTTGTTTATACATTTAATTATTTCATGTTCTCTGTTTCTGCAGCAGGGGGTGTGGAGGGTTGGGGTTGGATATAATGCCCTTTGATTTTTATTCACTCTTACCTACATTCTTTTGTGTTTTCCTTTTTCCCCCTTGTCGTGTCATATCTGAGCTGCTTTGTTCTGTGTTGCATATTGAAAATGCAATAAAGGTATTATTCAAAAAAATAGGCTAGGGTGTGGTGTAGATATTTGTGCCGTTATACAACTCACAGAACGCTGTGACCATGGAAGACTCGAACGCTGCCCCCCGGTTGGAGAGGAGTCACTCGGGACAACCCCAGTTCTGAACCACCGCACCCCACGGTGCCCTGACCATAGCCATTGTTGACTGATCTCTCACAGGCACTGCCCACCCATACTTCGAGAACAAGTCTGTCAGCATGAGCAGGTAGGGGTACGGGTCACCAGGGTGCCCGAGTGCGAGGTGGTCCATAGCTACCACCTCCAGGGGGTAAGAGGTGGAGAGAGGGACAAGGGGGGCTCTCACCTCTGGGCCCGCCTTGGCCACTACACACTGGCCACAGTCCACTGACCAAGGGCGTACGTATACCCCCAGTCCCAGCCAGTAAAACTGTCGGCGTTGGGCAGCTTCCAGCTTGTTGGCGCACAGATGATCAAGGGCCTGGTGATACTGCCGCCACACACCCCAGGCTTCGTCCCAGGGCACCAACACCTACCAAAGCACGTCACCACCATGTGTGGGGCAGAGAGCAGGGCAGCCTTCAACTCCTCACAGGCACGCTGGCGCTCAGAGCCCCACTCTGCCCGCTGTGTGCGCTTACCTCGAGCTGCAGTACCCACCAACAACTGGTGTAGGGGAGCTGCAATCCTTGCAAAAGTGGGGGTGAAACGCAGATAATATCCAGCAAACCCAAGCAACGCCCTCACCTGGCATACTGTCTCTGGCACCGGCCAGTCCCTCACTGCAGCTGTCTTGTCAGGGTCCGTGGCCACCCCCGCCTGACCAACAATTTGGCCCAGATAGTGAACCTCCTTCCTTAGCAACTTGCATTTCTGAGGCTGGAGTTTGAGGCCGAAGTGCCCCAGGTGCTCAAACATCACCTCCATGTGCCACAGGTGGGTTGCAAAGTCTGGGGAAAAAACTACCACATCATCATCAGTAACAAGTCATTCAGCAGGTCACCCAGACACCGCTGCATCAGGCATTGAAAGGTGACTGGGGCATTGCATAGCCCAAACACCATACACTTGAACTGATACAACCCACGGGGGTGGCAAATGTGGTCTCGCCAAGTCCAGGGTGGAATACCACTCTGCCCGCTTCATACCCGTCAAAGACTCCTCATGCAGGGCAGAGGGTGGGTGTGATTGTGAGTGATAGCATTGAGGCAGCTGTAATCTTTCACCCAACCAGGTCACCACCCCTTTGGGATCCGCCCGCCACAAGGACACCAGGACAAGGTAGGTAAAAGGTACACATTTATTAAATCAAAGGAAAAAAAAAACACCAATTCATAAAACACACAGCGAGATGCCAACAATTTTTTCTCCCCCAAGGCTTCCCTCCCCCACCTGCTTCCTCCACATCCCTGTCCTCCCTCCGCCTGGACCCGGCCCACAGGAAAGCAATTCCCTGTTCCACAAAACACACACAAAAAAACACAAGTGCTCCTCCCTCACTTTATGTCACACACACCGTGCTCTTCCCCAAGGTGACTGGCTCCCTGTGGACGGAAGCCGGGGGGAAGGAGGACTGCTCTCCTTTTCGTCGGGGGAGTTCTGGCCAGTGGGAGCACGCACGCACACTCATGCACACTCTCACACCACAAAGACAACACAAAACAAAAAATCAAAATAAGGTTGGGGTGTAATTCGGCCTGTGCCACAATGCCAGGCCTCACTTACGCTCAAAATAATAAACAAAAAAAAACAAAAAGGACAGGGGGGCCTTAACAGCCTGGCAGTAGACCCCCCGGCGACCCCTGGAGGTGACCCACGTCCTCTCCTTCAGGGGACTGCAGCTCTGTGGGACCGCACTGTGGACAGCCCTATAACCACCCCGAGCTGGGGACTCACGCTCGCAATCAGCCTGCAGCAGCCTCCCTTCGCCATTGGGGAGTCATTTGGTGGAGGATTCCAAAGACTGGCTGCCTCTCCGAGGTGTGTACTTTTTCCCCCCAGGGATCCTTGTGGAACTCCACTCCTGCCACCACACTTAGGATGCCACCAAAAAATACACACAACGACAACACTCACCCACACACAAAAAGGAAAACAATAAAAATTAACAAAACCCAAGAGACTTAACTCCCGTCGTGACTCCCGGAACCTCAAAAGCAAAATACAAACAATTAGGAAACGAAACCAGCCGGCGACAAAATCCCAAAATAAACCAAAAAGAAAAACTGATTAACTCCCCACAGCTCCTCCTTCAATTTCCAGACTAAACACTCAGCAGCCTTTTACCTTGGGGGTGTTTTAGATCAGTTTCACTGAGAGTCTTTAACCCAGTTTTGAAAAGTGATGTAAAGATTTTTTTCAAAATTGTAGAAGAAATAATGTACTTCTGGGTCACACTGGCACAAGTGTGAAAGCTGGCTTGGATCATTCTTGATGCAACTGAAACATTTCTTGCTCACATCCTCTTTGATGATAGAATCCAAAATGTATCTAATAGCATATTTAAGTAATTGCTACCACTTTACAGGATCCCATCAATTTTTCAGCATCTTTAGCATCAGTGGTGACTGCCATGGCATTGCCGTAAGCAGTCAGGTCATCAACGAACCTACTGCTGGCATGGATGGGTCAGGGTTAACCCAAACCCGCTGCTGGCATTGCCCCTTATGGCCTTGGGGGTCATGGATGGGTAAGGGTTAACCCAAAACTGCTGCTGTCTTTGTCCCTTACAGCCTCAGGGTCATGGATGGGTTAGGGTTAACCCAAACCCGCTGCTAGCATTGCCCCTTATGGCCTCATCGAGCATGTTAGATGGGGGAGTGTTCCATGGCAATGAATGTGAAACCCAGCCCCTGCAACTGAAATGATATACTAATGTGGAAGAGGCTGACAGAGATAGGACTTTAAACAATTATTGTGACTCTTCAAAATGTTCCCTAATGCAGGGATCCATGCTCTCATCAAAAAATTTGACAGTTTTGCCTTGAGCAACATTATGTCCTATTGCATCTCCTTCCAGTTAAACAAACAGTAAATCTTTCAAAGAGCATTGTTCAAGTGATTCCACTCCTTTCAAAGAAAAAATACTGATATTTTTATTTATTTCTGACAGCCCCCAAAGTACATTCATATATTTAAAATAATCCCAAACAAGCTCAGGATATGAGTGCACCATTTTTAAAACAATCCAAGCCCTGTCTTTGTTCTCCCTTTTAAGTGACATAATTATCTTTGTTTATCCAGGTGCATGGGTTCAGACCACTTACAAGAGCCAGTGGCTCAACAGGGCAGGCAGCAGGGGTAAACAAATCATAAACTCATGTGGTAGTCCTCTGGGATACCAAAAGGCAAGATCTGGCAGACCAGACCAGGATTGTGGTGGTCCATATAGGTCTACTTAGTATGCCCAAAAGAAACAATAGTACAGAAACAGAATGAGTAAAGCAACCATGTTGTTAATGAAGAGATGGATCCAATGCTCGCAGTTGAAGACAGATACTTTACTTACACAGCCGGCCACGGGAAAACAAGCATGGAGCAAAATTTATCAAAGATTACATTGTGTGGTCAACATTTATACAGTTTAAGGGAATTACATTAGCATGTGATGGCTCATATTTGGTAACGGGGAACCCAAAAAAGCTCCCAAACCCACGTCATCAACCTTCACTCCCGTTCCTGGGTGGAAGGTCCAACTTTCACTCCCTTCACTTCTGAAGGCCAGTGCATCCGATTAACTTCTGAAGGCCTTGTACTGCTCAGGACTGTAAGCAGAGCCTGACCACTGACTTTTTCACTTTCCCACAGATCTCTCCCTCCTATCTCTCTGACAATTGGGCACTTAGATCTACCGTGCTGTGAAAAAGTATTTGCCCCCTTACAGATTTCTTCTGTTTTTGCTTTTTTGTCACACTTAAATGGTTCAGATCATCAAACAAATTTTAATATCAGACAAAGATAACCTGAGTAAATACAAAATGAAGCTTTTAAATGATGATTTCATTTATTAAGGGAAAAAAGCTATCCAAACCATTGGCCCAAAATATGGCCCTGTGTGAAAAAGTAATTGCCCCCCCTTGCTAAATCATGAATTAACTGTGATTAACCACATTTTGTGGAAAGCTGAGTTCAATTTCACTAGCCCCACCCAAGCCTGATTACTGCCAGATCTATAGAATCAAGAACTCATTTAAATAGAACCTGTATGACAACATGAAGTAGGCTAAAAGATCTCAAAAAGTAACACATCATGCCCCAATCTAAAGAAATTCAAGAACAGATGAGAAACAAAGTCATTGACATCTATCAGTCTGGAAAGGGTTAAAAAGCCATTTCTAAGGCTTTGGGACTCCAGCGAACCACAGAGAGAGACATTATCTACAAATGGAGAAAACATGAAACAGTGGGGAACCTTCCCAGGAGTGGCTGGCCTACCAAAATTACTCAAAGACACATCTACGACTCATCCAGGAGGTCACAAAAGAACCTAGAACAACATCTAAAGCACTGTAGGCCTCACTTGCCTCAGTTAAGGTCAGTGTTCATGATTCAACAATAAGAAAGAGACTGGGCAAAATGGCATCCATGGGGGAGTTCCAAGGCGAAAACCACTGCTGACCAAAAAGAACACAAAGACCCGTCTCACATTTGCCAGAAAACATCTTCATGGTCCCCAAGACTTTTGGGAAAATATTCTTTGGACTGACAAGACAACAATGGAACTTTTTGGAGGGTGTGCATCCCATTACATATGGAGTACAACTAATACAGCATTTCATAAAAAGAACATTATACCAACAGTCAAACATGGTGGTGGTAGTGTGATGGTCTGGGGCTGCTTTGCTGCTTCAGGACCTCAACAACTTGCCGTAATTGATGGAACCATGAATTCTGCTCTCTACCAGGAAATCCTGAAGGAGAATGTCCGGCCATCAGTTGTGACCTTGAGCGCACTTGGGTCATGCAGCAGGATAATAATCCAAAGCACGCCAGCAAGTCCACCTCTGAATGGCTAAAAAAAAAAAAATGAAGGTTTTGGAGTGGCCTGGTCAAAGTCCAGACTTAAATCCAATTGAGATGCTGTCGCATGAACTTAAACAGGCCGTTCATGCTCGAAAACCCTCCAATGTGGCTGAATTAAAACAATTCTGCAAAGAGTGGGCCAAAATTACTCCACAGCGACATGAAAGACTCATTGCCAGTTATCCCAAACGCTTGATTGCAGTTGTTGCTGCCAAGGGTGGCACAACCAGTTATTAGGTTTAGAGGGCAATTACTTTTTCACATGGGGCCAGGTTGGTTTGGATAGCTTTTTTCCCTTAATAAATGAAATTATCATTTAAAAACTGCATTTTGTATTTACTCAGGTTATCTTTGTCTGATATAAAATTTGTTTGATGATCTGAAATATTTAAGTGTGACAAAAAAGCAAAAACAGAAGAAATCTGTAAGGGGGCAAATACTTTTTCCTAGCACTGTACATGAGAATGTAAAAACACAAACAATTTAAATCATAGATTATGTAATATGTTTTCTTTAAACCACACTCTCACATTTCTTTACATCATACCCCAACATTATCCCCTAATGGCAACCCACATACTTCCGTACCAATGTACAATACAAGGTTTTCAATGGATATTTGACCTGTCTGGTATAGTTGGGCTATTGTTTCCCCCCCTCAAACATCATATAATTACCTGACAATATTAATCAGAAAACCAATGAATAAAATCTGCCAAAAAAAGATTGTATCTTATACTTGCAAAGTCTCATGTTTTACCCGAATCATGACTTTACTGCAGCCACATGGTCAAGACATGTAAATTCCAAGGGTTGTCACACTTTAAAAAATATATTTTAGCAATATCACAGGAGAGAGAGTGCTGATATGTTAAATATCTGTTATACTAAATAACGGCTGTGATTCGGTCATAGTTATGAGGGTGCAGGCCGAGAATAAAAATTAATGTTTTTTTTGTTGTTTATTCGGCTCCGCCAACAAAAATAGTTCCTTCAGGATTACATTTACACATGTTGTCAAGCAACACATAAACTGTTTTTTGACTGCAAGTTGGTTAGCTAACTAGCTACCTACTTTTTATCATATACGAAAAAACTAGCTAGCTACTTTCTTTCATACCCAAACGCAGGCTCACCAGCTACATTTTATCATACACAAAAAGGCTAACTATATGGTAGGCAAGCAAGCCACTTTCAAATAGCCCACTACTGGCTAGCAAGCTACATTTTAGCATACATGAATGGGCTAGATATAAGGTACGCTTGCTGGAAAGATATTGTTTATCAAACTCAACTGCGAGCTAGTTTGGTTCTTTTAAATCAAGCATGGAAACATGTTCACATTTGTGCTGTTGGTAAATGTGAATTAACTTCACATTTGTGTAATCAATGATTGCATCGGAACATCTGTAAAGCAAAGTGATACGTAATAGTAAAGCGTCCCAGTGCTGTTATACGCAATATCAGCACTCATGGAATGCCTCTTTTCCAACCAAATTACTCGGTCGGAACTAACTGTTGTATAATAATAAATAATACAAATAAGACAGTTAAGTCACCCCGTAAGATATTTGTTGCATGTAGTGACAGTCAATTTGTGAAACAGAAAGATGCCTGGGAGAATTAATCCGAATGAAACAAAGCTGGTGCTTATTAACATTCCATCTAGTTATGTGATCACAAGAAAAACTATTTAAAGTCTTTTTGTCACCAACCAAAACACCGATATTACCAATGAATGTATAAATATCGATAATGTGCTATTTACTTATTTCTGGTTATCTGTGGTAGTGAATAAAAAAATGACCACAAGCATCGTGCAGTGGCAGACAGCAGCACCGCCAATAGTCTTCACCAGTGTGTCCTCACCATTAGGCATATGTGCCTGGAAGACACAGAAGGAAATGTAAATGGGTTAACCCATCCTCTGTGACCCAGGTCCATTATACGGGTTGTGCCTTACCCGGGATGTGGATACAATACCCACTGTTATGACACTGTTATGACTAAAATGAGGTATCACTAGATATAATACATAACTAGTATGCTGTCAGGTAAATTCCCTTATGATCTGTTGAGGTGAATCTTAGAGATGAATGAACATGCAACCAAGAGCTTTCAATCAACACAAGTTTAATACAAATGCGCATTTGGGAATCAGCCTTCTCTGAGATCTGATTCAAAGTACATAAAAAAATCACTCATCTTTTATACTGTTTTTATGAATACATAATCTTCATGGTAGGTGTGGAGATCCCACCTCTAACATTTCATTAGTCAACAGTTACTTCAGTGTCCTTTAGCTACTTCTTTTTAATGAGTCTTCTGTTCTTGCAAAAAGTTATTTTTCCTCACCAGACGATGGCAATCTGCCCAATTTCAGTTACTCCCCAATACAATCTTCTATGATTACAAACAGACAGTACAAAATTCTTTCTACTCCGAAGGACATGTTATTCTAATGGGAATGCTCAACAACCTAGAGAGTTGGTACCTCTTATCTTTATGCACACACACACACACACACACACACACACACACACTTTACTTAGGTCTACTGGAAATTTCCACACCACCTGTCTATTACACAGAAATTACATTTCAACTTCACATTCAATGTCTTACAAAACATAACCATGCAACTATAATTTTCTAAATTGTTCTACAGTCATTGTAAATTGTTTACAGTGTAGTTCTCCAGCGTTGCATTTAGAAATTGTTGTAGCTAAAATGTCTAGTTCAATAGTAGTTTTGTGAGTGAAGACAATGATACAGATAATAATAATAAATATAAACATGATAATAAAAGATGATCTGAAAACTGCATAACATTTTAAATGGTTGTTTTGTTAGCTGTGCTTGCTACCATTATGTGGTTCTCCAACACATCCGCTACAAACTGCTTACAAGGGTTGTTTTTCTCATCCTTATTTTAGCACACAAAATCAGGAATAACATTAACAATATGATGCAGATCCTAAAGCAACTCCATACAAAGTGCAGAAAAATCCCGAACAGCCTATGCTATTCTGAACATATAGCATAATGTTACTGCAACATAATATGCATTTAAGTTTGCAAAAATGTACATTTTTACTCAGAACATTTGAACAAGTACATGTCACCCTACAAAGCAGTTGGCGCAGAGAACACATATCTGTCACATTTCTAATATAAACAAGTGTAGTAAGTAAGAAATAAGATCATTATCTGCATATGAGACTAGGCCAGGGGTTGCCAGCAAAAATCACACCTCACACGCTCTGAGTATGGACTGAAATACTAAGATTGATTAACTTTCTATGGTACACATTATTATGTCATTGATGAAAAATGTTTGATTTGTTTTTCTGCCTTAAAAAGGACCAAGTACTGTTAATGAAAACAAAACAAAAACAATTTTGGGGTGTACTTTGGGGAAGCATTACTTTGAGGTAACAACATACCACTATGGTAAAAACTAAAAGGAGAACTTTTATATTGGAGCTTGTTAATAAAATATTTCGGGAGAGGCAACCTTCGAGACAACCCTTCACTCAAACACCAGTATCCATCCAATCCGGTTGTCTATGCAGGTATTAATTTGCCACGTACCTTCTCTCCCATCACACTCTCTGTTTCTGGCATCCCTCCCCCTCCCCATCTCCACCTTCAAGTCTACTTCCCTTTATTTTGTTTATTTCACCCTCTTTGAACAGTCAAAAAGGGGGGGTTCACTTCATCCTAAAAAATAGTGAGGCATTACACTGCCCCCCTGGACTCCAAGCCCAAGATCAATGTCCGTACCAATATACAACTCGCTATATCATAATAAACTCCTTCAAAATTCATTCATGTTGTCTGAGGGTTCATTCTCCTGAAAATAACATTATATTTACTGTCATACACAGCCTAATATTGAACAATTTCATCACATATACATTCCTTTTTAGGAGAAAATAATTTTTAATCAAGTAATTAGGTTTCCTTCAGGTAACATTGTACCACGAGGGACCAGCCTGTGGCCGAACGGAATGATTTTGTGGTCAAACATTTGATGTAATTACATCATGGCCTGTGAAAATTCATGAGACAGTTCTCTGCTGTGAAGCACAGGTGAACTCCACACTGTATGCACATTGCTTTTATATTAGCGTTGCAACCAGGTTTCTTACACCGGCCTTGGCTCTCAGCCTAGAAAGACCAATGATCAATTTTCTGCCGCTTGGCTACCTCACCAGTTGATAGCCATCACTTCCCCAGCTTGCAATTTCAGCTTTGAATTGGAGCAAGCTTTGTTGCTCTTTCTTGGGGATGCTGCAGCCGCTGCAATCCCTCTGATACCACTGAAAAATCCAGCATGTGGAACACAATGCAGTGATACCATTTCTTAAATGGTAGATGACAGTCACTATCATGTACTACTTCTGTATGTATGTGTGTGTATGTGCTTGAGACACTGAATTGGTTCAATGTAATACAAATACCTTTATCTATAAATTATCTAGAAATTCTAGCAATACTTCAGTGTAATTATAGCTGTAGCAGGGCAGCCTGTAGTCTAGTGGCTACGGCACATGAGTGGGATCCCTTAGGTTGATGGCTCAAGCCCCAGTTTAGCCAGTCTAGCCACAGCAAGAACACCATTGAGCAAGGCCCCCAACCCCACATTGCCCCCAAGGGGGATTAGCCCAATCAACCATAAGTCACCTTGGATAAAAGCATCAGCAAAATGACTGTAATGTAATAGCTATTATGTATAGACTGGTTTTGGCTCATTTTGACCCATACCTAGGTGATGTAAAATGTGGAGGCTAAGCTACATTAACATTCCACTGTGGTGCACTGTTACCTTGGTGTAAAAAACACACTCATGCAATGTTCCACCATGTATTTAAATATAAATATGAATATATGATGGAGAATGAGTCTTTACTTATTGATGCTTCTGAAGATATTGTTGAAGATATAAAAATATGCTAAAATAGTTTTATTGTAATTTTCGTACAGCAAAAATGGCATCTCTGAACATGTTGCACTGTCACAGGAAAAGGGTTGAAAAATTATTACATCATGGTTCAACATGTTTAATGTGTTTGTAGAAGACCAGGGAAAAGGATGTTACCTAGAGGTAATGCCATACCATTGAGGGTTAAAATTAATGTACTTAAAATTTTCCTAGATGAAGAAGTTTGCTGGTTGCATAGCCAAAATTATATAGCACTTAAAATAATTTCCATCAGAACTGGGGTAATGTGTCAACTGTGACAACGCAGTAATAACCTAGAACAAATGAGGTTGACATGGGTCAGACCCAGGCCTGATGACTGGGGTTAAACCCAGGTTGTTGGTATTACCAACACTCAGGTTTTCAGTGATGAGCTACTTTATTTGTCATGGCTTTGTGGGTTAACATTCCACTGTGATAGTCTACAGAAATGGATGCTCCAATTTGTGCTGCTCTGCACAAATGAAACATAACTAATGCTACAATGCAGTTTAGAGAAATCTATTTTGTGATGCATGCATGAACTGTGCTGTTTGAATCTTGGTTTCATGACATTAATGCAGTCAGCACACTGTAGTCTCCACCGTTTTTAATCAGAGAATTTTTCACTTGGTTTACATGGGAATGGTAGCAAATACAAAATATGGTTTAAGTGGGTAGCTGGCAAGCCCTTCCTAAAATATAGATGTATCACAGAAACCAGGTAACCATGCTAACTGGCTACTAGTTACTTATGTTCATACAGTAAGATATAAAATATTTAGGCTGCGTTAATGTACCTGGTTAATACTGTAACGTTATGTACATGTGAGAAACCATGAAAGCACAAGCGAATGTCTTTACAGCAAAAACATTGTGAAAACAAATTTTGGAGCATATCTGAGTTGGCTGGGATTCTGCGTGACATGTTTAGTTTTAAAGTTGTTTCGTTTACATTTACAGTACAAATGTACCTTAACTGGTAATCTAGATAAATTGTATCATTCTTAGAACACATTCTTAAGCTTAACAACCATTGTCACTTTGTGCAGGTTCTGCTTTCAGACCTGCAGCAGAACCTGCACAAAGTAACAAAAGTAATACAATGTATTTATTGTGTTAATAAAAATTTATTTTCATTAACATAAAAATGTTGTCAATAAGTTGTTACAAAATAAAAATGCTATTGTTACCTCAACCCAAAAAGCTGCAACCTTAAAGTTGTAAATATTGAGCAAATCTTTTTATTTTTTGTGTGACATAACCCAAAAATAATGATGTTTATATTTAAAAAAAACAATAGCAGCAAACAAACAAGTATTGTTACACAGGTCAACGTAGCCAAATTATCTAATTTGTTTCATTGTTTTGAAATCAGGCTTCAGAAAAAGCAATGAACATCCAGCAATTGAACAATTCTTTGAGAAAGAACAATTAACAGATTTTAGGTTTTTGTTAAGATTCTGGGGTTGCAGTTGTAACCTTTGATTGACAAAAGTTTAAAAACCACAAATTTCAAAAATAAAGAAAAAAAATCTATAGCCATATTTTAGGCAATTGCATAAAGATGGGTCCCGGGGTGATTCACACATGACCACTAAAACTAACCATCTGGTGGATAATGGGACAAACCACTGATTTAGATCTCCTGTGTTCAGCAGTTTGGGACCCTCTTTTGCAAATTAAAAACAAGTGATTGAGAGCAGAAATTGTCAAGAACAATTTTGAACAATTCTTTCATGATTGAAATAAAAACCAGCAAATAAAAATCAGTGGGTGTGAACACTGATTTGCTGTGTTCCAGTTTCCTAATTAGTGATTGAGAGCAGTTGTGCTTTTTTAGGGTGTGACCATGCCCTTCCTGTTGTGCTTTTAGGGGGGTCAGAATGGCAGTTGTGACTTGTTCTCATGTCTTAAAGACAAATCTTATTGTTAGAAACTCTGATCTTTATAGGGATCACATAAAGTTTTCTTATTAGATTTTGAGGCAGGGATTTGGCAGAGTTTTGAGAGCCAGAAATGTTTGTGTTTTGAGTGTTTTATTGCTGGTTCACCTGTGTGTGGGCTGTCAAAAGGCAATTAATTGCAAACTTGTTGGTTTTCATCCATATTGGCCTAGTCCTGTGGCCTTTATCTTGCTGTATTTAATTTTACTGATGTAGTCAAACTTTTGAAACTTCTTGGTTTTGTTAATGTCTGAAGAAGCATTTGTTTTAAAATATCAGAAGAACATGAAATGTTGGTTAGGGCAACTTTTCCCCTATTTTATTTCAATTTTTGTGTTTGGGACCTGATAAATCCTCCTTCCTGATCAACAAAAGGTGGTGATTTTGGTATTGCCGCAATGTAAAATAGGCATATGCATATTCTGAAGGTATCACAAAAAAAGAGAACTGTCAATGCATAAACAATGAATGCACATCCCTAGTTAAGATCTGTGCTGTTAAAATAAACATGGAAGATGGCTCAAAGTAGATCTTAACCAAGTACAAATAAGCATCCTACAGACTTTAGCCAAAGAGAGAAGCTGATCATGTCAGACTCTGTTAAAGCCACAGAGGGGGGAGGAACATGCAGGACAAACATGATGAGATACTGTAAAGTAGGAAGTTTATAGCTGATTAGGAATCCTCAAAGTTGAAAGATGATAAGCTGTACAAAATGAACACAGAATTTATGTTCAGACATTTGGGAAAACTAGATTCTTATTCTAATAAAGCTGTTCATTTAAAAAGGTTAATGCAAAATGTTTGGTTTATTAAAAGTGTCAATCAATGGGACTGCTGTTTGAAGTGCTTGTTGTAGTGTCTCTCGGGAAACAAAATGAGCTTTTTGCTGAAATATTTAGTAATGTTGGACCACACATTGGGGAGGGTTTCTGCTCCATTCTTCCAAGCAAAAACCCTTTAGTGTCCATTTCAACAGGCTATTTAAAAGGGTGTTTTAAAGGGAAAAATCATCTGAGTGATGGATAGTAACTGTGAATATAGCCTTATTTACGTTACCATCTGTGCCTTAGGAACCCTAAATCAGCAATGTCTGAACTTTGCTACGGATAGCGTCTGTTGCTATAATGATGCAGGGATGGCCTAACGTTTAGTATGTTAGGAGATTAAGTTGCTTGCAGTTTTACACAAGGTTATCTCAGATGAGTTTACCTTACAAAGTTTTTAAGTTTTAATTTTACGTTCAGTTTTGAGATTTTTACCAGGTCACCAGGTCGCTGCCCCCTTGACTGCACTGCTTGCATTGTTTATAAGATTCTAAAATCTTGCTCGTAGAATGTACTCTGTACCAACATCTTGCACCCTCTTTTACTTTCGATCTAACTCAGTCTTCTCCTGATGTCCCAAGTGTCACCTTCTAGCGAGCTAGCTACTTTGAGCTGTCCTTCGTCCTTGTTTGTCATGACATTTAAAGTCTTCTGTATAGATTTTTCTTTGTGTTGTATAAGGTTTGTTTTAATCTGACTATATTTGTATATTTATTGTATGCTTTGTCTTTTATTTACTGATTGGTTTTTATTTATCAATATTTTACCATGATCTTGCCATGAGATGGCATTTGGTGCCGACTTGGCATTAAACATCAAATATCTATCTATCCTTGTCCTAACTACTAAAGTCAGGATTCATTCTTGAAAACATTCATAAAAACTACTGATGCAAACGAGGAGCCAGAGACAAAAAAGTATCAAGCATTTACTCAAAATTATGATCCCGACCTATGTTATATTTGGTTTTCTATCAACTGTCGAATTCCCCTGCAAAACCCATCTCTGTAATTAACCAGGCTGTGCTCAGCAACGAGGCAATTAAGCCTTACAAACTGTGCAGACATTTGGAGACTAACCATGTGCACCTTAAAGACAATTTATTGTTCTAAATACGCCCCTCCCCCATACATTAAAAAATAAATAAGCAAATCAATAATAAAGTACAAAAAAAATAATAAAAAACATATTTTCCCTCAATCACGTGTTGCAGGCCTGCCAATATAGGCCTAGGTTTCTTGACCTCAGAGTTTGGCCTGCACTGTTAATTGTAGGCCCAAATCAGGATGTATACACATATAACTATAAACATATAATATTGTTATACAAATCTTCTACCTATCTGTATAAAATCAATCCATCAATCATTAATGTACATGTGTGTGGGTTTCATATTTGTCTGTAGTGCAGGGCAAGCAGGGTGGGCCTTATAAACTCAAAGTAGTACATGACAGGGCCCTATCACAAAGCAGTTTGAGAAAGGCTGTTGTAATCCATCTTCAGCCATTTGAATGCATTTTTTATACTCAGATATTATGCATATGGTGATGTTCTTTATACTATGACAGTTTTCATAAAATGACATTTTAAAAAAATCATAGCAATATATAAGTCGTAACCCTTTTATCATGATACATATCATATCACCAGATTCTTGCTAACACACAGCCCTATTAAATGCACATGTGGAGGTAACCAGTAGCTGATAATGACAGAAAACAGTGTCCTTCTTTCAATGTCAAAATAAAAAATGTTCAAGAAAAACCGATTTGAAAGGCAGATGGAAACAATGTTTGTTTCAGAGAAATGTATAGCTAATAAAATGTTAGCTAGTGAACAACACTGAATCACAATGCATTTTCAATGGACAGAATGATTTGCTTTACTGTAATACAGTATTGGACTATCTTGGTTTTCATAATAAAGATGACCACAGGAAAGTTTGCCCCTTTGTAAAATATGCATTTGCCTCATAGGTTTGTTTTCCAATAGAGAATATGATCGAGCTTTGTTTTAATGTTACACCAAGGTTTGATGTCGATAAGGAATTTGGAATGCCCATTCCATGCATATTCGTTATGTTGATCTGTGATTCTGATGTGTTGCTTACCTCTCAGGGTCCACTGCACTTGGAAAAAATTAGCCAATAAACGGGGAACAGGCCAATTTATTTTTATGTTTAACTCTTTTAGGCTGTGACAATGTAAAATTCAACTAACAATGCATGTTAATGCGTTGAGCTAAAAATTGATTCATGATCATATAAATCAGGTTATTTTTAACTGCTTTCTCCTTTAGTGAATAGTATAGAGACTGAGGTCTAATGTTGGTTAAGGTTTAATAATGGTTGAATTTGTAAAAATAAACTAATTCAAATTCTGCTTGAGCTGAATGCAACTCATGTGTTAGTTCCATACAAATATTTTGTATGAATTGCTATGCTGCTTCACCTCACCACCCACATACAGTGGGGCAAAAAAGTATTTAGTCAGCCACCAATTGTGCAAGTTCTCCCACTTAAAAAGATGAGAGAGGCCTGTAATTTTCATCATAGGTACACTTCAACTGTGAGAGACAGAATGGGGGGAAAGAATCCAGGAAATCACATTGTAGGATTTTTAATGAATTAATTGGTAAATTCCTCGGGAAAATAAGTATTTGGTCACCTACAAACAAGCAAGATTTCTGGCTTTCACAGACCTGTAACTTTCTTTAAGAGGCTCCTCTGTCCTCCACTTGTTACCTGGATTAATGGCACCTGTTTCAACTCGTTATCAGTATAAAAGACACCTGTCCACAACCTCAAACAGTCACACTCCAAATTACACTATGGCCAAGACACCAGAAACAAAATTGTAGACCTGCACCAGGCTGGAAAGACTGAATCTGCAATAGGTAAGCAGCTTGGTGTGAAGAAATCAACTGTGGGAGCAATTATTAGAAAATGGAAGACATACAAGACCACTGATAATCTCCCTCGATCTGGGGCTCCATGCAAGATCTCACACCGTAGGGCAAGGGTGGGCAACCCTGGTTCTTGAGTACCAGAGCCGTTTCGGGATTTCGTTCTGCCCGAGTTCTCGAGTACAGTTTGAGTAATTATGAAGTGCCTAATCCTGAATGGTGAAGCTCCTCTTCCAGCTCCAGCACATGGTCAGCTGCAGTCATTGAAGCCTGATAATTAACTCTGTCTGTTAATTAACCCCTGTCTGATTACACTGTCAGGGGTTTGGCTGGAGTGAAAACCAGAAATGTCTCTGGCACTCAAGGACCAAGGTTGCCCACCCTTGTCGTAGGGTCAAAATGATCACAAGAATGGTGAGCAAAAATCCCAGAATCACACAGGGGAACCTAGTGAATGACCTGCAGAGAGCTGGGACCAAAATAACAAAGGCTACCATCAGTAACACACTACGCCGCCAGGGACTCAAAACCTGCAGTGCCAGACATGTCCCCGTGCTAAGCCAGTAAATGTCCAGGCCCGTCTGAAGTTTGCTAGAGAGCATTTGGATGATCCAGAGGAGGATTGGGAGAATGTCATATGGTCAGATGAAACCAAAATAGAACTTTTTGGTAAAAACTCAACTTGTCGTGTTTGGAGGAGAAAGAATGCTGAGTTGCATCCAAAGAACTTCATACCTACTGTGAAGCATGGGGGTGGAAACCTCATGCTTTGGGGCTGTTTTTCTGCAAAGGGACCAGGATGACTGATCCATGTAAAGGAAAGAATAAAGGGGCCCTGTATCGTGAGATTTTGAGTGAAAACCTCCTTCCATCAGCAAGGGCATTGAAGATGAAACGTGGCTGGGTCTTTCAGCATGACAATGATCCCAAACACACCGCCCGGGCAATGAAGGATTGGCTTTGTAAGAAGCATTTCAAGGTCCTGGAGTGGCCTAGCCAGTCTCCAGATCTCAACCCCATAGAAAATCTTTGGAGGGAGTTGAAAGTCTGTGTTGCCCAGCGACAGCCCCAAAACATCACTGCTCTAGAGGAGATCTGCATGGAGGAATGGGCCAAAATACCAGCAACAGTGTGTGAAAACCATGTGAAGACTTACAGAAAACATTTGACCTCTGTTATTGCCAACAAGGGTAAAAACAAAGTATTGAAATGAACTTTTATTATTGACCAAATACTTATTTTCCACCATAATTTGCAAATAAATTCTTTAAAAATCAGACAATGTGATTTTTTTTTCTCATGCTGTCTCTCATAGTTGAAGTGTACCTATGATGAAAATTACAGGCCTCTCTCATCTTTTTAAGTGGGAGAACTTGCACAATTGGTGGCTGACTAAATACTTTTTTGCCCCACTGTACCTTAAAATACTTGTCCTCCTGACTTTGCAGTAAATCATCAAATTTTTAAATTGAGTCATTTATTTAATAAGCAGACACCGTAAATTGTGAAGACAAAAACCTTTTGTTAAGGATTCAGTTGTCCAGGAGAATAGCTTATGTACAAATATAATGTATAAAACACTACAACTGGGTGTGAATATTTTTTCTTTCATGTCATGTTAAATATAACTGGATGGTAACAATGTAGAAAAGTGATGTGTGGATATCCATGCAGTTTATACAGGATTTGAACTCCTTCCCATTCACACACCACCTGCTATGGAAGAAACGCAATGAATGAAAAATCCTATTTACAATCATTTTAGGTCGTAACTGATTTAACAAAATTGTCTAAAACTGTAAAGCCTTCTTAAGTCAAGTTGAAGGCTGAGAGAGGGCTTTTCCCCCTCCGACCCAATTTCATTTTGGCATCTAAACCCTTTCTTCCTAGTCTCAAAGTAGTGTTGTATGATTCAGTTTTGGTATTTAAATGTTATTCCTATGCTCTTTCTCATTGTAGTCTAACTTAGTGGCTGCATACTGATGCCTTCCATGGCCGGAAAAGAGAGAACAGTGGACGTAATCTGAGAGGTCTCCATTGAGAAGTAATGACGAAAATTACTTTACTGTTCTAGGGAATGGGAATAACATGTGAGCCTAAGTTGAGCTGTATTCCCGTTTGCAGTTCTGAGCAGTTTGCAGTTCTTCAACCTTGAGATGAAAAAACTAAGCTTGGAAATATTTTCCCAATATCAAGTCTACTTGTATTTATCTGTTGCTCAGGGTATAAAATTGTGTAAATTTCACACCTACTGATGAAGGCTAGGAGAAAAACTTGAAGGGCCATTAAAGAACAGGGACACTATACTGATCAAAAGCAGTTTTCACAAAGAATGGATACACACAATTCATCTATATTGCTGTACAGTTTTTCCAAGACACTTATGGTGTCCAATGCATAAATTCAGATGTGCACGGACCTCAGTAATACAGGTTTTGGTACAATCTGTTAAATAGTCTGACCTTGAAAACTTCACTTGTGAAGTTCGTACATGAACTTGTGATGCTCCATCAATTAACCACTATTATTTCAGTGTATACCTGTAGCATATCATATGTCATCAAGAGAAGTATGTGATGGCAGAATCTTTAATGGATTGGACTGCAGCCCTGAACTCAGTAATGGGGAAACAACTGGTTCCATCCTTGTCAAATAACACCCACCTCTCAGAAATGGAAAAAAATATTGTCATACATTTTGTAGAAATGTGCCATGATCCAATTTTGACTAAACTCTTTGTTGATGACATGAGAAATCCAAATAAAACATAAAAAACAGTAACTGGATTTACTAGGAATACTTTGAAAAGGATTAAAAGATAATATTCCAACCTCAAGCTTCATATGTCTTATACCAATTAAAGATTTGACATTCTATATTTTCCATAACAGTAGTTGATTTAGAGTTTGCTGGTCCTTGGATGATGAATTTTTACAATTTATTTGTATTCCTGAGGTCTGAAACATGACCCAGAAAGAGATTATGGTGCAATATTTATACAGATCCTATAAAATGAAACAGTTTCCTACCCCCTATACCCCATCACAAAACAAGGGGAACAAAGAAACTGGGCGGCTTCTAAAGGAATTTATTTGTAAATTTAAATGGATCAATAACCATGAGCTATAGGTAAGTTGGAAACTGTAGGGTGCAATTAATTATCTTAATTTCTCAGATATATTTTTCACCAACATAATGTTGCAGGAGAGTTGGATAATATTGGAGAAACAATCTCAGAATAATATGAGATGATGGGTGTCGAAATTCATCCTTCTGTGTGGATTTTACACAGAATGACCCAGTGGTAACAGCCAAATGGGGATCCTGGAAGTACCATTGTAATTATACCCGATTCATTTTGAACACGGATGATAAGATCGAGCATTAAAATGTAATGCTTTACATAGCCTGGACTGAATATAATGATATTGGGGCAGAGGGATAGGGCTTGTTCCTGTTACAGGAGAAAACAGTGAAGGACCATTTGTAAGACTGATGGAAAGCTATTTCACCAAAAGACTGGTTGTACAGGTCCCTTTACACCGGACAGACAGGTCAGATGAAAAATTGCCAGATACAGTTAAAAATAAGTAAACATAGCTAACTGTGAGGAAAAACTGCAAATATGTAGCTTTAATCCTTAATCGGAATGAAAAATGTGTTAAATAGCACAGAAATGATTAACTAAACTTTCCATATGTATGATTATTGTTTGAAATAATTTTTCCTTGTTCAACAATTTCCTGCCATTTCATTGTTGAAGAATTCAGTTTCTTCTGAAAAGCATGAAGCATGAGGTGAGGCATGTTTTAATAAGCACAACTACACATTACTTACTTCACTTGACTTGTGCAGGTTAACTGTGGAATTAAACGCGTGTTTCTGTGAATCACCAATCATCTGCTCTTGTTTACTGTTCACCAGCACTTTTAGTGAGTAGATTTGAGTTAAATATACTCAGTGTTTCCCTATGCCATTTCTTTAGTTTTTTTCCCCCACTTAAACATTTTTGTTTCTAGAAGCGAAAGTATGCTTTAGTCTTCATATGTGTAGGCTTACTTAAGTTGTGTGAAGGTAGTAATTGATATGATCTGTCTGCAAGCTTAATTGGTATTGGTTATTGGTAGTGAAATAAGTTAGACAATTTAAAAATATGCGACAGTTACGTTTAACGCTAATCAAAACAGGGATTCAAATTCATTGGTTTGTTTTCATTGGTACCTTCAGGATTAGCAAACTTCCAGAGTTACATGACCAGGTTCCTGAGAGAGCATTTTAATAGCTGATATTAGGCAATGCTTAGGCAACGTATTTCCATAACTGGTGCTCGAATATAAAGCTTAGGTCAGGCTGGGGTTGATTGTCTGATTTGTGTAGTACATTGTTACTTTGAAGAGTGAATTTTTTGCATCTCTCTGGATCGCACGCTTCCCTTTCTCATATTTCTTGCAGGAGAGAAAGAAGAAAATTGTCAGCATTTCATCATCAGCCAATATTTATGTCGTATCAATCAGTTTTTACCGTTATGTCTTGGTAAGTTAGCTAATACCATCGTCATACTTTACTAGATAGCGAACTTGAACAGTTCTACTCCATATAAAAACTAGGGCTGGCAACGTTAACGCGCACGATTAATTTGGAAACCATAACGCGTTAATTTTTTTTTTTACGCAAATTAATCATGTTACCAAGTCTGATGCCTACTTCCTCCCGTAATTCGAGCGCGGATGTTTACCTGGCTGAACTATGGAAAGGCATGGCAAACGCAGACAACACGATGACTCAGGAGACTTCCCCGGTGTGCTGAACGGCAAAATTCATTTTAAAAAGCTTCTAGGTGGAAGTTTAGATAAAATCAAAGTTGTGCACATATTGCATTCATGAAATTTCTTTACACTGTAGCACAACAAGTATGAAGTACCTTCTTTGGGCAAAGCACATCTTGCTGATGTCAGCAAAGATGCTAGCACGAAGACAGGATCAAGCCGTGTTCATCAAACTACAGCCAGGGCACGTCTGTCAACAAAGCGACAACAACTAAGCTAACCAATGCAATCGCGAAACAATTTACAGGCAAGCTGATTTCATTCCCAGACTTTTTTACTTGGCAAAGTAAGAGATTCTAATTCTTATTCAGAAATCATCAAAACTAAGCTGAGATGTTATAATAACAAAAACAAACAACAAAAAACAGATTCCTCCAATCAGTTTGTCATGCATTTCTTTATTCCAACACCACAGATGTATTTGGTTTATCTCCCCCAAAAATTACAAGTTAATACTAGTATTTTAAACTTGATTAATCATGATTAATCATGATTAATCACAGCCCATTATTAACTCAGCTTATTCACTCGATTAAAAATGTAATTGATTAACAGCAGTAATAAAAATTAATTTGTTCAGAGAACAGTCTTAGACATACTTGGCTGAGCTGGCTTGGGTTCCATGTGGTCAGGCTGTAGTCTTGAATGATGTTCAGAACCCGTTGTTGGCATTCGGCATTCCTGCCCAATCACGTCACAACATTGTGGTCCTGTACAGCCTCGTTCTAAAACTGCACAGTGAACACTTTGTTCTCAGTGTCAGACAGGGGCTTGACGTGAAAATTGCTGAGGGGACTCCTATCTTTCCGCTCTCTGTAGAGGTTCCAGAACCTCTCCAGGACATTTGTGTTTTTAAAACTGACCTTGAAGATGTCAGTCCGGCCAGGGACCCTCACCAGGCAGTTTAGGTTGGCTGGCCCAAAGCCCTTGCCTCTCTGCAGAACCGCCCTGCTGAACTCCAGACGGGTCATGCTGGTCACTCTCCGTTCATTGGGGGGTTGGGGATCACGCCGCCATGGTGGTCCGAGAAGTGCAAAGTGCACTGCCCTGGTGGAGTATGAGAGCGCTCATAGGCCTGGGGACAGGAGGAGCATGTATATTTGTGAAAATGAGGCACCAGAGGAGCTTACCCATGTGAATTGGGGGAGAGGCGCCACCGGCGCCGTGGAGGGAGAAATCCTCTATGATGGACCGCAGCTCCTCGCTGGATTTGTCCCTCCGGAGTTGGCTACGGTCCTCATCCCTAAGGGCACAGTTGAAATCCCCCACAACTACCAGCATAGAGGTGTGAAGAAGTGTTTTGAGTTTATTGAAAAAGAGGACCCCCTCGGCGACACTGGTGGGGCCGTACACATTGACCACCTGGAGTGGGGAACCCCCGACGTCCAAATGGACGACAAGGATTCGCCCACTCTCTGCCACTGTACTCAATGTTATTTTGAGATCTTGGTACCTGATCAATGTGCCAACCCCGTCCACTCGGACAATGTTAGAACCCAACCAGAGAGAGTCCCCCATTCTCCATTCCCCCCTCAGGCCATCATCCATGGAGCAGTAAGGAATACCATACTCCTGTAGTAAGATGATGTTGGAGGGGAGCTGTTGTAAAATGGAGAAAACTGTGTCTTTTGTTATTGTCTTTAATACTACGGGTGTTTAGGGTTGTGATGGTCATGGTCATGGTAAGGGTGTGATTGTTTGGTTGTGTCTTATGGTCCGGAATTGCTGATTGTGATCTCTCGACAGATTTTGTTTAATCTTTCGAGAACCGAATTGTTTTGGCGCCTACTCACCCCCTCCTGCAGTCCACTCACCTGTGTCTCCTGACTGCCCGGTGTGGTCCGTCCTGGAGAGGTGGGGTTAGTTGTACTCACCCCCGGGTCCTGTCTCAGTCCAGGAGGTCCAGAAGCCAGAGTCTGGAGCTGTCTGTAATTGTCATGAGCTGGTTTGGGGCTGTTATTTCTTTCTTCTTTCTGGTTATTTCCTGTTGTTGGAATCTGGGGTTGGGACGGTACTTTTAGGTTTGGGGGTTGTGTTAATTGCATATGTTTGCTTTTTATTTCCAATTGTGTGATTTTTGTTTGCTTTGCAGGTCTGGGGTTATTATGTGGCATTAGGTGGATTTGGTCCTGTCAGGGCTGTCTGTTGATGCTGATATATGGGTATGTTTCCCTTACCTCGGCTCGGGGTGGGTGCACAGGTGGCCAGGCACCAATCAGCCTATCTTTCTGCCTTGCCTGTCCCAGCCCAGCCCAGCCTTCACCTGTCAAACCTTATACATTTTCAAAGTACCATACAACAAAACTGTGATATGCACACACAGTCATATATAACTGTGTGTGTACAAAAAACAGCAGCAGCAGATTTTTTTGGCCAGTTTATAAGTCGGTTCTGTCCTGTTTTTTGTGTAATAATGAAACTATCCCTACCCTACAACTGTCAGGTAGTCTGTCTAGTCTTTCAAAGTCTTCGAAAACCGTCAGTACATCATCTGCTAAAATGTCCCAAAAGTTCAAATAATATTCTCGGGGAAGCCCATACACGCCTGGGGACTTATCCTTTTTAAATTTTTTAATGCATTTTTCCAACTCTAAAATGGTAAAATCCTGTGTTAAAAGTGCATTTACTTTTATAGATTTTTTTAATGAATTCTAAAACTTTTTTGTCACATTCTTGTCAGACTGTTTCTCTGCATATAAGCATCCATAAAACCCTTCTATTTCCTCCTTCATCCCTTCAGTATCTTTTATACTTCTGCCATCTTCTTTCTTGAGTTCTGTCATGGTATTTGCCTTGCTCACTATTTTCTTACAAAAGTATCTTGTGCACTTCTCCCCTTCCTCCCGCTCTCTTTCTTTGCTTCTCACAATCATCCCTTTGCTTTTATTTGCAGCAAAAAAGTCATTTCTTTTTTGTCCTCCTTTCATTTCTTCTGTAAAATCTATTCCTGATTGTTTTAAATTGAAATATTATTCCAGTCTTTTCTGCAGTCCCATCATGCATCTATTTTCTTTGTTTCTTGATCTTTCCTGCTCTTCAAAAAATGTCTTGGTCTTTTTTTTTTTCCCCACAATCTCCCACCAATGTGCGCGTGTACTGTAAAAGTCCTTTAAAGTTTGCCATTGGCTGAACTGCTCTCTATACTCTCTAACTATCTCTCTATCTTCTAGGAGGGAGAAGTTCAGCTTCCATAACCCTTGACCTACAGTCAGACCAGAGGATAGAGAAAGTGTGCATGAAAGCATAATGTGATCTGAAAAGAAAACGGGTTAATCTAGCATCAGTTGGCGGGCAGTCCCGATTTAAAAACATCCCCTCCTGCCATGAAAGGCATCCTCCCAAGCATGTGGGACTGCAATTTCTGCAATTATTCTAAAAGGTCATACCTATTGTGTTTGTCATTAAAACCATAAATATTCAGCAAGTTGAAATCCTTTCCCATGAATGTCAAATGTGTGAAAAGTGCCCGCCCGTCTATCACCACCGTGCTCCCTTTCATCAGCACCTGTGGGTTTTTTTTTTTTTTTTATCAAAATGGCCACTCCATCTGCTCTTTTGGCATTTCAACCACTACAGATGGAGGGTCCATGGGGCCACTTCTGCTCCCAGTTGTTGTAACTTTTTAAAAATGGTATGGCACATTCTTGCAATAAAAACACATCTGATGTAAAAGCACTAAAAAAGGATAAAATTGACTGATACCTCACTGCTCACCCCACTCTTCTCACATTTATTGTTGTGACAGTGAGGGCCATTGATTAAAAAATATAAAAGTGTAAGGCATGACATTTTGAAAGACTAAAAGTAGTTAAAAGCCTTTAAAATCACAATGACTGTGAATGGGGCTCTTCCTTCACCTTCATGGGGGAAAGGGAAGGAAGGTTCACTCCATCCCTCCTCTGGAACCTTTGGGCGAGCCCTCCAAGGTCCTTGGGAGTTGATTGCAATGCCAAATTCAAAAAAGAGACCTGGTTGGGTGAACTAGCAGGGAAGAGCCTGGACTCCTCACTGGACGAGCTGTCCAAGAGCAGACCAGGTCTCCCCTTCTTCTCTATGCCCCCCTGACCAGCAGGGGGTGACAGGTTCACTGCAGATCTCTTCCCACTTGCAGTGTGATTTGCCTGGGCGTCAGGGAGAGGGGCTGAACTGGTGTCTGTCTCATCGCTGTTCTCACTATGTCCATTCACTATCATAAGTGTCCCGTCTGTATTGTCCTTTACTTGTGTCATGTCTGTTTTGTCATTTTTCTTTTTCAATGTCTATGTCCTCTGTCTGCCTTAAACCATCTCCAAGAGTTAGCCCAGGGACAAGCCCCTCTCCCTCTTCCGCTTGACTTTCCTCCTCTCCAATCACAGGCTTTGGCGGGATATTTTAATTTCCCTCCAAAACTGTATTTTTCTCTCCGTTGTCTCCTTCCTTCTCTGTATGTTTATCTGCACGTTTTTTTGTTCTTAATTTGTTGGTAAAAGACTGCGGGCAATTTCTGAAGAGGTTGTCTGATTCTCCACACAGATTGCACTTTCTGCCATTGGGACACTCCTCAAAAGTGTGCCCAATTTCTCAGCATTTCCTACCAGTCCTACCTGCATTTCCTCCAGTCCTATACACAGTCAGGCAGGTCTCTGCCAGGTGCCCATGCTCCCCACACGTCCGGCAGAGTTTTTGGCTGACCTTGGTAGTGTATGTAGCCTCTGTTTTCTCCCAGGTCTATCACTGGAAGCCTTGCGGGTCTTCCCACTGCCTGATGGGAACCCGCCAAGCACAAATCCAGATACCATCCTCATCCCTCACCTTGGTAGCCTGACACGTAACAGTGCAATATCTATCCAGCAAAACACAAATATCTTTTGCATTGACCGATTCATTGAACATTCTAACAATGACAACTTTCGCAGCATTATCAGTCACTTTCTCCACATCGAAAGCAAAAAACTGGGCTTTAACATTTTCCAGCCTAGTCCAAAACTCTCTGAACACTGCTGCCCTCACAAAGCTTACATCAAATCCTTTGCCAAAAGGGAGCGTCAATACACAGTTTAAATCAGTTGGAGAGAAATGTAGGGTCCTCTGGAGAAAGTTTAGGGAAAAACCCAGCCTGGACATCCCCAGCAGCCTCCCCTTCTTCTCCTTAAGCAGGAAACGCACACTGTGGTGCCTCCGTATGCCAACACGAGCAGCTAACATGGTGGAGGTACCACACCCAATGTGAACAAACACAAACAGAAGAAAAATACCTACTTACCTTCAAATCCTGGTCTCAGTACCCAAAACCAGAAACAAAAAAAAAAGTTGCAATGAATTCCTGTAGGTACCCAGCTTGCAAGCTACAAGACAAAGTTGCAAAACGGAATACAAGGAATATATAAGGAATATCCCCGGAAGGGAGGAGAGAACAAAAGCTACAAAAGCTTGAACCTTCCCAGCACTGTCTTGGCAGGTATCACTTCTCAGCCTGTTGGCCAAGTGCTGCTACCTGATGACTGACCCCTAGGGGCCGCCAGCTTTGCGTATCGTGCATCTCCTGCGCACCAGAAACAACCAAGCACCTTTGTATAGCCCCGCCCACAAATGACCCCAAACAGCCAACCGCCATCGCCCCTGTCAGCACACAGCTTTGTTACCCACAACGTTGCCCCGTCCAGAAAAATGGGGCCTCCAAAAATAGCACAAACTCAGGCATGTCCTTCTTCACAGAAATCTTTAGTAAAATTTTATTAGGTTTTTGAATTTCACTATTTCGTTAAAATACATTTTCACTTAAAGACAGTTACACCACAAATTGCAAAGGAAATAACGAAACCATCACAGGACAACACAGGGAAAAAAAGGAAAATCCACCAAACTGGACCATCTCTTGAACAATCACTTTTAAAAACACAGACAGTGCAAAGAAAGATCATGTAGTCAGGCTTTTGGTTAATTCAACCCAAGGGGGTGGACTATATGACCAGTTGTTTCCAGTGATCCACCCCCATTTCTCTTTTGCCAGTCTCTCACTTTTATGAAAGTCCACCACAACGCTGTCTTGGAGGAGGTTTTGTATCCTTCTCCAGAGAGTGACAAGATCTACGATCTGTTTTTGGTAGACTTTGATGTTCCTCGTCTCCCACAGCACCTGCTTGATTGTGTTGATGATCCTCCACTGGTGCTGCAGCTCGATGGTTTTGCATCCCCCGGGAGGACCATAGAGGATGCTGTCAGCCATCAGGGATGAGAGCCCCGTCCGAGGGCCTTAGGGCGTATAGACCCTGGTAGAACTCCATGGCCACCTCGCAGACCTCGGCCTCTTCAAAAACCACCACACCTGTGCTGTTATAAAGAGAAGAGATGTTAGTTCTCTTTGACCGCGGCTTGCGGAAGAAGTACCTTGTGCATTTCTCATCCTCCTCGAGGCCCTGGAGTTTGGAGTGGAAAGTGTATTTTTCCCGCTCCTCCCGGTAGAGGGTGGAGAGGCTCTGCTTGCATGTGCTCAGCTCGCTGCTTACCTCCAGGCCCAGGCGTTGGAGGAGGCTGAGTCTCTGGAGGGCTGCGTTGTGATGGTCGAATGAGGCCCTCTTTTCTCTTGCCTTCCTCCGTCCGACTGCTTGGAAGTAGCCCCGCACACGCGCTTTTAACCATCTCCCACCACTCCACCGGGGAATCGAAAAGGGCCTTTAAAGTTGCCCACTCCAGGTAACGCCTCGAGAAGGAGAGACGCACCTGGGGGTCCTGGAGATGGCTGGTGTTCATTCTCCAAGGACCCCTTACTACTTTGGTAGACTTCTCCCAGACCAAGGACATGGTCACCGTGTGGTGGTCTAAGAAGTGCACTGCCCTGGTGGAGTATGAGTGCACTCTCAGGCCTGGGGACAGGAGGAGCATGACTATTCGTGAAAATGAGGCAGCAGAGGAGCTTACCCATGTGAATTGGGGGGGAGAGGCGCCACTGGCGTCGTGGAGGGAGAAATCCTCTCTGATGGACTGTAGCTCCTTGCTGGATTTATCCCTCCAGAGTCGGCTGCGGTCCTCATCCCTAAGGGCACAGTTGAAATCCCCCCCCCACGACTACCGGCCTAGGTGTGTGTAGAAATGGCCTGATTTTACTGAAAAGGAGGACCTTCTCTGTGACACTGGTGGGGCCGTACTCGTTGACCACCTGAAGTGGGGAACCCCTGACGTCCAAATCGACGACGAGGATTTGCCCACTCTCTGCCGCTGTACTCGATGTTATTCTGATATTTGGGTTCTTGGTCAACGTGCCGACCCCGTCCGCTCGGGCGATGTTGGAACCCGACCAGAGAGAGTCCCCCATTCTCCTTTCCTCCCTCAGGGCATCATCCATGGAGCGGTAGGGAATACCACACTCCTGGAGGAGGACGACGTCCGAGGGGAGTTTTTGCAAAATGGAGAAAACTGTGTGTCTTTTGGGATTTTCCTTAATGCTACGGGTGTTTAGTGTTGTGATGGTGATGGTCATGTTCTAAGTGTTATTGTTTAGTTGTTGTGTCTGATGAACCAGAGTTGCTGTGTGCAATGTCCCGACAGATTTGATTTAATCTGTCGAGGACTAAACTGTTTTGGCGCCTACTCACCCCCTCTTGTGGTCTGCTCACCTGTGTCTCCTGTCTGCCTGGCGTGGCCTGTCCTGGAGAGGGGGGTTAGTTGGACTTACCCCCGGGTCCCGTCTCAGTCCAGGAGGTCCGGAAGCCGGTGCCTGGAGCTGTTGCAGTTTTTCTTGTGTTGGTCTTGGGCCAGGAACTGGTCGATCAGCTGAGAATGGTGTTTGTAATTGGGTTGTGTTTTGTGATGTATTGGTGGGGGGTTTGTTGCTACTTTGCATTGTTGAGTTATGGGGTTGGGGGGGGAAATTAACATATGTTGTGTTAATTGGATAGATTGTTCTTCTATTTCTAATTGCGTGGTTTTTGATTGTTTTGCTGATCGGGGTTATTGTGTGGTTTTGCTATGGTCTGATTTGAACTGGCTGTTGGTGTGTGGGTGTGGTTCCCTTTTCTTTTTTTCTTTGTGACCTCTGTCCAGATGTGAGTATTTTCCAGGTCTGTGTCTGTTGATGAGGAGTCTGACTCTTCCACCATTATCGGGGTGTCAGAGTCAGGCTCCTCTTTGATAATTATTGGGAATGACTTTGATTGGGGTTTGTTAACTGGGGGGTCTTTGGTCTGGGGGGGTGGGGACTCCTATTTCTGAGGGTTCTTTGGGTGGGGAGAATTGTGACAGAGTGTCTGGTGAGTCGGGTTGAAGCTGGGGTTGTGATGTAATACTTGCTGCTGGTGCAGAGGGGGTTGGGGCATGAGCAGAGTGAGAGGGAGGTGCGGTGCTCCTGGCCCTGTTGGCGTACGAGAGGGGGCAATCTCTAAAGAGATGCCCCCTGGCCCCGCAGAGGTTGCAGGGCCTCGGGTCATGGCACACCCTGGTCTCGTGCTCGCCTCCACAGGTTTTGCACTTGACCATTGTGCAGGCTGTGGCTAAGTGGCCTAACTCGCTGCACTTCCTGCACAGCTTGGGCATGCCGTAATTGTTACGGCCATAGTCGCCGCTCTGGATCCTGTGTGCACATGTAGGGTTGCCTCCTTAAGTCCTGTATTAAGTGTGTTTTAAAATTTGCTATAATTAAATATAAATAATTATTTAGTAGTTAGCTGCAGAATATTTTGGTGATGGTAGGTATCCTTGGGCTTGAGATGGAGTCATGCAAAGGTGCACCTGTCCCTTTAAGTGTTTGGTTGGGTCTCATGGGAAGGGGGCGGAGTGATTGAGTGCCAGCAGGTATAAAGTTGGTGGAAGATGGTTGTCTCGTGGAGAAGCAGAAAGAAGAAAAGACCAGAGAACAGAGAGCGCTGGAATTTGTATGCCACCACCTGAAGACCAACGGTGGAAGAGAGACTGCAGCTAACTTTTAGGAAAAATCCAAAACTTTGAACAAAGGAAAACCACAGACTGAGCTGGCCTGTCAAAGTGGAAGGCTGCACGCTGGAGTTGGCCGAGGACCCGAGAGATACATCCTGAGGGGTTTGTGGCACCTGGACATGGTAAGCACCTTTGACTTTGTTGGCTGCCATCTCAAGTCCAGGATAAAACTTTGGGGCATATCTTTCAGGGGTCTAGGAGAGGTGTGCAGGGAATGTTAGGGCGTGGCATGGGAGGTTTACCCCTAGCAAACGAAGGCCTATAGTTGCGGTGGGCTCACAGCTGGCCACCTATGCCCTCTCGTAACAGTAATAGAACACCACACCCGTTGTTCCCCAGCGTGATGGTGCTGGGGATGTGGCTCACTCCACCTACAGCGGAGGGGTCAGGTTTCAGCTGCACTAACCACTTCCTAGCCCCGGTCCAGACTCCATCTTCATCCAGTACCCTCCCGGCGTCCGATTTAACAAGGCCATACCTGCCCAACCACACCGCAACATCGTGGTCCTGTACAGCCTCGTTATAAAAATGCACAGTGACCACTTTGTTTTCAGTGTCAGACAGGGGCTCGACGCAGAAATTACTGAGGGGACTCCTATCTTTCCCCTCTCTGTAGAGGTTCCAGAACCTCTCCAGGACATTAGCGTTTTTAAAACTGACCTCAAAGATGTCGGTCGGGCCAGGGACCTTCACCAGGCAGTTTAGGTCGGCCGGCACAAAGCCCATACCTCTCTGGAGAACCGCCCTACTAAACTCCAGACGGGTCATGCTGGTCACTCTCCGTTGGGGGGGGGGTTGGGGGTTACGCCGCCGTTCTGTCCGCCGGCCCCTCCGTCGTCCACTGGCCACACGGTGCCTGTCTCAGCTGCTACGTCGGCCCTGGTTCCAGATCTGGAGTCGGCGGTGGCGGCACCCTCATCTTCCTCCTCTCGGATCCATGTAAGGCGCACGACATTGTGGCAGTGCATCCCAGGGGTTGGACAGGATGGCATCTCCCTCTCTCTAAGTCCGGACTCGACCTGTTATGAGAGAGAAGAAAAACAGGGAACAGGAGAACACTGGACTGCACTCCGGCGAATGATGTTCCTTCTGGGAGGTCAGGACAAATGGCCTGAGGAGAGGGTAACTCTCAGAGGTGGCCTCTCCACAAGGGGCGGGTGGAACCTCTTCCTGGTGATGGATGTTGGTGTGGCTCTCGCCTTCCATCCTCAGTGGCTCCACCGGTCCTGGCCTCCACGCAGCCCGCTTCGTGCCTCGTCCTCCGGGTCGGTCTGGTGAACCTGCTGCGGGCAGGAGAAAAGAGGGGTGGAGGGGGGTTGAGGGACGTGCAGGCCCAGGTAGGTGGCGGGTAGAAGCCCGGAGAGAAAAACCCTTCCGGGTCGCCTTTCCGGGTGTTCTGCACTGCCCTCTGGTCTCCGGTCCTCGGCGTCCGCAGCAACAGTCCCGATCCCGGATGGCGCCTTGAAGACTTCTTGGCAGGGGTCTCGCCGGGTGCTGTCCTGTCTTCGGCAGGAGGGGCTTGGCAGGCCGCGGTCAAGGCACTGGTACCTGCTTCGCCCCAACTGCTGTCCGAGTCTGGCCTGGTCCGCTGATCTGGCAGCTCGACTGCAGCCGCGGTCAAGCCACTGGTACTGCAGTCTCACCACCAGATCCTCCGACAGAGAGAGGGAGAGATGAAGAGAGACAGGCAAAAGAAAGAGCACGAGCTCTGGCTAAATCCACCACCCACAAATCTCTTGTCCCACACTAGATGGCAGTGTGGGGCAAAGATTTGTGCGCTATGAAGAGAAACCCGAGCACTTGTCCTACCTGCTGCCAGGCAGCTGGCCCCTTTCCTGATTATTTAGGAACAACCAGGAACAACCAAGCACCTTTGCGTAGCCCCACCCCCAAATGACCCCCAAACAGCCAACCGCCGTGGCCCCTGTCAGCACACAGCTCTTCCTTTGTTACCCGCAATGTCACCCCGTCCGGAAGAACAGGGCCTCCAAAAATAGCACAAACTCAGGCATGTCCCTCTCCATGGAAATCTTTAGTAAAATGTCTTTTATTAGGTTTTTTAAATCAACATTACATAAGAAATATATTTTTTTCCTTTAAAAAAAGTTACACAAAACCAGAGAGAAAAAGACAATCAACAACGGCAATTTTCCAAACTGAACAAATAAAAGGTACAAATGAAAAAACAGTCTACCAAAAACAAAGAAAAAAGGAATTTTAATAAAATAGTCTGTGTCTTAAACCATCACTTTTTAAAAAAAAAACAGGTTAAAAGTAAAATCATGTGCTCGGGTTTTCGGAGGATTCAGCCAGGGGGGCAGACTATATGATCAGTTCTTTCCAGTGGTCCACCCCCCATTTCTCCTTTGCCAGTCTCTCATTCTTACGAAAGTCCACCGCAACGCTGTCTTGGAGGAGGTTTTGAATCCTCCTCCGGAGAGTGACCAGATCTACATTTTGTTGTTGGTAGACCTTGATGTTCCTCGTCTCCCATAGCACCTGCTTGATGGTGTTGATGATCCTCCACTGGCGCTGCAGCTCGATGGTCTTGCATCCCCCGGGCGGGCCGTAGAGGACGCTGTCAGATGTCAGGGAGGACCTCGGCAGGAGCCTGTTCAGGGAGACAGAGGACACAAGGCCCCAGACCCGTCTGGCCATGGAGCAGACCCAAAACACGTGGTGTACGTGCTCCGAGTCAGTGCATCCGTGGGGGCAGTTCTCCGTCAGGGCCAGGTGCCGCCTGTACATAAAAGACCTAGTAGGGAGACATATGTGAGCGGACATCCATGATATGTCTGTTTGTCTGTTTGTGATGCATTTATGATTTATGTTTGACCAGACTGTTTTCGGGTCCAGGGCCGGACCACCCCTCGGGAGAGAGACAGTCTCTTTGGATTTTAAAAAGGACATTATGTCTCTGTATCTCCACGAGGTCAATCCGGCCCCGGGCAATCCCGTCCCGAGAGCGAAAGCCCTCAACGCTCCGTAGACGTAACGGGGGTCCCAGCTGTATGGCATTCTGTGGTCCAGCACACCCAGGCCCATAGTCCTCAAGAAAGGACGTCTGGTCGGGGCCGATCACCGTTGTTATCAGGTCTTGGAACCTCCTCATCAGCACTTTCGACATGATCTTATAGTCGACCGAGAGGAGGTTGATCGTCCTTCAGGTCCCCCTTCTTTGGGACAAGAGCTACTAAGCTCTGTCGCAGTGAGGCGCCTAACCGCCCCTCCCCGTACGCAGCCCCGAAGACCTCCGCCACATCGTCCTTCAGGATATCCCAAAAAGCCTGGTAGAATTTGGCTGGGATCCCGTCAGGACCGGGAGCTTTGTGTTGGTTTAAGGAGCGCACAGCCCACGTAAGCTCCTCCGTGCTCAGCTCCTCCTCAATAGTGGATTCGTCCAGGAAGGTGTCCATGAGAGCCCCGTCCGAGGGCCTTAGGGCGTATAGACCCTGGTAGAACTCCCTGGCCGCCTCCCGGACCTCGGCCTCTTCAGACACCACCACACCTGTGCTGTTATAAAGAGAAGAGATGTTAGTTCTCTTTGACCGTGCCTTGCGGAAGAAGTACCTTGTGCATTTCTCGTCCTCCTCGAGGCCCTGGAGTTTGGAGTGGAAAGTGTATTTTTCCCGCTCCTCCCGGTAGAGGGTGGAGAGGCTCTGATTACATGTGCTCAGCTCGCTGCTTACCTCCAGGCCCAGGCGTTGGAGGAGGCTGAGTCTCTGGAGGGCCGCGTTGTGATGGTCGAAACAGACCCTCTTTTCTCTTGCCTTCCTCCGCTCGACTGCCTGGAAGTAGCCCCGCACACGCGCTTTTACCATCTCCCACCACTCCACCGGGGAATTGAATAGGGGCTTAAGGTTGCCCACTCCAGGTAACGCCTCGAGAAGGAGAGACGCACCTGGGGGTCCTGGAGATGGCTGGTGTTCGTTCTCCAAGGGCCCCTCAGTACTTTAATAGGCTTCTCCCAGACCAAGGACATGGTCACTGTGTGGTGGTCCAAGAAGTGCACTGCCCTGGTGGAGTATGAGTGCACTCTCAGGCCTGGGGACAGGAGGAGCTTACCCATGTGAATTGGGGGGGAGAGGCGCCACCAGCGTCGTGGAGGGAGAAATCCTCTATGATGGACCGCAGCTCCTCGCTGGATTTGTCCCTCCGGGGTCAGCTGCGGTCATCATCCCTGAGGGCACAGTTGAAATCCCCCCCCACAAAAACCGGCATAGACGTGTGGAGATATGGTCCGAGTTTATTGAATAGGAGGACCCTCTCGGCGACACCGGTGGGGCCGTACACGTTGACCACCCGGAGTGGGGAACCCCCGACGTCCAAGTCGACGACAAGGATTCGCCCACTCTCTGCCGCTGTACTCGATGTTATTCTGATATTTGGGTTCTTGGTCAATGTGCCGACCCCGTCCGCTCGGGCGATGTTGGAACCTGACCAGAGAGAGTCCCCCATTCTCCATTCCTCCCTCAGGGCGTCATCCATGGAGCGGTAGGGAATACCACACTCCTGGAGGAGGATGACGTCCGAGGGGAGTTGTTGCAAAATGGAGAAAACTGTGTGTCTTTCGGAATTTTCCTTGATACTACGGGTGTTTAGGGTTGTGATGGTGATCGTCATGGTAGAGTATTATTGTTGGTTGTTTTGGCGCCTACTCACCCCCTCTTGTGGTCCGCTCACCTGTGTCACCTGTCTGCCTGGCGTGGCCCGTCCTGGAGAGGGGGGGTTTGTTGGACTTACCCCCGAGTCCCGTCTCAGTCCAGGAGGTCTGGGAGCCGGTGCCTGGAGCTGTTGCAGTTGTTCTTGTGTTGGTCTGGGGCCAGGAACTGGTCGGTCAGCTGAGAGGGGTTTTTTTAATTGGGTTGTGTTTTGTGATGTGTTGGTGGAGGGTTTTTTGCTATTTCCGATTGTTGAGTTATGGGGTCGGGGGGGGAATATTGGCTTCAACTTCTGTTGTTGTATTAAGTGGATAGATTGATCTTATGTTTCTAATTGCATGGTTTTGGTTTGTTTTGCTGGTCTGGGGTTATTGCGTGGTTGTGCTGTGGTCCTATTTGTACTGGCTGCTGGTGTGTGAGTGTGGTTCCCTTTCCTTTTTTTCCTAGTGACCTCTGTCCAGTTGTGAGTGTTTTCTAGGTCTGTGTCTGTTGATGAGGAGTCTGACTCTTCCACCATGATCGGGGTGTCAGAGTCAGGCTCCTCTTTGATGGTTATTGGGGGTGACTTGGATTGGGGTTTGTTGGCTGGGGGGTCTTTGGTCTGGGGGTCGGGACTCCTATTTCTGAGTGTTCTTCGTGAGGGGAGAATAGTGATGGGGTGTCTTGTAAGTCGGGTTGAAGCTGGGGTTGTGACATTATAGTTGCTGCTGGTGCAGAGGGGGTTGGGGCATGGGTAGAGTGAGTGGGGGGTGCAGTGCTCCTGGCCCTGTTGGCGTACGAGAGGGGGCAATCTCTAAAGAGATGCCCCCTGGCCCCGCAGAGGTTGCAGGGCCTCGGGTCACGGCACACCCTGGTCTCGTGCTCACCTCCGCAGGTTTTGCACTTGACCACTGTGCAGGCTGCGGCTAAGTGGCCTAACTCGCCGCATTTCCTGCACAGCTTGGGCATGCCGTAATAGAACACCACACCCCTATTGTTCCCCAGCGTGATGGTGCTGGGGATGTGGCTCACTCCGCCTGCAGCGGAGGGGTCGGGTTTCAGCTGCACTAACCACTTCCTAGCCCCGGTCCAGACACCGTCTTCATCCAGTACCCTCCTGGCGTCGGATTTAACGAGACCATACCTGCCCAACCACGTCGCAACATCGTGGTCCTGCACAGCCTCGTTATAAAACTGCACAGTGACCACTTTGTTTTCAGTGTCAGACAGGGGCTCGACGCAGAAATTACTGAGGGGACTCCTATCTTTCCCCTCTCTGTAGAGGTTCCAGAACCTCTCCAGGACATTAGCGTTTTTGAAACTGACCTCAAAGATGTCGGTCGGGCCAGGGACCTTCACCAGGCAGTTTAGGTCGGCCGGCACAAAGCCCATACCTCTCTGGAGAACCACCCTACTAAACTCCAGACGGGTCATGCTGGTCACTCTCTGTTCCGTCAGGGGGGGGTTGGGGGTGTCGCCACTGTTCTGTCCGCCGGTTCTTCCGTCGTCCACTGGCCGCACGGTGCCCATCTCGGCTGCTCCGTCGGCCCTGGTTCCGGATCTGGAGTCGGCGGTGGCGGTGCCCTCATCTTCCTCCCCCCGGATCCATGTCAGGCGCACGGCGTTGTGGCGGCGCATCCCAGGGGTCGGATGGGATGCCATCTCCCTCTCTCTAGGTCCGGACTCGACCTGTTAAGAGAAAGGAGAAACACAAAACAGGGAACAGGAGACAATGGACAGCACTCCAGCGAATGGTGTTCCTTCCGGGAGGTCAGGACGGACAGCCTGAGGAGAGGGTCACGAAGAGGTGGCCTCTCCACAGGGGCGGGTGGAACCCCTTCCTGGGTGGTGGCGATGGACGTTGTTGTGACTCTCGCCTTCCGTCCTCAGTGGCTCCACCGGTCCCGGCCTCCACGCAGCCCGCTTTGCGCCTCGTCCTCCGGGTCGGTCTGGTGAAACCTGCTGCGGGCAGGAGAAAAGAGGGGTGGAGGGGGGTTGAGGGACATGCAGGCCCAGGTAGATGCCGGGTAGAAGCCCGGAGAGGAAACCCTTCCGGGTGTTCCGCACTCCCCTCTGGTCTGCGGTCGTCGGCGTCCGCAGCAGCAGTCCCGATCCCGGATGGCGCCTTGAAGTCTTCTTGGCAGGGGTCTCGCCGGGTGCTATCCTGTCTTCGGCAGGAGGGGCTAGGCAGGCCGGTCAATCCACTGGTACCTGCTTCGCCCCAACTGCTGTTCGAGTCCGGCCTGGTCCGCCGATCTGGCAGGTCGACTGCAGCCGCGGTCAAGCCAAACAGCCAACCGCCGTGGCCCCCGTCAGCACACAGCTCTTCCTTTGTCACCCGCAACGTCACCCCGTCCGGAAGAACGGGGCCTCCAAAAATAGCACAAACTCAGGCATGTCCCTCTCCACAGAAATCTTTAGTAAAAGGCGAAAGATTTGTGCGTTATGAAGAGAAACCCGAGCATATGTGTCCTACCTGCCGCCAGGCAGCTGGCCCCTTTCCTGAGCCTGGCTGACAAGCTCGGGGTGGGTGCACGGGTGGCCAGGCCCCAACCTGCCCTGCCCTGCCCTGCCCTGGCAAACCTCATACGTTTTCAAAGTACCCTACAACGAAACAGCGATACGCACACACAGTCACATACTGCTCATCACTGTGCTTGTACAGCAGCAACTGAGACAACGGCAGCAACAGCAACAACAGTGACAATGATGACAACGGCAACAACAGTGGCAACAGCAACAACAGTGACAACGACGGCAGCAACCACAACAGTGACAACGGCGGCAACAACAACGGCAACAGCAACCACAGTGAAAACAATGACGGCAACAGCAAACACAGTGACAACAGCGGCAGCGGCAGCAAGAAGGAGGCACGAGCAAGACGCCCCTTTCCCTTTCCTATCGCACGGCTACAAAGACCGCTTGGTTTTGCACAAAAACGGAGAATGGTGCACCGTTCCCGGAGGCGCTGCAATACCGGGTCGATGCGTGGAGCGGACGGAGCAAGCTCCTCTTCCGACTCCCTGTTTGAAAAATCCGTTTAATATTTAGTCCCCCGATGGGAGACGTATTGTAAAAAAAAAAAAAAAAAAGCGGGAAAACGGAAAAATTCGAAAAAGGCTTCATTCTCTATTTCACTATTCAGTTCATAATAATTCCTTGAAATTGTACAAATCTAACATGCATGGTAATGCTGAAACAAAGTTGTGATTTTTATTTAGGCACACCTTTTCATTTTGTTATTTAATTATGTATTCATTTGATGCTCTTTTCTCATTGTCACATGTTTTAAGTTTAAATTTACCGTTTACATGCAGTATACCCCTCTCATTCAATGTTGAAAAAATATTGCGGTATGAATTCAAACAGATATTGTCCATTTTTCTTCAGATGTCATTGGCATTGTTTCACTTTTAAAAGTATACATTCATGTTGTTTTCGTTTACTTTCCATTTTTAGAAACTTTAAAAGCAGTCTATGTTTAGCATCCTAAGAATGTTACAATATCAACTTATCTCGACTTGTCCGTTATAAGGTCATGTTTTAACTATGGTTACTTACCATTTGAATTCGGTCCTTCAAATCAAAATTCAGTTTAAGCTTGATCCAACACAGATAGAATCTGGTTCTTCCTGGTTTAACAGTGTGAAATACAGTTTTACTGCTGCTGTTATGTGTCAAAGTAATAATTCCCCAAATCTCGCTGCAGAGTGTAGTGGAACGAACACAAATAAACATCCGTCGTATTGTCGTTAAAATGTTTTTTTCTTCTGATTAGCCAGATTATATGCAGGAGTATCCAGTTGAGCGTCTCAAACTCGTCTCATAACGCACCGGAACTAATTTCTGACGGTAAGAACGTCACACAACATATCAATATGCTCTGCGCTGTAACAAAATAGTGCCAGTAACAAAAAGTTGTATGTGGCCTTTTTTTTGTTTTTGCTGATCTGGAAAATGATCTTGTCATGATTCAAACCGTGATACGAACCGAACTGTGAGTTTTGTGATCTTTTCCACCCCTGCTTTCCAGGTACCAGGGGGTCCTCCGGTTACGACAGTCTCGAGTTACGTCGTTTCCTGGTTACGACTCACTCCGATAAATTACTTAAAAAACCTAGTCTTGACCTAAGGGGTTTGGTTCGTAAATACGACCACAGAAATAAAGATAAGAAATTGATCGCTCTCTTTTTTATTACTGTTTCATTTATTTACTGTATTTTATATGTCCTTTATGTGTTGTGTGTACGGTGTGAGTGACTTAAGGTGTTAACTTAGGTATAATTTAGGTATAAATTCCGACTTACGTCGAAAATCGACTTAAGACAAGTCGTAGGAAGGGAACTCGTTTGTAAGTCGAGGACCCCCTGTAATTGTTTTGTTTAAAAAGGCACAGGATATTTCACACATTTTAAAAATTCAGCCACATTCATCTCTATAGTTTTCGATATTTTTCTGGGTTTCTCAGACTACGTCCGTTCTAAAACTCCCACTCCTACACAGAATTACAAACCTATACCTGAGTCCCTTAACACAGCATTTCTAAAACTCCTTTGTGCAAGGGCCCTGTCATGTCCCAGTTTGTAAGGCCTACCCCGCCTGCCCTATCTTACAAATATAAAACCCACACATGTACATTAACGATTGATTCATTGATTTTATACAGATAGATGGATTTTTATTTATTTCTATAACAATATTATATTGTTAAAAAGTTTTTAACCTCCTCGTTCTTTAAAGGTATTCTCAATACCATCAACACTGATTTTGGTTTACATAAGTACTATTAACGGTTCGCTGCTTTCCACTGCATGTTAATCATATTGACTGGGCTCCAGAGAACAGGTGAAAAGTAGTTTGAATAGAGATTCTCTGGTTAGCTGAACATTCATTGAGGAATGATGCCATTGTTAGTTTCTCGTTTCGCTTAAATTGTTTTAAGCACTTTGGGGTTATAGTTCAACTTCTCCTTAAGGTACGCGTGTTTAGTCCCCAAATGACTGCGCAGTTTGGAAGGCTTCATTTCCTCGTTGCTAAACACAGCCCGGCAAATGACACAGACGGGCTTTGAAGGGAATCCGCCGTTTGACAGAAAACCAAATTTAACATCGGTCGGGGTAATTTTGAGTAAATGCTTTATATTTTTTGTCTCTGGCTCCTCGTTTGTATCACTCGTTTTGGTGGATGTTTTAAATAGTGAAGCGCGGTGACCTGGTGACATAAAAGCTCCAGAGACAGTTTGGATTTCATAGTTGATCTAATAAATGAACGGCTGTGTGCTGCGGACCGGCGGCGGTCCACAACCCATAGTTTGAGTTACCACTTTCTGAACAGATACCTACACCTCTCCCGTGACCCACACGTTACTTTTTTGAAACTACAAAGAAAAATGATTATTATATGACTTACGTAACATGTACATTGTCCAGCTGAAATTGTCAGGACCTGGATTAAATCTGACCTCTTAGTGATCGATAATATGCTAACGTCACAATTGCTAGGTTGACATCTGCGCTTCTTCCTGGCCATTACACACCCAACTATCCAAGATACCGTTATCTGTCTAATACAGGAATAGCAACTGTCAGCTGGCGATCAGGAAACGTGTGAGATAAAGTAACTGCCAACGAGCTAACCAGTGTTAAACTTACATCATGGCGTTTTCAGTTGCATATATATCTCGGTTTACAGTTATCTCGATAATAATTAAAATCAGCTTGAAAGTCTTCAGGTAAGCACAAGCCCTTATTGAACCCGCAATAAGCCCATGTTTGATCCTCTGCTCGACTGGGCCGCTATTGGGCCCAACAGGGCTTATAGTTATGGCCAGGAGCAGATCACCAGTGGGGGAAAAGGGTATACAGGGCCCAAGGGTTACCATTAAAAACAGCACTACATATTTTCATATTAATATTCTTTTCTAAACACATTGTGTGTAGGAACTAATCAATGTCTGTAGGCATACTTATGCAGTGTTTTCACCAGTAATATAGCTGCACAAATTATCCATTTTGATAAATACTGTTACATCTCTTCAGTAAAAGAAAAACACTGTGTTGCAAGGTTGTAATCATGGACCCAGAGGAAAGAGTAACAGCTGATAGTCTATCATCTTACAGAAAAAGACAATATACCAATGATAGGAAAATGAAATAGAAACTAAACAATATTTATTTTAAAAATCAATATGTACTGTATGTTTTAAAAAGTGACAAATTCATACACATTACATAAAGAACAAGATAATTGTTATGATATTGTGATATAAGGACTGTGTGAATGAGTGTGTATCTGTATGTGTTTCAATTAAAGTGATTATTTGTTCATTCCAATCGATAAAAAAATATTATTATTATTATTAGGCTATTATGTATCTTTAACTGACATGAAACAATGTACAGATCAAACAAACATGTTATTTAAAACTCTTTAAAAACACTAAAACAGATTTTTTGGCTGGTTTTGCCCTACGTGGCAAGCAAGTCTTTCCTTGCATTCACCGCATCTGTCTTTGGTGTTGCAGAGTCAGAGTTTTGGCACAATTTCTATGAGTCCTGTGGCACTAGATTAATTCCCCCTCTTCTTACAGCATTTGTGAAAATAATAATACATCATGACACAATATAACAATTATATGGACAGGGATAAGGTCCTATTTTCAAGAAATAAGATCAATTTCAAAACATAAGTAGGTCATTTGGTTTTAAAAGTAGTCCTATTACCCCACAGTCTTGACATGGTTAATTAAATACTGTGTTTGTCCCAAAGTATTACATTCTCGACTAAAATAATAATTACATTCCACTGATAGGACTGTCTCATGCACAAATCAATCACATTGATTTAAGTTGATAAAGGGTGGCAGACAGTATCACGAACAGGTGGTACTAACAACAAATAATTTTTTGAATACAAAAAAAAAATTAAAAGTATGGCTACTGATGGTGGACAGTAGACACTAAATCTCACATAACTGCAAAACATTCTATTTGTTTAAAATGTTTTTTTTTTTTTTTTTTTTTATCCATGCCTCAAAGGAAGTACTTGTAGAACAGCCATGCCTCCTTCTGAAGCTTTGACAAGGTTAGCACCAATACCTGATGACTGCCTGGTTTTGGTCAAGCGTGGTGTCCTCAAGAAAACTACCACCCCACATGTGGCCACCCCAACATCACATAATGCAGTTGTCCAACCACTTCCCTCTAAAAGTTCTCTGATTGTGAACAGGGCCATCTCTATGTTTAATCCACCGAGCAAAATCACAAACTCTTTCTCTCCATAAAATTCTGAAAAGCTCCACTAAACCATTTTTGCAAGGGTATATAGTGGCTTGACCAGGATCGAGGTGTTCTATATTTTGTTTTAGTACATCCATGCCATGTTTTATAATTGCAAAACTGGCTGCTTTCTCATCAAAAAGAGGTAGAAGTGAGTTTATAGCAGGTGGGTATCAGGAAGTGAGGCATGGTATGCTGCCCAAGAGATATAATTCCCCCTATCTAATATATCCCTTTGTAGAAGCAGGGTTGCATGGTCAGTCCACTTTTCTTCATCTTTTATTGCATTGCTAAGTTTACCCTTGATACTGGCTTGCACTTCAAGCACTGTGATAGCTTTCAGATTGGAAGTAACAACGACAATTGTTGTGCATATCTGTTTGCTTTTTATCAATTGAATTTTACTCTCTACACTGTTTGAAAAGGTTGGAAATTGGAACATACTTATTCCAGTGCCATGGAAAGAGCCCTGAGCTGTGGTTGATGAAGGATTATGGTCTATAGTATCCAGTACTCCAACAGTGAAAAGACCTTTCCTTAGGAAAGCAGGGCAGACCTGGTCTGGTTTCATGTACTGCCAGCAAGATTAGTTTCGACTTCAAGTACACGTTTGTAGTTGACACTGATTCCCAAAGTGTTGAGGGAATTCACCATATTCTTGCTTCTTGTCTGTGTGTGAACCTGAAAGCCAACATAAAGAGGAAGAGGAGGCTCATCAAGCCTTGATGGCAATGCTTCACTGGTATTCACTGATTTTTTTTTGGTATTGAAAATATAAGCTGAGAAATAGTTAGGCTGCCTGAAAAATGTCGCTATCTTGACAAGTGACATTCAGTTGCATGGAAACTAGCACCTTCAAACTGGGTGGGACAGAATCATTCTGACAGCTCTGTAGGAAGTGACCATGAATTTGATCTTTACAGTCAAACATATCTTTGCAAATTAATTTGACGAATTTTGCCATTGCAACTGCCTCTTTTACCATAGTCATGTACCATTTTGTTTTCTGTCAGCACAGTCTATATTCCATCTTTGAACACAAGTGATTTGTGTTTCCACACGATTGGTCCTGACATCCATCAAATGTCCCAAAATGTGTAATTTAAGTGTTTTGTTGACTGATTTGTTAACATCAAGTTGACTTAGCCAACTTTCATACAAACTACAGAATTCTGAGACTTTCAATATGTATGTTCCCCCTTCCAAATTGCTTTCAATGTATGACACCAATTCAAGCAAAGACCAAGGCCTCAACACATTTTTCAGTTTCCTTTGAATCTCTATTTTTCTCAGACCTTTGGATACTCCGATATGTGTTTTTGTATTTAACAAGACACTCAAAATGGTTTTTAGCTTCAATTTTTTAAAATGTGTGAAATATCCTGTGCCTTTTTAAACAAAACAATTACAGGGGGTCCTTGACTTACAAACGAGTTCCGTTCCTACGACTTGTCGTAACTCGATTTTTGACGTAAATCGGAATTTATACCTAAATTATACCTAAGTTAACACCTTAAGTCACTCACACTGTACACACAAATACAGTAATGAAATGAAACAGTAATAAAAAAAGAGAGAGATCAATTTCTTATCTTTATTTCTGTGGTCGTATTTACGAACCAAACCCCTTAGGTCGAAACTAGGTTTTTTAAGTGCTACACTGCCTACAGTGACGTTAACAATAATCATCATATCTCATGTCACTGAACAGCATAATCAAACGCTAACCAAAGAATTCTCTAACCTAACTAGCTACTTTGTACTCTTTGAGTCAAAGTTTGTGCTGTATCACCAAGGGTGAATGCTGCCTTGCTAGGCGCTAGTACTGCCATCTTGCAAAGATTCTGACAAATTACGCCTTTCATCCTCTTAACACAAGGCCTTTAACCAAAAAGTACAGAACGTCAAAAAATTCTGATACTGTACTGTTTTTAAAAAAGTAGTACTGAAAAACTACCAAAGTTTCGGTATACCGTGCAACACTAATGTATAGCCTACATAATTTTTAGAATGAACAACTGTAAATCTAAGTCTAAAATATTGACTTGCAATCTGTTCATGTTGTGCACCTCCAACTCAGTTTAATGATTAGGCAGATGCAACACTGGATCTATCATCTGGAGACAAGAGTTTAATAAATGCCCATGACACTTTAACAGCATACATTTAAAAGTGCAAAAACCTTTCAACGAGAATCCATCCAAAAAAGATAAGTTGATTAAGGTCCTCAATTCCCGATCCATTGTACTGCAGTTGCCACTGTTGGTAGACAGCTCTGCACAGTGTTTGAGAAAGTGTATTAGAATTACAAAGGGATGTTACCGCATCCGACCAGGGCCAAATGACGCCTCCTATTAATGACCTGTTGCCTGCCATCTGGGGAACGTAGGGTTCCCCATTACCATATATGAGCCGTTACATGCTCATGTATTTGCCTTAAACTGTATAAATGTTGACCACACAATGTAATCTTTGAACATTTTGCTCCATGCTTGTGTTCCCTGTGTAAGTAAAGTATTGGTATTCAATTGCAAACATGGGATCCATCTCTCATATGAACATTTCAGCAATACATAATCTTTTGATTGTCATTCATTGGTTCATCTCACAGTTTTTGCTAACAATTTTGTTTTTATACCACTTTCTCAATTTACCTTTCAGACAAGCATCCATTAGGGAAGACACCTCAGTCTGACTAGCTTTTAGCCAATTTTTTTTGTGTGTAAAGCTATATAAAATGTATGTAAGATTATTTTAAGGGTTATGTTGGGCAAATCCTCATTATTACTGTATATACTATATAAGGAAGAGACAGAAATGCCAAAGCAATACAAAAGGTCAAATCATGTCACTTTTTATTATTCTTGGGCCTTTTTTGGTGGCCATCTTGGATTTTCCCTTTGAAAATACCATTGATTGGTCTGAAATTATGGGCATCCCTTCTGAGATGGTGAGATACATCCTAAAGAGTGTCTGTGCCAACTTTGGTGCCTCTATCCACCGCGTAAACAGTTGGTCCTTTTATTCCCCCACTATAAAGAAATGTCAGGCTGCAGTCTACATGAAATCCAGAAGGATCATAGGGTCTACATTTCAACACATACAAGCAGTACACAAACATAACTTGCATTTTCTCAAAATAAACACCTCAGCTGTCGTTGGTATGACCCTGGCCGTCTAGGGGTATGGGTAAGGGAGCGTAACATGTAGTCGGGATGAAAAAGAAAGAAAATAACCGCAGTGAAACGGGCAGGGGGAACAACCACACAATATACGAGTACGGTGAAGAGTGTTTATTACGTGATTAGGTGAAGAGGGTGCAAAAGTGACAACAATATTTACAATATGTACAGTATATATATATATATATATATATATATATATATATACACACACACAGACAGACACACGACTGAGGGGTCGGAACTGTGAGTGGCGCCAAAGGAATGAAAAGAACAAAACCAAATGTATCTAGCTAAAACGAAAACAGGTTAACTAGCTACAACCGCAAAACAAAACCTACCTAACTACTCTATCTAACAAACCGAAGATACAATGGTTGGCACTCACTCCTACCCTAGTGCGTCTATACATTAACATACCCCTGCGTGCGGTGTATAGGGGCCCCTATCTAACCTGTTCCTAGCCCTAGCCCCAACATTTCATTGGTCAACAGTTACTTCAGTGTCCTTTAGCTACTTCTTTTTAATGAGTCTTCTGTTCTTGCAAAAAGTTATTTTCCTCACCAGACGATGGCAATCTGCCCGATTTCAGTTACTCCCCAACACAATCTTCTACGATTACAAACAGTTCTTCTTTCTACTCCGAAGGACATCTTATTCTCATGGGAATGCTCAACAACCTAGAGAGTTGTTACCTCTTTATGCACGCACGCTCACACACACACATTCTTCTTTACTTAGGAGGACTGGAAATTTCCACACCACCTGACTATTACACAGAAATTACAGTTACCTCACATTCAATATCTCTATACATTTTATATACATAACCCCTTGCAACTATAATTTCTCTAACAGCACTCTCTTGGCATTGTGACTTTTACCCAACCATTGCTATTTTGCAATAACTGTTCCTAACTGGGCAACCTTACTTTATGACAAGTTAAAAATTACCAATGAAAACAATTTAACGGCCAGCAAAAATAACCCACAACAGGCATAGCAGTCACAACAGGAACAGGATAATCAACTTGGTGTTTAATGTAGTCCAATTATGAGGAAATTAAAACATAAAAATATTTTATTAACAATGACTGTAAATGGCGGCAGTCTTTATGGTTGGGCTACTTAAAGTTCCTCTTGTCTGTGTCAATTTGGGGTTCATTCTTATACATTTGGGGGAGGGTGTACGCTATTTGGTCAGTTCTGAATAACAATGACAGTGTCATTATGAGCTTCTGACCCAGTTCGGACAGTAGCTCCGTACGATCGTGAGGACAACTGAAAATGTGCGAGACAGCGCTCAGCAATGTTGCCAATTTAGTGACTTTGTGTCTAACTTTAGCGACTTTTTGACCTTCCCTAGCAACTACAAATCTTATCTAGCGACTAGTGACAAATTTGGCGACTTTGCAACCAGATGTTCAAAGGAAATATTCCATCTGGTGTCATTTGTTAGATGCTCTTATCCAGAGTGAGGATTAGTAAATTAATATCTAGAGAGGGGGACCAAATAAAACTGATGATTCTAACGTTACTTTAAGTTACAAGTTAGCTAGATGTCGTCCTGTCTTTCATCTTGTATCTCCAATAGCAAGTTTCAGCAAGTGTAGTGACACCTAGATTGCTCTTAAGGTTTAGTTTATGTAATTCATTGGCCGACATGGAATTGTATAGCCGGCAAGATAGGCATGTTTAGTAAATTGGTATAATGGCAATCACAGCAACCTAAATTTAGGTTGCAATAGTCCAGATGGGACAGAACCATTGCTTGGACCAGAAGCTGAGTAGAGCAGGTGGTGAGAAAAGGGCAGATTCTCTCTCATATGAAGGTCTATCAGGCCTGGACAGAAGTGGTGTTCCCCATGTGTAAATGTGTATCCCCCCATGTTCATCTAGTATGCAACAAACCAATCCATTACAAGCTGTGACTTGCAAATTTCCTGAACCCAAGGAAAAACAGGCTCAATAGGTATCACACAGAGATAGATGATTGAAGTCAACATAGTACAAATATTTACCTACAAAATAAAACCATTTAATCTAATATTACAACCAGTGAAATGTATGAAAATTTTGCTACTTTCAAACAATTCGTAAATGATGAAGAATTGATATAACATCTTTAAATTTTTTATACATCTGTAATGAATATTAACACTGTCACATAAAAAAGTTTCAAGGAAATTACACATACAGTTCAAGGTTTTGAATACACATACAAAGAATCACAAAAATGCTCAGAGGGCCAAACTTCCGAACTACAAAAGTATTTGGAGTAGAGCTATAGGATTTTGCAACGTCCCATGAATTTAATGGAAGTTTTTACATGATTTTTTTTGGGAAAAATCCATGACATGAACTGGGGGTCCTAGGTGAGTTGACATGGAATAACCCAATGACTCCATTCATCCACTTTGTCTATACTAATGGGTTCCTGACCATTACTAGACATTAGTTCATGTTTGTTAACCCTTACCTAGCTCATTTCACATTCCCTATTGTAAAGTGGCAACACTTTATACTTTTACAAATGGCTTACAAACTTTAGCAAAACAGTTCCTAACATTAGGTAAGAGTTCCCCAACAATGTTGCATCCAGTGTGCAAGAAAAATACAAATGGCTTTGTACAGTCAATAAGATAAACACAAAGATGTCACTTATCAATAAAATCACACAAAACTGTGCATTCAAATGAAGGTTGAGAGTCAAACAAGTATTATAACAATAAAAATGTAACAAACACATTTAGGATATCATCTGAATATGATGTCCATTCTAATGATATTTCTAATATATAATTTCTGAAGAAAACCATCTGGGCGCAACTTTTCCTATATAAACAGCTGGCTGAGAATATGTATTTTGAAGTAGTATGATAAGCATACTCATCCCATCTGGACGTTAATAAATATAGGTATTGGAATTCCAAAAAGTTGTCGAGAGTCTCTATTGTCTGTGTTGCCGTCTCTGGTCTGAACCCTACACTGGGAATGGTGGCTGGTTTAGGAAATTGGGACGATGCCTTATTTCCTGGTTGGGCGTGGGTCAGACATTTTAAAAAGCCCAAAATGGCAGGAAATGGTGGCAGATGTACCAGTGTCTGACCTGCCGGTTGGTTTGCCCACGACATCCCCCAGCTCTTCAACCAGGCTGTTTTGTTTTATTCTCTGTTTGTGACACTGCCGTGCTTAATGAAAACACCTCTAAAAAACTAAACTCGAGAAACGAATGGTAGCTGAGCTCTTCACTGGCAGAGTGGCAGCTTGGGCAAGCCCGAGGAGCTGGTGAAGAAACCTGCTGCAGGTAAGTCCCAGTTTTCCTCCCAGTTTTCACCATTCCGGGCCAGCTGCCTTATTTAGTACCCCTAGACAAATGTGACTGCAACACACCCTTATTATAAAGTGTTACCAAAAAATTATTATAAGAAGGTGGTAACACAATGATGTAACAAACCAGATTTATACATATGATAAATTAACCTCCATTAGGAGAACAATTACAATTTTTTATCTTTTAATGTTGACCCTTTTGTTTTGCTTAACAACTGAATACGTTTTTGAATAAAAGTTATTTTTCACTTTGTTAAAAGGTTACAGAATTATCGAGATGGGATTATTGCAGGTTGACTTGGGGCTCTGGCAAGCAAGGCTGGGTTCTGAGAGAGAGAGAGAATTTTACAATGCATGTCCTATTGTGAAGCAATGCCTGAGTTGATTGTATTTTAGCATCAAGGCTGTGTGTGGCTTTCACTTACATGCTGAGTTGCGGCTGTGGCTCTGGAGTCAGTATAATACAGGTGGTGGAGGCATGTGCAAGGGATACAAGAGAAAGACATGCCATAATGACATCATGGCATGTACATACTGAAACCTTTATGAGTATGCCAAGGTATTTATTCCTTACCCTGACAGAAAAAGGGATGGGGGTGAGAGGAAAAAACATGATTCAGAAAAAGGAATAATATGGAACAGTACATTGATTAATCTTAATATGTAATGGACTAAAGTATGATTAATTTTCTGTAGCAAGTTTGTTTGACAACTTGGAATGTCAACCATACATATACATCAAACATTTTACACGCTGGAGTAGAGTATATTTGTGAACAATCAATTTATAATTTTGATTAATGGCATCAATAATAGATCGAAGGGAGTATTGGATGTTTTTCGATTTTGCCATTTTTGGTTGTGATACACAGTAACCGTTGCATTCTGTTGCAAAAAAAAAAAAAAAAACACATCACCAATGCAGTTCTGTTGCAGTTGTTTGGTAAAAGCACAATTGCAAAAATACAATTGTCCAGTAAAATTTTTTAAAAAAGATGTTTTGTCATGTTACTTGTTGTTGAATCATAATATAAGCCAGTAAAAATTAAGATGAAATTTATAATCCAGCAAGCTAAGGTTATTGATTTTCTCACATCAAAAGCGGAGAAAATGTAGTTAATACCAACTGAAATTTTGAATAACAAAAACCAGTAAAATGTAGACCCCACAGTTGTCTACTATCAAGAATACAATCATTGATATTGGCTTAATTAAGTAGCTGTGTTTTTGGTTCGTAGTGAAAGCTATCTTTATTTAGTTAGAGGGTCAACATACCCCATGGGTATTCCCAGCTTTAGGGGAAATACCCATGAGTTTGTGCAACATTACAGTAGAAACGGGAAAAGAGCCCATGTATGTTTTTTTTTTTTTTTTTTTTTGAGCTGTGACCATCACTGATTATCCAGTTTTACTAACCTTTGCCACTTTGCCATTGGATGAATTCAGGTATCTACCCAATGTAATCTATGTAATGTGAAGTAGTTGTTAACAAAATATCAGGCTATGTGACCTACACTGGCTAACTTGTGATAACAGTTACATATTTCCTCCAAAGCATCTTAAACATGGGTTTGTTTTAAAGTTACATCACTGTACAGTTTTGTCAGTGACCCCTTGAGAGATCAGAGGACAGGCTACAATGACAGCTAGTAACTTAACATACAATAATAGATTTTATTGGGTCCTAATTTAGGTTATTCAATGTTATGTACAGTGGTGCTTGAAAGTTTGTGAACCCTTTAGAATTTTCTATATTTCTATATTACAAACATGTGTTGTGAAGAGCAGACTTTGATTGATCCCTGTTTTTCAATAAAACAGGGTGCCCACTCACAACTGATCGTCATCCCATTGATTGAAAACACCTGACTCTAATTTCACTTTCAAATTAACTGCTAATCCTAGAGGTTCACATACTTTTGCCACTCAGTAATATGTAATATTGGATCATTTTCCTCAATAAATAAATGACAAAGTATAATATTTCTGTCTCATTTGTTTAACTAGGTTCTCTTTATCTACTTTTAGGACTTGTGTGAAAATCTGATGATGTTTTAGGTCACATTTATGCAGAAATATAGAAAATTCTAAAGGGTTCACAAACTTTCAAGCACCACTGTATTTGTATTTTATTTATTTCTCCATTTATTTATCAGGGACAAAACAAGTTGACATTGTTACAGGTTAAAAACATGAAACATGCATGTATGCTGGATGCAAAAACAAACAAAAATTCTTTGTGTAATCAATGATGGGTGTTAGATAAAGGATTCATCATGATTAATGTTTACAGATCTAAGTCTGGTTTACTAATATTTTCGCTCCAACCCCGTCTTTAATATCACCCATTTTAGAACAGAGTTTAAACATTGTAATAGGTTAGTTGATGGTAAAGTTAAGAAAGAAGATAAACCTGACATTACATAGTAAACTTTGACAGCTAGCTAGCCAGCTGGGTACCCAAGAAGCAAAACACATTATATTTTGGTGTTCAACAAAACCCACATGTAAACTGCGCGCACTAAATGTGTTTATTGACACCAATTGAAGGAACCCAATAAGAAACATTTCTTAAACATTCTAATAGGGTGTTAAACACAATTTTTAAAAACGAATGCATCTGACACTGATTCCAATGTCTACCACAGGTGATGATTTGGTGCCAACTTACACCAACCGCGGAAGCCCAATAACTGATGTGACATTATCTTAAGTGTTAAAAAAAACATTAAAAAATGAAAGTATCTGAAATCTATTTCTACCGTTTAAAAGAGGTCCTTATGTGGTGTGATTTTCAACAGAATACCGACATGTTAAAAATGTTTCATAAAAGTGTTTACAGCATGTTGTTATGATTCGGGTTGTCAGAACTGCAGTGTTACGCCCGGCCTAGGGGAGACCTGCGTAGCATAAAAAAAATGACTTCCCCTTTTTCCCCACTCCCAAGGATGACCAAGGCCACGGTATATGCAGTCCACAACCGACTATTTATTTTAATATGAAGGTAAGCTTCAGGGAGAGCACTACCAAAACAATAAACAAACAAATCTAAATTTTATTGACTAACTTCTCATCAAAAAAAAAGAAAATAAAATACAGGCAGCTAACCTACCTCCCTAACGTTAAACAAGAGAAAACGAAATACCAGCAACAAAAGAAAAGGCTGCTCACCCCTACAGCTACCAGGACTGCTCTATGTACAGGGTTTGTTATACACAATCAAGAGAAATACATTTTGCCATCATTCTGCCAATTCTGTGGTAATGCAGCATGGTCAAGCAGGGAGCCGGAAAAAAAGCGAAGTGGGCTGGCATCCGACCGAAAGCCTTTTAAAGGTGGCGCAATTTCTCTTCTGCCCAATCCCCATCCACCACCTGCAACACAAGAACCTTAAAACACACAAATGGGGCGGATAGTACCACCATCAGGCAGGGAGGGAAAACACCGCACAGAAAATTATACACTCATGACTCAGGGTCATAACACCACCCCACCTAAGATCAAACATCTCTTGATCCAAAGAATGGTTTGATATTTAAAACCCCACCTGTGACAAGGCATCAGCAACCACATTATCAGTTCCTTTTATGTGACAAATTTCAATGATAAAATCCTGCAGCAACAAAGACCAGTGCATAAGACGCTGATTGTGGTTGCGCATTCGGGACAGGAACACAAGAGGATTGTGGTCTGAATACACAAAAACTGGTGTGGAGCTCGAACCAACATAAACCTCAAAGTGTTGTAATGCTAAAAGCACTGCCAGGACTTCCTTCTCAAAAGAGTGGCGCAACTACACTAGCAAAATTCTTACAGAACCCACGATAATATCCACACATACCAAGAAACCGGCGAAGTTGCCGCCATGTTTCTGGTACAGGGAAATCCAGAATGGCTTGGACTTTGGCTGACAGGGGGCGTACCTGCCCCTGCCCTACTTGCTTTCCCAAGTACGTAACCACAGCTTTCCCAAACTCACATTTGGCTAGGTTCAAAGTCAAAAAGGCACCCTTTAAACGACTAAATATTTCTTGCAAAATGTCCAGATGCTCTGACCAAGTGGAAGAATAAGCCACAATGTCATCTAGGTACGCCTCACAGTTCTTGAAATCTGAAAGAACCATATTCATTAGCCTTTGGAACGTCGCAGGGTGTATTTTGTAAACCAAAAGGCATAACAGTATATTTTAGGAAGTGGTCAGGGGTGACAAAAGCCAAGATCTCAGATGCATGAGGTGAAAGAGGCACCTGCCAATATCCCTTCAGTAGGTCTAGCTTAGTTACATACCTGGCTGACCCTACCTGATCTACACAATCATCCAGACGTGGAAGAGGAAACGAGTCTGGTTTAGTAACAGCATTTACTTTGCGATAATCATCACAGAAACGAAATGTGTGATCAGGTTTTGGGACCAGAAGTGAGGGTGAGCTCCACAGACTGGAGCTTGGCACAGCAAAGCCATTTTCTAGAAGATCCTTAACCTCCTTCTGCATTTGAGCCCGTTTTTCTGGGTTGACACGATACGCGTGTTGCTTAATTGGCTTATGGTCACCGACATCTATGTCATGCTGCAATACTGTTGTTTGGGTGGGTGTATCACCAAATAGTGGTGCATGACAACGGATGAGATGGCAAATATCACTTCTGGCTAGCTCAGGCAAGTAAGACAAATGTCCCTCCAAGTTTTCCAGAATTTTGGAATTTTCTAGTCGCGCACATGGAACTGAAACAGGCTGCTCCCGCAATCCATCCTCCTCAGTATGGTAAGACGATGATACCACAGTCACCGGGAGAAACACAGGGTATTGAGATCACAGGGGACATGGCAGTGATATTACGAACACTATATTGTTTCAGCATGTTGACATGACACACACGGGACTTCTTCTTCCTATCTGGTGTTTTAATTACATAATCTTTCGCTCAACCTCATAAGGACCACAAAACTTTGCCTGTAGACTGGATTCAACAACGGGTAACAAAACCAAAACCCGATCACCCGGTTGGAAATTGTGGCTGCATCACATCTGATTTTCATTTCAGATTGCGCAGTAGAAAGGGAACTACGCGCCAACTCACAAAAAGAATGCAACCTCTCCCTGAATGAACTCACATAATCCAAAATATTGTGCTTGGGGCTGGGTTTGTCTGCTAGCCACCTCTCACGCAGCAAACGCAATGGGCCGCGCACAGTGTGCCCAAAAACCAGCTCAGCTGGACTAAATCCCAGAGACTCCTGGGTAGTTTCACGAATCGCAAACAACAGCAGGGGTAACCCCTCATCCCACTCCCTGTTCGATTCAACACAATATTTATGAAGCATGGACTTCAACGTCTGATGAAATCTCTCCAGCGCACCTTGACTCTCTGGATGATATGCACTGGAGACTTGGCGTTTGACTGACAACTCTGCCATAAACTGAGCGAAAACCTTAGACATAAAATTAGATCCTTGATCCGTTTGAATACGTTTTGGTAACCCAAAAGTGGAAAGAAACTTAACCAAGGCTTTCACCACTGCTGTAGCCCTCAATGTGCGCAACGGAATGGTCTCAGGGAAACGAGTAGCCGCGCACATTATAGTAAGCAGGTACTGGTGACTGGTCTTGGTTTTTGGCAGAGGACCAACACAGTCGATTATCACATGCTCAAAGGGTTCACCCATTACAGGAATTGGATGTAAGGGAGCCGGTGGGATAACCTGGTTTGGTTTTCCCGTTATTTGGCAAATATGGCAAGATCTACAGAATTTAGTGACATCAGATTTTAACCCCGGCCAGAAAAAATATCGGAGGATCCAATGGTAAGTTTTCTTGATCCCCAAATGATCGGAAAAAGGCAAAACACATCGAGCCACAGAATGCTTCGCACCAGTATCACGCAAAATGGTAATTGGAACCTCGTCCTCCTTGTTACCAGTCAGAGAAACAAAACCCTGGGTAATAAAAGGCTTAAAATCCTCATCAATCTCCTGTTTCAGTAAAGTTTCTGTCAAAAGGTCCAGCAGACTCGCGACTGATTCACACTGGATTAGCCCTACAGCCGAGGGATTTTTGCACTTTGACTGTTCTTTTTTCTTTAACACAGGACAGACTGAAATAAGGTGGCCAGGTTCATGACAATACAAACACGCACGACTTTCACCCACAGCAGAGAAATTTCACCGGAAAACTTATGGTGAACGCGTTTTTTTATTCTCCACAGTTTTTTTATTCTCAACAGGTACTGGGACATCGTGACACAAAAAAGACGAAAAAATACTCTTGTGGGTTAAAGCAAACTCATCCGCATGGACAGCAGCTTCAGTGAGAGAGGCAACCTTTTGATCGTTCAAATATACAACAATGCGCTAGGGCAAGCAATTTTTAAACTCCTCCAACAACACAAGCTCTCGCAATTGAGCAAAATCCCAAACTTTACTGGCTTGACACCATTTATCAAAAAATGCCCCTTTTTCACGTGCGAACTCCATATAAGTCTGGTTGACACTTTTCTCACAATTTCTAAATTTCTGTCTATAAGCTTCAGGCACTAATTCATAGGCATGTAACACAGTAGCCTTAACAACATCATAGTTCAAGCTCTGATCAACCGAGAGGGCGGCACACACCTCCTGAGCTTTTCCCACCAAATTACACTGAAGCAATAATGACCAAACTTCCTTCGCCCAATTCAAAGTGGCTGCAATACGCTCAAATGCATTAAAATACGAATCCACCTCAGACTCCTGAACGGTGGCACAAGTTTTACATGCCTACTCACATCGAAGCTGTCTCGGGGAGAGTGTGGAGTTTGTGGTGTAACAGGTGGATAGGGAGTGATACTAGGCTGGCGTTCCAGCTCTAAAGCCTTCACTCTGAGCTGCATAGCCTCTACCTCCAACTCCCGATTTCTCACCTCCATTTCCTTGATGCGGACTGTCAGCCGGAGCTCCTCATTTGACATCCCCGGTGTAAAAGGAGGATCTGCGGGCGCACAGAAAATGATACACTTATGACTCAGGGTCATAACAGCAGACTGAATCTTTAAATTTTGTGAGTTCTTTTCGTCTTGCAGTAGATGAACACACGTGCAGGCTACTTACGGTTGAGCTGATGCAGATAAACTTTCCAAAGAAGTCATCAAATTGAACTGTTGTAAAGAGGTTCGTAAATAATGAGGTTTTTGTTTGAACTATACTTGAGAATTGCAAGTTACACATACCTACAACAGATTGAGGATGAAATAATGAATCACAGTCCACACATGACTGAAAATTGGCACAAGTTTGAATCAATGCAAGTGCCAAAGATCCAACCTCTGTCATAACATTACCAATGCTTTTTTATTCTTACTACACAAATATTTTAAAGTTGGTCTAACATACAATCATATGAATAAATCTGGTCACAAAGGAATGTAGCCCTCCCACTCAACTCTAATTTGTTGCAGAATTGTTATGAAATACCCCCTTCACACCTGATAACACCTTTAAGCATGGGAGGCGAATTGAAGGGAGTCTACTAAACTTTAACAGAGAATATGACTCTGCTTAAGATGCAGAGATGCCTGGTTAGCTGATTTTACAGTGATATCGTTTATGTGAGCTTACAAACTCCCTTGCATACAATTAACACATCATGGCCCTACTATAACCATATTAATCAGACATAAATAGACACTTTAACTTCAAATATACATTGCAGCACATAAAATGTTTATTAACTCTCACACACACACATACATACACACACAAAATGGACGTTCATCCTTTAACTTTCCTGGTGACCCTTAAGTAAGTCAAGAAAATAAAATAATGCCCCGGGTTTTGTAAAACTCAATTAGGGTACCATGTCGTTGGCGCGCATGTTGGAGCTCATTTGAATCCTCATGAGTGTTTTCTCAGTACTCACGGATTCCTGGAAACTCAGAAACAGTTTGCAAGAAACAGTCAAACCTTCTGTTCAGTGGAGAAAGGTGAGATGAGATGGAGAAAACCAGTCCAGGAGACACGTCCATATGCAACAGCAGGTTTCCTGGCGACAACGTGAAGTCCTGAGCACCCTCCACAGCAGCAGCAGCAGCAGCATGCATGGCAGCAGGCTGGCAGGCAGGCGTGTAGGTCGGAAATCCCGCGCAAAATATTCTTCCACACACACAGTCTCCTTCTTCTCCCAGCTTGCGGGGACGAGGCTAACTAGAACTGATACACAACAGAAAATGGCGTTTATAATGAAAGTATAATTTCCGGCTGAAACAGCTCCAAACATGCCTCACTCTTACATTTTGTACTGGATAACACACAGATAAAACCTCCAGCTTTTAGTTTCCGCAACAATAATAACTTTAAACAGTTTCAAACGCTTACAACTCGCTCCCCACGTTGTTATCTGTCTTTTCCTACTTCCCCTTCTCCCAACACTAGCCCGAGACTCGTCCCCCTCTTTTTTAGTCCCACCCCCTTCTCAGAATCCGGTAGGCAGATGACGCCCATCCCTGACTGGCACTGATTGGCTAAGAAAAGATTGACACCCGCTTACCCAAATAAACAGAAGAAACTACATGAGACATTCAAAGACCATTAAGAGCATAGGACATTTCAGTATCTTCCCAAATAAAGTACTGTGATCCCTCTCCTACGTTACCTTCCAAGACCTCCCGCTAGATGGGAAAAATTGCGAAGTAGACGCGATATAGTTATTATATTATTTACGTATATATTAACCCTTTACGAACCTTTCGAATGATTATTCCCCCACTATTATCAACCCCCCTAGACTGTATTACCTTTTCCCACACTCTTATATGTAAACACTTTTATGTAAAATATAAATGGAAATACAACACGTACATTTTAAATACATGAAATACCTGTACATTAAATACATTGTAAAACATTTTAAATGTAAATTAAAATTCAATGTACATGCACTAAACTACTGTAAATGGAAACACACATGTAAAGGTAAATCATTTTAAATTAAGAATGAGAAAACATTTTAGTTTATTTTTTACTATATTTTTACTGTTCATTTTTTTAAGGTTAGAAAATGTTTATTTTATCACGAAAATAATGAAATCATGGAATTCAAAAAATTTCTATAACGCCACACAAGGCCAGTTCAGTACTGCGAACGTACGACATGCAGGCATCTTAGATTTCCCAACCCAAATCTCGTTTACCCGTAGGTACTGTTTTTTTTTTTTTTTTTTTTTTGCAATACCCTGTATGTATGTGTTACAAAATGTCTTTTAATTTTTTTTTTTTACAGTTTTTTCCCTTTTTATGCTAGGAAATGATTATTTTTTCACAAAAATAATGAAAATATTGGAAATTTAAATTTTTTTGAATACAGCAAAAATCTGCGATAGAGCGAAAATTCCGCAAGACAGGAGTACATATAATGTACATAAAAAACCGCGATGTACTGAGGGAGCGAAAGCAGAACCGCGATACAGAGAGGGAACACTGTACCACATATAAATTTCTCCACATTAATGATAATTTATTTCACACAGCAGTAATTTAAGTGACAATATTTCAAATTATTCTGCATATTTGCTAACCAAGCACATGTTTAAATAAACAAGATATTAACTTTTTTTTTACCAGGGCACTACAGGAAGTTTTGAGGGATCAATGTCCTGATGTGTGTCAACACTGTCTTTTCCTAACAATCTGTTCAATAATTAACAACAAATATGCAATTGTATATAATGCGCACCCCTAATTATGGGCAATGAAATCCTGGAAGAAATATCCCTTGTGTATAATATGGACTGAGTTTTCCTTAGTATCATTTCAGGCTGTCACACATGGAGATTGCAGTGGTAGGCCATGTCATGATGTATGGGAAAAAGAATGTTTAGTCAGATTTATTATAATTGCTAAATAAAATACAGAATGAAATCATTTGCATCATTACCAAACCTACACTTTCACACTTGTATTACTTTGGGGAATGTTTGAAACACAGTTTTTGCACACACAGCATGGTCTGTAGTGAGCAGGGGCGGAGTTTCCAGTGGGGCTGGGGGGGCGGCGGGCCCTCGGCCCAGGGTCCGGGGGGGCCCGAGGCTTCTGCTCCCGGCCGGGGTGACCGGGCCTCCTCCACATAATCGCCGAATGTGTGATGTGTGTGCTTATATATGTTGCCCCAGTCAGACTGAGTCATGGTTGGTAAAAACTTTACAAGACTGATTTTAGTGATGTAGTTCAGTGTAAAACATGAATAAAATGAGGTGCTGCATGACTGGCTTTATTTTCACTCTCATTTAACTTCATTACGTGCAAATTTACAAGTGGATCGCCGATATTGTCTCCAAGTGTATTTTGGGTAAAACCGTTATCAACCGTCCACATGTCATCATCAGTCATTTGTCAACAGAGTGCAAGCTAGGTGTCGCAGTTTTACGGACTAAGCTAAACATGAGTGGCAGTTCATATAAGCATAAAAGTGGAGCGACAAAGCGCAAAGAAAAGGAAAAAAGAGAGCAAGGAAAAGCCAAATTACAAAAACTGGACACATATTTTGTTCGTCCTCCTGGAGATGAACTTGACATTTTTGTTGGCAGCGATTCAGGCCTGCCAATTCTGGCAGCACAGTCTCGGAGCCAAATTTACAGGTAGCAATTCCAGCAATCACTACACCTTAAACAATGTGTGAGCTGTTGTAAACTGTTGATGGTTGTTATTTCTAGTAGCCCAGCTTATATCCCCTTCTTTCTCTCTCGACTGTATAGCGGTGATGTTAGGGACTCAGCAGTTGCTAGCTGCTCCAGGGTAGAGCCGGACCTGGTGCTTGACCAGCAGCCCCCCTCCTCACCCATGCTGGACACAGGAAATGAAAGCAGTACGTCTCCTCCTCATGCTATGGGTGACACACAGACCGCGGATGATGTAAACCCTCCTCTGGAGTGTTTTCCAACTGATCGGGCCAATTTTGCTGAAAACATCCAGGATGCCGACGTTAAAAGATATATCCTTAAGATGGGCCCATGCAGACCAAAGGTCCATTTCCACCGATAACGACAATCGGTGTTTTTCGGAAAGTTATTACACCTCTACCACTAAAGTTGGGATGAAACTTCCCCGCAGCTGGATGTGCTATTCCCCCAAATTAGACTGCTGTTACTGTGAGCCTTGCTGGCTTTTTGCCAACCGAAATGCCCCATATTACAACAATGCATGGGTAAACGGAATAAGAGACTGGAAACATCTTTCCGCCAAAGTTGAAAAGCATGAATCCACGCAAATACATCTTGGTGCATGCATAGTCTACGAGCAGTGGAAACTCAACAGCACAATAGACGCCGACATGGAGAGGAATGTGCGTAATGCAGCCTTGTTTTGGAGACAGGTCGTGGAGCGCATTGTAAATGTAACTCTCACTCTGGCTTCATGCAACCTGGCTTTCAGGGGGCACAGGGAGGTTCTAGGAAAGGGGAATGCTGGCAACTTTTTGTCAATAATCGAATTATTAGCTCGCTATGACCCTGTTTTGAAAGAGCTAATCAACCGACAAGAAGGGTCAGTGAAATACCTAAATCACCAGATTCAAGATGAGATTATTTACATATTATCTCAACGTGTGAAAGCTGACATAATTAATGAAATAAACGAAGCACCGTTTTATTCCATTATCATGGACACAACGCAAGATGTGTCAAAGATAGACCAGCTGAGCCAGGTTTACCGTTACGTTACTGTTGTTAAGAATGACATGGATATTGCAACAGATATACAGATCAATGAAGTGTTTTCGGGGTTTGAAGCGACTGTGGGCTCATCAGCGTCAGAACTTGAAAACCAAATCCTAGGCTCTATAGAGAAAAACGGAATAGATCTGTCAAAATGCCGCGGACAGGGCTATGACGGGGCCGCAAATATGAGTGGTGTGTATTCAGGCAGTACAGGCAGAATGAGCCCCTTGCCCGTTATGTTCATTGCGCTGCTCATAATTCAACCTATGACACTGAAGCAGTTCTATGACACTGAGAAGCTGTACAACTTTTTGGTCACAGTATCAAACGATGGGCGCTCCTCAGTGAGTTAATGACGCCAGAGAGCAGAAATGTCACGTTAAAACGCCTCTGTCCCACTCGCTGGTCTTCTCGACATGATGCGCTTTTTGCGTTAAGGCACAGATATGGAGACATTATAAAAGCCCTCGTCAAAATATCTCTGACCAGTGACAATAAAGATGAGCGTGGTGAAGCAAGTGCACTCAAGAATGCCATAAGCAAATTTTCTTTCATATTTTTGGTCAACATGCAAACCAAGATTCTAGAGTGTATAAACGCTGCCTCACAGTTACTGCAAGCAAAGGACGCGGACATTCTGAAAGCATCTACTCTACTGCAAAACGCTATCAGTGTTTTGATGGAATTTAGGGACCAATTTGATGAGGCTAAGTCTGCCACTCTTGCGCTAGCTTCTAAATGGGGAAGTCAAACGCAGTTTGAAACAACCAGGGCCAGAAAAGTTAAGCGTCACTTTGATGAACTGTCTGAGGACAGTCGCCTCACTGACGCAGAGAGCAACTTTCGGGTGAACGTTTTCAATGCCTGTCTTGACATCATCATCCAGCAACTGTCCCAAAGGTTCACCAGCTTAAATGGAACTGTGAAGATGTTTGAGGCAATTCACCCCAACACACTGCTGAAAGCAGGGGATGAGGATTTATACCAAGCTGCCCAGCGGCTTAGTGAGCACTACAATCGGGACATTGCCCCCAGCTTCCCCGGCCAGTTGCTTTCTTTTAGAACCTCTTTCAGGAACCAGATACCAAAGCAAAAGTCTGTTGCAGATCTGGCAAAAATGCTCATTGTCAACCACCCAGCAGTAACTTCTGCATTCAGTGAGGTTTGCACCGCCCTCCTTTTATTTTTGACTCTTCCCATCACCGTTGCAACCTCAGAGCGCTCATTCTCCAAATTGAAACTCATTAAAAACCACCTGAGGAGCACAGTGGGACAGGAGAGACTGAGTGGACTTGCCATGTTGTCCATAGAGAATGAGAGAGCAAAGAAAATGGACATACAGCGCATCGTGGACGAGTTCGCGGAGCGCAAGGCTCGTCGTATGCCCTTCAAATAGCCGAAATGAAAACCATGCCGTAACGCCACGCTCACGCCCTGCTCAGGCATGCTACTGGGCCTTACTGAAGGCTTTGAGCCTTGTGTCAAAAATATAGTATGTGTGGATTGTAAGCCCCGCTGTTGCGGGCATGTGTATGTTGTAAAGCGATGTTACCATGAGCTTTATTGGGTTTAAAGGGCCCGGTCATGTGCCCCGCACCCGGCCCGGTCCTGATTTGTTCCGCTAGTGGTAGTGAGCATATGTATTACACCATCACAATTATAACCAAGTTACGCATCTTATCGGTAACTTCGAAACACTCATAGTGATTTTATTGTTCGTTACAGATCAGCTAGCTTTGAAAAAATATGAGGGGTGTAACGGTACGTGCATTTGTCCCAAATTGTTCAGTATAGGATGTTTGGTTCGGTATTCAACTTCCTTGGTTCAGGACGTACTGTGAAGAAAAATGTATTAAATATAACATTTTTAAAACATAGAACAAAAGAAGAAGAAAACAAATACAAGATATGTAAACATAAATTGACAAGTATTATGACAAAGATAATTATTATTATGAAGTATTGGAGCCATATAGGAGAAACACTCAAGGAACATGGAGAGTGCTTAACAGCTAAAATAAAAAGGTACTGGAAAACAGACAATCCAAATTACTTTGCAAAAGATAACAATACAACTATACATAAATCAAAAGAAATTCCCAAAGAATTTAATGATTACTTTGCAAATATTGAATTCTGTTGTGTTTACAGACACATACGCAAGATGTTGTCACTCAGATGGACTCTGACACTTGAACCCTAACCCTGACTGTTATACACACGAGACTCCCTCACTAGTAGGTAGCTAGAAGAGACTGCTGTAGGAAGGTAGAGAAGAAGAACGGGGAGAAGTCTGGGAGACTAAGTGATGTATGTGACTGATGTAAGCTGTTGCTGTGAATTAGGTAAAGTTGTGCAACAGTTTGTTCCTCTCCTGTGATTCACTCATCAACATAGATACAATTGAGCAAATGAGAATGTGGAGCCAAGAAATATGGATGGTGTAAATGAAGATATTGTTCATAAAAAACTCTTACTCCATCTATATTAGGGGTGTTGATGAAAAGGAAATACTTGACACTGTTAAAAACTTTAAGAATAAAAAGTCCAATGATTGGACTGAAATTAATATCTTGTTAGTAAAAAATATTATAGAATGTATAGTGAAATCATTAAAACATATCTGCAATCAGTCCTTCCAAACAGGTACATTTCCCAGCAAAATGAAAACAGCAAGAGTCATTACTTTTTATAAAAGTGGAGATGGATGTCTATTCTTCAATTATAGACCAATTTCTCTGCTTTCCCAGTTCTCAAAACTTTTACAAAAACTATTTGTGCACAGATTTCATAATTTCATTGAAAAACACAATATATTGAGTAACCATCAGTATAGCTTTACAGCAAATAGGTCCACGTCAATGGCTGTGATGTAACTGGCAGAAGAGATTTCTACTGCAATGGACAACAAGGAATATAATGTGGGGGTGTTTGTAAACTTAAAAAAAGCATTTGATACTATTGATCATGGCTTATTAATGAATAAACTGGAGAAATATGATATTATAGTGATAGCATATTCATGGCTAAGAAGTTACCTTGATGAAAGATATCAATATGTACAAATAATAAGGTTGAATCTGATTTGTTAAAGGTTTCTTGTGGGGTTCCACAAGGTTCAGTGCTAGGCCCTAAACTGTTTTTAAATGATACACAGACACACGGCGATGAAGAGCCATATGACAAAGGAATCTATATCTTTCTACTGGGCAGCTCAGTGACAGCAGCCTACAAATGAACATACTCCTTAGCTTCACAAATGCATCATGCAGTGGGTTGGCATTGTCTGGAGCCATTTTTACATATGAACTCTGGAAAATGTTCAGAAGATCAGGTTCGGACATTTTTTCTGGAGTTGCCCTTTCACGCATGTAGCACAGAACCAGAGATTTTCCATGTCAGACAGATTCTCACCTACTGGAAATAATCTGTTTGGTTTAGGCAAGGGGTGGCACCTGGGTAAAGCGTGCAGGTGGCAAGACATGACACAAAAAGTACGCTGCGCATACCGCAGTGTTTTGTTTACAGCACATTGAAGAAAGCAAATGAGGCAACCGACTCATCTGTAGTGATGACTGTTTTGCATCAATATCAACACTACATGTATTTGGACATATCCGTAATATGAACGAAAGAGTGGAAAGCAATATACAGGTAAGCAGAAAAGAGTATGAAGCAGCAACCCTCTGATGCCTGTATTCTTTGCATCAGTGTCATGATAGAACCGTCATCAACAGGCCCACTCACTCACTGTGAATTCTCTGAAAAATTACCTGCTATATTCACACATGGGCTCAACCATACATAACCCGGACTTTGTACTAGGGAGCTGGCAGGATAAAGTCTGTTTAATGTCCGGTGTGACTGATTTGGACATTTGTGTTCACACATACAGCTCTTCTGGGTAATGTCCGGAAAAGTTCAGGGTTGCAATGCATGTGTAAAAGGGGATTAAAATAGAAAAGTTTGCTTGAAGTCCTTTCCCCTGCTGACATTAGGGAGTTATGCTTCAAGCCAACCACAAAGTCAGCTCAGAGGAAGTTTCCTGTTATTCTGCAGGCTGTTTACTTGTAACTTCTAAGAAGCTGTCATGTTGATCTCTAATATAAGTCAGGCTGTCACAGTGACCCAAAACAGTCCCTCATTGAAGCAGCACAGCTGGCAGTAGACACATCTTGGACTTCACATCCTGGGCCACACTCATCTAACTATTATTTTCCTCTGCTGGCTCTCCTGATGTTCCGCAGGCAAGCTTCATAATCTCTGATGGAGAGCAAAGTAGCACTAGAAAATAATGTTTATCCTTTACATCCCAATAAAGTTAATATGTCATCCAATCATCTAATGATGTTACCCTCAACGGCAAAGTAGTTAAATAATAATAACAATTTGCTAAGACTAACAATGTTAAAAAGATCTGACTCCCATGGAAAGGAAGCTATAACAGAATCATCATCTAGACCCATCTCATGCTAGTTAACCAAGCAGCGCTCACAACATAGCCCTTGGATACCCATCATTCTATGCAGACGTTGGTGGTTTTTAGTGAGAGACGAGCGTGAGACAGGCTTTCAACTTTTGATTAATTTAATTGTTTAGACTAGATTAGATTAATATGGTACATATTTAGATTTTTATTGTTTATTGGTTATTGTAGGTAGTTAGTTTATTGTTAGTGTGGTACTTCATGTTTAGATAGTTTGATAGTTGACATTTTATTGATATTGATAGTTCACGGATCGGCAGACATCAAAATACATTACATTACATTATAGGCATTTGGCAGACGCTCTTATCCAGAGCGACTTACAACACAAAGTGCATTTCTTTGGGAACAAGATTATCAAAGTGCTAGGGAAGGGTACAAGTCTCAAGTGCCAGTAGGGTTAGAAGGGCTGAACCCTATGGATGACCTGTTGAGGGAAAAAGAAAACATAATTAACAATAGCTCTGGAACAACAATTGTAATCAGCCTGAGGTAGCTACAGCAAACAACTAAGGCTAAATCGGAGAGCTAGGGAGAGAAGGAGAGAGGTGCATCCTGAAGAGGTGAGTCTTCAGTCTGCGCTTGAAGGTGGGCAGACTATCTGCTGTTCTGACCACCGTGGGAAGGTCATTCCACCAGCGGGGAGCCAGAACAGACAGCAGACGTGACCGGGAGGTGCAGGCATTGAGAGGAGGGGCACCAGGTGCGCTGAAGACGCAGAACGGAGTGCGCGGGCAGGTGTGTAGGGTCTGATAAGCTTCTGAAGATAGGATGGAGCCATCCCCTTGACAGCCTGGAAGGCAAGCACCAAAGTCTTGAATCTGATGCGAGCCGAGACAGGTAGCCAATGGAGGTCGGCGAGGAGTGGAGTGACGTGGGTGCGTCTGGGAAGGTTGAAGACCAGACAAGCAGCAGCATTCTGAATGAGCTGCAAAGGTCGGATGGAAGATGCTGGAAGGCCAGCAAGGAGGGAGTTGCAGCAGTCCAGGCGGGAGAGTACCGTCGCTTGGACAAGCAGCTGTGTGGAGTAGGTGGTGAGAAAGGGGCAGATTCTCCTGATGTCATACAGGAAAAATCTGCACGCCCGACTCACCGCTGCGATGTTCTCGGAGAGGGTCAGCTTGTTGTCGAAGACCACTCCGAGGTTCTTAGCACTGGAAGACGGTGACAGGATGGTGTCACCCAGGGAGATGGAGAGGTCCAGCGAAGGAGAAGAAGGAGCAGGAAAGAAGAGGAGCTCTGACTTGTCTGGGTTGAGCTTAAGATGGTGGGTGTCCATCCAGCTCTGAATATCCTGGAGACAAGCAGAGATCCAAGCGGAGACCTGTGAGTCAGAGGGAGAGAATGAGAGAAAGAGTTGGGTGTCATCTGCATAACAATGATAGGACAAGCCATGGGCAGAGATGACAGGTCCAGAGATGACGGGTCTGAAGCCAGACTGGTGGGGGTCCAGCAGGTTAGGAAAGGAAGAGAGACAGTTGATTAGAGGCAGCACGCTCAAGAGTTTTGGAGAGGAAAGGGAGAAGGGACACAGGGCAGTAGTTATGAATAACAGAAGGGTCCATGGTGGGTTTCTTCAATAGCGGTGTGATGTGAGCCCGCTTGAAGGAAGAGGGGAAGCAGACAGTAGACAAGGAGGAGTTTACAAGGTGGGTGATGAATGGGAGGATGGCTGGGGTGATAGTCTGGAGGAGGGGTGAAGGGATGGGGTCAAGAACACAGGTGGTAGGACGATGGGAACGGAGAAGCTTGGAGACCTCAGTGTCGGTAAGAGGAGAGAAGGTGGAAAAGGACAAGGAAGATGTGGAGGGGGAAGAGGAGGGAGGGAAGAGACAGACAGAAAGGTGTTGCAAATGTCTGCAATCTTACCAACAAAGTAAGATGCAATGTCATCTGCAGAGAAGCAGGATTGAGGTTGAGGAGGAGGGGGGCTGAGGAGAGAGGAGAGAAGGGAGAAAAGCTGTCAAGGATTAGAGGAGGAGTTGTGAATCTTTGATTGAAAGAAATTAGCTTTAGCGGTGGAGATAGAAGAGGAGAAAGCAGAGAGGAGAGACTTTAAGGACAAGAGATCAGAAGGCACCCTGGATTTCCTCCACCTCCTCTCAGCTGCCCGAAGCTCGGCCCTGCTGATTCGGAGGATGTCGGTCATCCATGGGCTAGGAGGAGAGGAACGTGCTGGCTTGAAAATTAGAGGACAGAGAGAATCAAGAGCTGAAGATAGAGAGGAGAGGAGAGAGGAAGATGCAGAATCAGTGGGGAGTTTAGAGAATGAGTCAAGGGAGTGGAGAGAAGCAAGGGTAGCAGATGCAAGAGAGGAGGGAGACAGGGAACGCAGACTACGACGCACAGAGACAGATGGGGTGGGTGCAGATGAGGGGGAAAGGGGAGGCAGAGGGAGAGAGAAAGAGATGAAATGATGATCAGATGTATGAAGAAGGGTCACCACAAGATCGGAAGAGCAGCAGTTCCTCACGAAGACCAGGTCGAGGACGTTACCGGCTCTGTGAGTCGGAGGAGAGTGCTGCAAGGAGAGGTCAAATGAGTGGAGCAGTGGAAGAACGGCAGCAGACTGGGATGACCCTAGGTGGATGTTGAAATCACCTAGAAGGATCAGCGGGGTGCTGTCTTCTGGGAAGGAGCTGAGCAGTGAGTCCAGCTCATCCAAGAAGTTGTCAAGGGGCCCTGGGGGACGATAGACAACAATAATAAAGAGTTTAGCAGGGCATGTAACAGTAACAGAATGGAATTCGAAGGTGGAAATGGAAAGGTGAAGGAGAGGAGAAGCAGAAAATTTCCAAGAAGGAGAAATCAGCAAACCAGTCCCACCACCTCGGCCAGACGGCCTTGGAGTGTGGGAGAAGGAGAAGGAAGAGGAAAGGGCTGCAGGAGTAGCGGTGTTGTCAGGTGTGATCCAGGTCTCAGTGAGAGCAAGGAAGTCGAGGGAGAGGTGGGAGGCGTACGCTGAGATGAAGTCAGCCTTCCACGCAGCAGACTGGCAGTTCCATAAGCCCCCTGCCACAGAGAGGGCAGCAGAGGGGGGTTGCTGAGGGGTAGATGAGGTTGGAAGTGTCCCGTCGTCGAGCAGGGCCACGACGATGGAAGCACCTCCTGCGTGGGAAAGAGCAGATAACAGGGATGGGAAACTGGCACATAACAAGCAGCGGTGACAAGGACTTGGGAAGGGTAGGCGCTGGCCTTCCTCGCTGGACTCCCACAGGTGGACTCCCTTGTCTTTGTGCGACTGGGTCTTTGTGCGACCACGCTGCTGCACACGCTGCCGCTAGGCTACGGGGGAGGGTACAAATACAGCAGGGAAAACCGGAGGGAGCGACGCTATAGGCTGCTACTGACGAAAGTACACACCCCTACTAATTACCAAAACAATAGCAGCCGATGACCAAGCAATTGCCCTGTTAACAACTGGTTTCGGTTTAACTAAATACTCTAACAAACACAGTTGCACTGGGGAAAAAACAAAAGGTTAGATGTCAAAGCAAAAGAGGATAAAAACTAATAACCACAGATTGACAAGTCAAACGAAAAGGATAAACAAACTAACCTGACAACAGATACAAACAAACGGTACAGCTAATTCAATCTAATCAATCTGACAATAAAACAAGTACTTAGCCTGCTCTAGCCGAAACTTCAACAGATCCTGAACACCTGAAGTAATGCACTTTTCTGGCTCATGGCTTCCGTCCATCTCAAACGCTAACCTATTATTTTTACATTTATTCAGGTGAAGGCAGTGAAAGGTATGCCCTGTAGAAAATACACAAAATAAACTATAAACATGAGAAGAATCAACTTCATACCTATACACTTATATGGCCTCCTTTAAAATAGGAACTTGCAGACTTGCAGAACTTGCTTTGCTTGAATTCTTCAACAGCGACGGTTAAGTGTAATAGTCTGATTGTTTCTCTATGCAGAGGCTGTTCAAGTAGTTCATGCTGCTAATGCTACTACTGGGGGACTTCTGATTTGTTTGTGGAAACAGGAAAAAAAAAATAGTGGAGATACTGCAGTTTTTAGCACCTGGAGGCTGAAAACGACATTTTTCTCTAAAAAGAACAAGCTACTTTGTGTAACATGTGTCAAGAACTTTACCTGACCTGAAGTAAAGCTAACTATGCAAGCTAATGGTTATTTTAAAATATAGACAGTAGCACAAGCTCACTTTTAAAGGATTAACAATACCTCTGCTGAAACTCTTAAATCAAAACCTCACACAAATTGCTGGTGAACTATTAACTATTACACATGGCATGTAAATAAATTTAATGGATAACCTAAGTTATTAAGTATTGCATACTTGTATTATTTTTGTGTAAGGTAGCTATCCTGTAAATGTTAATATTAACAACATAAAATAAGACAAGATAAAAACTTTATCATCCCCAAGGGAAATTTTTCTTGGACTTACATGATGGCAATACCGACCACTGTACCACTAATTCAAATTAACTGGTAATGATTATGTTAGCTTCCTAACAACATTCACTCAGTATAATGGCATTGTCTACTCAATCACTGAGGAATAATGTTAATGTTAAAATGTTGACATAACATTTGTTGGCCAAAACATTAGGTAGCTATCCTTATGCTGATATTAACATTATTTGACTAATACCAACCCACTATCAACCCACTCTTCGTGAGCCCAACTAACCTCAATAGTCCAAGGTAACAGCACAGCTATTGTGATTTTACAAGATACAAGCCAAAGCCCCATTAAGCAATCAAGTGGCTGATTATGGTTAATATGCAACTGGACATGTAGGTCTATTGTGATAGGTTATCAAATAGCAATAGATTTACTGTGGCTGCGTTCCAATACTTTTTCTCGTCTCCTCCTTTCCTCTCCTCCTTTCCTCCCCTCCTTTCCTACCCCGGAAATACGCCGGAAATATGTGGAGGAAAGGAGGGGAGGAAACGAGTGGAGGAAAGGAGGAAAGGAGGAATGAATCGAATATTGGAACAGCTAATCCGATTCGCCCGTCATCAAAGTCGACGTCGGCTATTGATGAAGTAATAATTTCGACTGACTCCGAGAATATCAAAGCCAATCACGCTTCTTTCACGCCTACAGCCCTTTTGATTTATTAAAATACAAATGTCAGTTTCACGCATTCTGCTCAGGATGTAACATAAACATTTGTACAAGGAATAAATACACTTACCACAACATAAACTCGCTCAATTTTACACTGGTAAAATTACCATTCGCAGCTCAAAAACGTGAATATTCGCATCAATGTGGTTATGTTTAAAAACGCAAAACAAAATATTTCCCAGTAATGTAAATTACATTGTTTACTGTTCTCCCATTTATCCTTCAGTTTTAGTAAATCCCTTGTCATGTTTTAGAACTTTTCGATGGTGAAATATTCTGTGGGATGGTCATTTAATCTGACTGGTCGTGAGCACAGTGATGTCACGCAGAAATGTGAAAAGACTTCCGCGGTAGGATACATCGATGTATCCTCCGTTTGGAGGAGACGAAAACGAGGAAAGGAGGAAAGGAGGAGGCGAGATTGCACTTTGGAACAGTGGAGGAAAGGAGGACACATAATCAGCTTCCGGGGCACAGAGGAAAGGAGGGGAGGAAAGGAGGAAAGGAGGAGACGAAATTGAGTATTGGAACGCAGCCTGTATCTATTTCAGGGAACAAAAGATTGGGATAGAAAGAAGACCGAAAATGGATAGTGGCACGAAGAAGGTCTTTGAAGGCCTGTAAACCAGGCAGACAAGATCAATACAGGACTAATACCATCAGTCGTCCATCCCCACCTATTAATAAAAGGCCACTATCTCCTCAGACCTCCTTACTGACTGAAGAAACTGAAAGCCATGGGGCGCTGATGGACATGGATAGCCATGGGGCACTGATGGACATGGATAGCCATGGGGCATTGATGGACATGAATTGACTGAATTCACAGAGAGAGACTTAGAAAGCATTTCTTCTGTCAGTGACTTAGAGAAAAAATTTTCAGACTTGGCAACTTGGATTGTTGAAAACGACATTATACGTGCAGCTGCAGATGGTGTACTAAGGATTCTTAAACACCACGGCTTTTCTAAATTACCATGTAGTGCTTGAACACTTTTAAGCACACAAAAAACTGTTACTGTGACTGGTAAGTCTGGGCGGGACTATGTTTATTTGGGAATAGAGATGATGCTGAAAATTACTTTACACTACCCCCTTCCTGATGCCACAAATGTTGTAAACATGTCTTTGAATGTGGATGGTTTGCCCATATTTAAAAGTTTGAAAACCACTATTTGTTCAGTTTTACCAGCCATTGATCACAATCCACCCTCAGTGTTTCCAGTTGCACCAACATGTGGCAATACAAAACCAAGTGACCTGGATTTTTTTATGGAAACCACAGAAGAAATGAATAAGCTACTTACTGAGGGGATTGTCCATGAAGGAAAAGACATTAGTGTTCATCTGAAATGTGTAGTATGTGATGCACCAGCTAGGGCAATGGTAAAAGGGACCAAACAGTACTCATGCTATTATTGGTGTAACAAGTGCACACAAAGATAGTCTGGCCAGCAAGTGGAGGGAGTAGGCATATGCACAGACCAGTCATTTAGTGAGCAAACACAAACTGGACACCATCAAAATGTGTCTCCATTCATGAATCTTGGCATACACACGATCAAGGCATTTCCCGTTGACTATATGCACTAGGCCTGTCTTGATGTCATGAAAAAGCTCCTCCTCACCTGGATGCATGGAAACAGACATACAAGAATTAGCAGGACACAGAGCTCTTCCTTAATTGACTATTTGTTTGCTTTGAGGCAATCAGTGTCAAACATGTTTTCTTGTAAACCTAGAACCTGTTTTGGATGACATAGACCAATGGAAAGCAACCTAATCCCATCAATTCATGTTATACACTGGAAAAGTCATCTTGAAAGGAATCTTGAAGCCAGATGTATATGAGCATTTAATAACTTTTTCTATAGCTCTAAGATTTCTTGTTTGCAGCAGCATAGTGTAACACGACCACATATATGCAAAAGACCTACTGACCCATTTTGTCACCAGAGCTTAACAACTGTATGGTCCGGAATTTATTGTGTATAATGTCCATAGCATGCTACACATTGCAGATGATGTGGAAGCTTTCAATGGGCTTGATAAGCATTTCAATTTGAAAACTTGAAACATGAGATTAAAAAAAAGGTTTACTCTGGAAATCGCCCTCTGACACAGATCACAAAATGACTGTTGGAGACAAATGTTACTCTTGAAAGGTCTGCATTAAACGTATCCACACCAGGGGGTTTCTGGAGGCCTGATAACATATTTCAAATTGAGAGGACATTCATGGAGGTGTTTGTAGGGTGTACAACAACCTTGAAGCACGATCCAGTGTGCCATGTGACTCAAGAATTATTGGAGTGTACTACACAAAGAAAACTGACACCCACATGGAAATGCTTCCAGAAAGCCAAGAAAAACAAGCCATTATGGTTAATGATAAGGAGGACTCAGATACTTTCATGAGGATTCTCCATGGAATGTAACATCTTGTAAGGACTAGTACCATGTAAGAGGCATAGACTATCATGTCTTCACAACAACAATATTTTTGGTTATAATTGGTCCACTTAATACAGCAGGCTGCCTGAATATAATATTTGAAGGAAAACCCAGTGACAATAGCTGTGGTTGTTAAATCCTGGATAGCCACCACTTCAAAGGTTAGAATACTAAGAAAAACGCCTGTAGTGGTTTCACGGTGCATACTGGTAGGCCTACAAACAGAGCATTGCAATAGGCTTATATTTTTGAATTGCAGGGAACTATTTGTTATAATTGACTTTACTGCATGTTATAATTATTTCAGTATTTGAGTATGCCAGGGCATTGTGCTGTGCAAAGAGGGCAGAAACTCAAATATTGAAAGCAAAACAGAGGTACAGAAAAGGCCCCATGTCCTGCCTGTCCATTTTAGACAGGACTGTTCTGACAGCAGCAGTGACTCGATGTCAGAGTTCAGACTGGATTTCAGTGTGATTAGCCTAATTTAAATACTTTCTAAATATAACATGTTTATGGGGAATTATTTTGTAGCAACAGACATTGAGGTCAACCCAATGCCCAGTCCCCTTCATGATCAGCAGCAGACCATTTCTCCTCTGCCAACACCTCCACTGTATGACAATGGCAAAGGTGAGCTGTATTTGCTGAAGCAAAAAAAAACCTAAACAAAACCTTTCAATGCATTACAGCTGATGTTTTTTTTTTTACTCCACTACTTACACTAACATCTCTTATAACTGTCCCTGCAAGACTGCAAGAACAGGCTTGAAGAGAACAGGAAGCTCAATGGAGACTAACAATAAAATATCTAATGTTTTAAATGTTTTAAGTACTCAAATAAATTGTGAATGGAGAGATGTAACCTCTCTTACACATACAAACATGCACACAAATACACATAGTGTAACACTTATCTGTTGCGCTTCTGTCTTCTAGGTCTGTCATCAAACAGTGTCAGCAGGCATGCAGTAACCAATGCAAATAGTGCTGCATGTTGTCAGTAACCCAGTTGTTATCACTTTTATCTAATTCTCACTTTGCAATCAAGGTGTTATTGCGACAAATTATGCTGTTACTGCTTTTGGTTTAGGCTAAGTAGTGTTCTCACATTATTTCTATTATGCTAACTTCTACAATGTTTCTGAATACAAAATTCCCAGACATGGCATTCCAATCCCCAAGTCAGGCTGGGGACCTGAACAAATTAATGTCGATGAGTGCCTGTGAGTACAACTGCACCTGACATTTCTTATACTAAATTGTTAGAACACAATTACAAATTATACATATCATCAAGTATGTTATGAAAACAATCTGCACTTAAAATAAGTACCTACAAGGATCCTAACAAAGCTGCACACAATACTAGAGATGCAACAAGAAGTCTTATGAGTGGTGAGTTCATCCAGACCTGTTACAAGCGAGGCGGCTGAGCCACTCCTGGGCCCTGTGGCACCAGGAGTAAGCTTGATTTCCTCTGTGAAAGTCAACATTGAATAAACTTCAGAAAACATCTGGTGTGTTACTTGGTGTAAAAGGGTTAATCAGTTAAACGTGAAAAGGTTCAATCCTGCATAAATGGGTTCAGCGATAGCGAGGGAACTTTCATTGCTGGTGCATTGTGGGTAACTCAGCAGAACAAGATCGCTAGCTATACGGGTGAATTAAGCATTTAGCGGGTCCTCAAATAAAGTTAAATAAATGCTATTAATGCATGTTGCATGCTGCACACTGCGCATTTATGACATGATTTATAAGGAGTACTAACGATTTTTTATAAATATTGCTTTATAAGCCTAATTCATTTCTGTCTTGCAAGTTTTGAATGGTTTTCAAAGTAGCAAATGATAACGTGACTTTACTGCCTGTTAAATTACTGCATGTTAAATCCAGTACATTGTTGTCACCACAAGAGACATTTACGCTGTTATTAATGCTGCTTTGTTTTGATGTTGTTGAAAATGGGTGATGTAAAATTGTAATTTGTTTACGATGTACTTGCTCCACGCATATGAATATAAATATCTGACTTCTCTAGAAATGAAATTAATACCAACATAAAATCTACACTATGCACATTCACATTAATGATTTTGTACACATACAGGGAGTCTTTGATGATGTTGAGTTTGTTATTATTACCTTTGCAGGTCCCAAACTCTTGGAAATTGCATTCAGTTGCATGTACTTGATATTTTATGACAAATACCGTTGTAGGGATTATTTAGACCTCACGTGTGGCACCAGTTATGTAGGAACTTATTCTATTCCTCAAACTTGGTAGCAAATATATATATAGAACAATTAATATTATCTATATCCTCAAAAGGGGCGCCAGACGATATGAGGATAATGCGCCGGATGCTAACACGGCGACACAAAATAATATTAATATTCTAAATAAACATAAGTGTACCAAGGTTTTACCCTTAGTAGACTCACGTGGAAATCAATCTCATTTTAATAGTTAATCAGTCTCATTTTAGATAATTATGAACCATAATTATTGACACTCTAATCTATAATTAAAGATACAACAACTATTAATTCATAACGGTTGAAGGCATTACGTTCAGATTGATTTGGCCTCGGCTCGTGTTCTTACAATATCAATACAGACACAAGGTTTAATAAAATATATTTATTAAACAACAGTGAAAATCCTAACTAAACAGTTTCTATCATCTAAGGAAATTGTGTATGCGCGTGTGTGTGTGTGTATGTGTGTGCGTGCATGCATGAGTTGGGAACAATAGGCGCGTTCCCGTCTGTATGTGCACGTGTCGGTAACGTGCACGGTGCTTAGTAATGATCCAAACTCCACGGCTAGGTGTGGCAATTTGGAGGAAAATATATAGTTCGTGTTAGTCGTTCCAGAGATCGCATGCAGAGATCTCGGTTAAAAGATTATAAATTCCTGTTTGTGGAAGATATAATTGATAGCTAGTATAAAGCTAATTAGCGGTAGCTAACTAGCCAATACTGTTCCTAACACAGACTATATAGTTATACACCACTATACAGATATTGCAAATGCATTACATTGTAATTAAACAGAACATGAAACTTCCAATGCGAGTGCCTGACGTGTCCGTCTTACGTGTAGTTGCTATCTGGGGATAACAAATACTGCAGTTCGTTCGTCCAAGGGGTTTGTCCTTTCGTCCGTCCGTTGTTGGAGAAGGAATCCCGCTGCTGAACTTTCTGAAATGGCACGTTGTCCGAGTTTGCACGTCTGGTTTGGATGTTATTTGTTCGCTGTTGTTGGATGTTCCAGATGCTGTGAAGCAAGCTAAAACAGTGGTTCGGTGTTACCACGCAGGATGGCTGTGGATCCGTCGCGTGAAGTCGGCCAGTGATGCACTGTTCTGTGCAGGATGGTTGCTGAAGCGCTTGCCTCCGAGACGAAGCGCAGGCCTGGAGTAAAAGTTTGTTGCTTGCGTTCCGCACGCCAGAGGTGGACGAGCGAGAATGAACATGCAACAGGAGCAAGAGAGAGAGCAGAGCTCAAAGAGCTCAAAGAGAGAGCGAAGCTCAAAGAGAGCGAGCAACAAGAAGAAGCAGGAAGGACAGGAAGTTTGTCTGTCCTTTTATTTCTTAAGTTTTATTGCCCTTTGCGTGTTTCCGGCGCTACAGTATTGGTGTACTGTAGCGGGTATGGGCTGTCTTAAGCAGTGAGACTGTTTAAAACACGCGCTCACTGGTGATGTCAGGGTGAGCGTGTGCACATTGGTAGAGCCGTTGTCTAGGGACCCTACACCGTAATGCCAGGTGATTTAATCGGACAGTGTTAAAATAATTACTTGGAAAGTACGAGGCCTGGGGGGGGGCACATTAAACATTCCAAAGTATTCTCACACCTAAAGAATCTTTCCACTGACATTGCTTTCCTACAGGAGACACGCATATGTGTAGATATCCACGTCAGACTTCGTGAACCAAGGGTTGGACAAATATTTCATTCCAATTTTAACAGTAAATCCAGAGACACTGCAATTTTAATACATAAACGAATCAGGTTCACTTCAGACCATGTATTCTCTGACCCGGGTGGTCGTTACATTATAGTTTCTGGTACTCTCTATCAAACACTGGTAGCTAGTGTATATGCGGCAAATTGTGATAGCCCAAGTTTTATAGCCACATTATTTTCCCACCTACCAAATTTAGACACTCATCATTTCATTTTGGGAGGGGATTTTAATTGTGCTATCAATCCAAGCTTTGATCGTTCACAATCCAAATCAACCATTCCAACAGCAATGCCTAAGACCCTATAAGCGCTTATGGATCAGATGGGGTGTGTTAACCCTTGGCGTTTCTTTCACCCTAGTGCTAAAGATTTCTCCTACTTTTCTACTGTCCATCAGGTCTACTCACGTATTGACTAATTTGTCATTGACAGGGCTCTTTTATCTTCTGTCAAATCAACAGAATACTCTGCCATAGTGATTTCAGATCATGCCCCTCACACATTGAACCTCTTCCTCCCCTCATAGACATAGACGAGGACAGAAACTAAACACAGGGTTGCTGGCCAACACAGAGTTTTGTAACTATTTGTCCACAAATACAGATTTTTTCTTAAAAACCAACAAGTCTAATCTCACATCTCCATCACTTTTATGGGAAACGTTGAAAGCCTTCATTCGTGGGCATATCATCTCTTTCAGTGCGCATCTGGCCAAAACTAGAAGAGTAAGACAGAAAGAACTCATGAATGCCAGAATGCTAGACATAGATAGATGGCAGGCCTCTCTACTTAACCCTGCTCTGGCTGCTAAGCCCCTACAATTGCAAAGTGAATTTGACCTATTATCAACAAGCAAGGCTGAACATCTGTTATAGCGGACAAGAGCAACGTATTACGACCATGGGGACAGGGCTTGTTGTCTTTTAGCTTCACAGCTGAGGCATCAATATGCCTCTCACTTTATATCACAAATATATAACTCTTCACATAAGCTGATCACAGATCCAGTAAGCATAAATTCTGAGTTTTCTTCTTTTTACTCCAAAATCTACAAATCGGAACCACCCTCTGATACCTCTGTTGTGGAGTCTTTTATTGATCATTTAAAAATACCAACTTTAAGTGAAGAAATGGCAGGGAGTTTAGATGAACCACTGGGTTTAAGAGAAATAATTTCCTGTATCTCCTCTATGCAGATTAATAAATCACCTGGTCCAGACGGTTTCCCGGCTGAGTTTTATAAGAAGTTTGCCATACAACTGGCTCCTTTAGTGTTAGATGTTTTTAATGATTTACTATAACAGGATGTTTTACAGCCAACTCTGAATCAGGCTTTGATCTCCTTTATATTCAAAAAGACAAGGATAAAGGACCACTCATGTGGTAGCTGTAGATCCATCAGTTTGCTTCACAATGATGTCAAGCTACAAGCAAAAGTGCTGCCACCCCAGCTTGAGACTTGCCTCCCCAACATCAGGACCAAACAGGCTTTATTCTGGGTCGCCAGTTGTCATTTAGACTTTTAAATGTAATTTTGTCTCCCCCTGTGTCTACTGTTCCTGAAATGGTAATTTCATCGGATGCAGACATTTGATCATGAAGGCATTTGATCATGTAGGGTGGCAATATTTATTTACAGTTTTACAAAGATTTACCATAAATTACTTAAAAAACCTAGTTTCGACCTAAGTGGTTTGGTTCGTAAATACAACCACAGAAATAAAGATAAGAAATTGTTCTCTCTTTTTTTTTTTATGAATGTTTCATTTAATTATTGTATTTTATATGTCCTTCATGTGTTGTGTGTACAGTGTGAGTGACTTAAGGTATAAATTTAGGTATAATTTAGGTATAAATTCTGACTACAAGTCGTAGGAACAGAACTCGTTCGTAAGCCAAGGACCCCCTGTGTATATATATATATATATATATATATATACACATACACACACATATATATATTATTAATATAATTATTAATTGTTATATTATTATACTAAGTAATATAGATATTATATATACAGTACCAGTCAAAAGTTTGGACACACCTTCTCATTCAATGGTTTTTCTTTATTTTTTTTTTATTTTCTAAATTGTAGATTAATACTTAAGACATCCAAACTATGAAGGAATACATATGGAATCATGTGGTAAACAAGAAAGTGTTAACCAAACCAGAATATGTTTTAAATTTTAGATTCTTAGAAATATCCACCATTTGCTTTGATGACAGCATTGCACACTCTTGGCATTCTCTCAATCAGCTTTATGAGGTAGCCACCTGGAATTGTATTCCAACAGTCTTGAAAGTGTTCCCAGAGGTGTTGAGCACTTTTTGGCTGCTTTGCCTTCACTCTGCGGTCCAACTCATCCCAAACCATCTGAATTGGGTTTAGATCAGGTGATTGTGGAGGCCAGGTCATCTGACGCAGCACTCCATCACTCTCTTTCTTGGTCAAATAGCCCTTACATAGTCTAGAGGTGTGTTTGGGGTCATTGTCCTGTTGAAAAACAAATGATGGGCCCACTATGCGCAAACCAGATGGGATGGCATGTTGCTGCAGAATGCTGTGGTAGCCATGCTGGTTGAGTGTGCCTTGGATTTTAAATAAATCACCAACAGTGTCACCAGCAAAGCACCCCCATACCATCACACCTCCTCCTCCATGCTTCACTGTGGGAACCACACATGTAGAAACCATCCGCTCACCTTTTCTCGTCTCACAAAGACATGGCGGGTGGAACCAAAAAAAATTTGGACTCATCAGACCAAAGGACAGATTTCCACTGGTCTAATGTCCATTCCTTGTGTTTCTTGGCCCAAGCAATTCTCTTCTTCTTGTTGTTCTTCCTCAGAAGTGGCTTCTTTGCAGCAATTCGACCATGAAGGCCTGATTCACGCAGTCTCCTCTGAACAGTTGATGTTGAGATGTGTCTGCTATTTGAACTCCAACTGCTACGTGAAGCATTTATGTGCACTCTAATCTGAGGGCTGTTAATTTGCTGTTTCTGAGGCTGGTTACTCTGTTGAACTTATCCTCTGCAGCAGAGGTAAGTCTCGGTCTTCCTTTCCTGGGTCGGTCCTCATGAGAGCCAGTTTCATCATAGCGTTTGATGGTCTTTGCGACTCCACTTGAGGATACCTTCAAAGTTCTTGAAATTTTGCAGATTGACTGACCTTCATGTCTCAAAGTAATGATGGACTGTCGTTTTCTTTACTTAGTTGAGTGGTTCTTGCCATAATATGGATTAGAACAATCATCAAACAGGGATATTCACTGTATAGACCTTTGTACCAACCCTACCTCTGCACAACACAACTGATGGTCTCAAACACATTAAAAAGGCAAGAAATTCCAGAAATTAGGTACACACCTGTTAATTTAAAACCATTCCAGGTGGCTACCTCATGAAGCTGATTGAGAGAATACCATGAGTGTGCAAAGCTGTCATCAAAGCAAATGGTGGCTACTTTGAAGAATCTAAAATTTAAAACATATTCTGGTTTGGTTAACACTTTTTTGTTTACCACATGATTCCATATGTGTTCCTTCATCGTTTGGATGACTTCAGTGTTAATCTACAATGTATAAAATAAAAAAATAAAGAAAAACCATTGAATGAGAAGGTGTGTCCAAACTTTTGACTGGTACTGTATATCTGACATGAGTTAGGCCTAATATAAGAAATTTAAGAACTTTAAAGATACTCATCTAACTGGCCGACGTACTTCTCTTCAGGTTAAAATCAAGTTCTGCTAACGAAACCGTTACCATTGTAAGAGATACACTGTGTATGCAATTATATTGACTGAACAATTTGTTCAAACTTTACAGCAACTATTAAAAGACATGCTGTGTATTATTTAACATTAGAATTCCTTTTGACTGACTTCAACTGTGTTTTCAATAAAATATTGAAATAACTGAGATATGCAGGGGGTCGTCGACTTACGAACGAGTTCTGTTCCTACGACTTGTCGTAAGCCGATTTCCGACGTAAGTCGGTATATATACTTAAATTATACCTAAATTAACACCTCAAGTCACTCACACTGTACACACAACACATGACAGACATATGAAATACAGTAATTAGATGAAACAGTAGTAAAAAAAAGAGAGAACAATTCCTTACCTTTATTTATGTGGTCGTATTTACGAACCAAACCGCTTAAGTCGAAACTATGTTTTTTAAATAATTTATGGGGGTGTGTCATAACCACGAAATCATGTAACTCGAGACCTTCGTTACCTGAGGACCTCCTGTATATGGTATATCGCCATTATTCAAAAAAAATACTGAGATATTGTTTTCAAACCATATCGCCCAGCCCTAGACGTAACCCCTATGTAGTGTACTACAACATATTCAATCTTGAACTGTGAGTGAGTGAACAAGCAAGAGTTTGGATACAGCCCAGCAAGTAGCTAGCTGAACTTCACATTAAATATAATTACATAGTCTGACTCAGCTCATAGTGGTCCAACTTAGAACAAGAGCTGCTTTATTCATGTGTCTACTCCCCCATACCCACTGATTCACCTCTAATAGCTGTGCTGGGGCCCACATTAGCGTTTTGCCACCAAAGCCAAGTTAAGTCCCATTTACATGACTATCCCTAACATTAGCATTCCCAATCAACATTCCTATGGCATTAGCTACTTTGCAAATAGTCGAATCATCATACTAAATTCCACTGGAGTAAGCATCCTCACTTCAAGTGGACAGCTCAATAAGGCTTATTTCTGCTTCCATACTTCTCCAATCATTGAGACAACAGCAGACAAGGATTGATACAGCCCAGGCTAAGGCCATGCTCCATGTCCTGTACTCTGACTGTGCTCCTCAATCCATTGAGCCTGCAGTGGTCCCATAGTGCAAGAAGGAGGTGCCTGTAGTGATCCCATAGTGCAGGAGGGAGGTGCTGCAGTGGTCCTGTTGTACAGGAGGGAGGTGCCTTCAGTGATTCTGTAGTACAGGAGGGAGGTGCTGAGGAGCACAGAGGAAGAGCAGCCCTGTTCCCATAGAGGGGTGGAGGGGCATAATTAAGCAAAAGATTGAGAGCCTAGCCAACTGCACATGGAAGGAGGGAATTCATGCAAAAAGAGGTTTTTAACAATGAATACCTTTGCTCATAACTCAATATTTGATTTTCAGCTGACATGGTCTAACAATTCAAATAAAAACCTGTATTTTTCCAGTTTTGCCTCGACCTATGTTGCAACTGTTCGTAATTTATATATGATTATTTGGCATGACAGCTTTTGTATCTATCCCTGTAACAAAAAAGCTAACACAGTTCATCCTTGGCTCCCACCATGCTGAAAAAGTATTTGACAAAATGTTTAATTTTAGTATGCTTTTATTACTGTATGACGTCTACACATACTCAGATACATGTTAAAATATGACACACCAATATGTTTCAAGGTATTAAAAGTGCTGAAAAATATAAAACAATTAAACAAAGACAACATCAAGTCAATAACACAAACAGTGACAGTGTGTTCGACAAGAAAGATGCCAAAAGAAAACAGAAACAGTCACAATTAAAAGGCTGCAAATTTTTCACACCAGACATAAAGTAAGAGAAGTAACTGATATTTACAACTCTGGGTGGCAATCAGTAGTACATAATGAAACAGCCCTTTGATTAAATGTATTCTAAGATCTATATAAAATCTTAGCACACTGCTAATTAATACATGTTTTCATACACTTTCAACACTTTATAAAACACTCTAAAGTACATGTTGCAACTTTAAGGCACAGAGCTGACATTCTAAATTGTGCTATGTATGTTTATTTTAAAACAACTGCTACAGAAGTGCTGTCTAGATCCTCATATCTATGAGACGAACTAAAGCCACAAATTAAATTTCAATATGTAAGATCAAACATATTTTACAGGGGAAGAAAACTGATAGCCCCTTGTGGGCAATTTCCAGTTTAGATCATTTACAATCAATGTCATTGACTTTGGCTTCAGCAACTGAAATAAAAATAAAAAAACTTCCCATGGCACCTGGCTGGCCCTTGATTCTTTCCACACTGCAGGCACACCATCAACCGCATGCTGCCTATGTCATCAGAGGGTTATGCAGTCAGCATATTTTTGGTTTGTGCACCTGTAGGTGCCTGGCTGTGGCTTCCAGAGAGCAATAAGACTAACATGCTCAGCTGGCTTACACCCTTGCCATCCCTGGTGAGGCTGGGCCAATTGTTACCTCACCAATCTAGACCTATGGCAAGGTTGGCCTCAGGGCTCCCAGACAAACATTTTACCGCTGTGCCACCTGGGGCCCAAAATTTTAAGTATTGTGAAAGTGAAATTAAAAACTAATTTTTTAGAATACTTTGGATGCCTTGATCAAAGTATCACAGCAGCATAACCAATCTTTGTTTAACGATTAAAACTATTCCTAACTTTTACATGATTTTTACAATATTCCACATCAATTATGATAATAAATAGTTCTGTGTCATAAATTCACACATGGATAAAAATGTATATTTCAGTAAGCCATTACAAACTGGAAAACTATGTCTTGTTTATATGAAATGACAGACCTCTTATCAATCAAAAAGAATTGAAAATATTTTGCAGTAAGAGTCAGAGAAATATATGGGTTCATCCATTTCAGTCAGTTTTATGTGCCATAAATGCACAATAATTACATGAAAACATTAACTCACAGCTGCACATGTTAATTCAGCAGTGGAAACATGTAAGCATTCTTTCTTGACCGCCTTAACATTGCACTTAAAGAATGTATATAAACTTAAAAAGTACAAACACTGGAGTGCATCATATGGACATCTTTGTGGGACAGAAAATGTGTCATTAAAAACATTTGAAGAGAATGTTTGTGTTACCATTCATGTGTCTCATCCATCCTGATTGGGATTGGATTGTATTCATTTATGTTCCACATGCTTGCTGGTGTACATAATCACTAAGAACATCAGATTATGTATCAACTAAAATCATACAGATGGTTTTATGCAAGACTACTAGTTTTAACTATTCGTTTTGCTTTTCTGCTTCTTTTTGCTATTCATTTCAAAATAAGGGTCCTCTTGTTTTTTTTTTAGCTCTGGATTTCTCCTGGAGGGAGGCGCAGTCTTATGGGATGAGAAGGGGGGTTTTGCACTGATGGGCTTTTGGGGAGGCAAGCCAGGAGCTTTGGCTGATTTCTGCATGCTCTTCACAGGGGTTATGGAGCAGGAAAACGGGAGCTGTCTTTGCCCCACCCTTTCTGGGGTCTGAGCTGTCCTCTGGCTCCCCCTGCTGGTTGACGGAAATAGGCACACGGGCCCTGGGGGTGGCCCAGGTGTGGCACGTGAGGTGTTCTTGGTTTTCGGAAAGGTTGTGGTGGAGTGTTTAGTTTTGGCAACTGGTTCCTTGCCCCTGGGAGGGGCAGAGGATTTAGCAGGGGGGATCTGAGTATGGGAAAAAGGATTTGGCCCCCTGGTAGGGGCAGAAGGTCCAGGTGCACTTGCAGTAACTGGTTTATGCACCCGAGCTGCTGAAGCCCCCGCAGTGGGTGCATTCACTGTGCGGTGCTGTTCCTTGGCTCCCTGAGCATTCAGCCGAAGTTGCGAATTAGGCGACCCACAGCACCCTTTGGATAACTGGGTTTTGAGTGGGACCACAGTTTGCTTGTTCCCTTTCTGTGCGCCCTTCTGACAGGTGAGGGCAAGGCCACTGGAGATGGGGGTGGAGCGGGAGGAAGTTGTGCCAGTGGACACCAAGAGGGGATGGGGGAGTGGCGTTGTGGGAGTTGATGAGGGTTTGGGGTATTTACAGGAGGGTTCTGATGAAACGGGGCTTCGGGCTTTGGACGTGGCCCCACGTGGAGAGGCCTTGAGCTTGGACAAGGTGGAGGGGCTGGTCAGGGGTGAGAGTGGGGCCCTCCACTGGGCAGTGACTGTTTTTGTAAGAGCTAAGGGACCTGGGGACCTCTTTGCAGATCTATCTTGTGATGAGGTAGGGCAAGGGGTAAGTGGTAGGGTTTTCTTAGGGCCACCCACAGCCATAGACTTCAGCAGCAGGGTCTTTTTTGGGTTGGTCTTATGTTTGGGCAGGGTGGGGGTGGTGGCAGGCGAGGGGCCATGTGCGCGCAGGATGTTCTGGACAGGTGAAGGGGCGGCATGTTTAGAAGAAGCAGGCAGATCCACAGCTGAAAGCGGGTCCATAGCTGGGGGCTGGGGGGCCCAGGTGGCAGAGGAGGGGGTGGAGCCCAGGGAGGGGCTGGGTGGGCCCTTCTGAAAGGCCAGGATCTTCTGCTCCAGGGTAGTGAACTGCAGCACACGGCCAGGATCATACTTCAGCAGAAAGCCCTGTAGGGTGTCCCAGCCGCCCCCCACACGCACCATCACATGCTTCCCATGCAGCATCTGAACAGAGACAGAGAAGAGCACCAAAACAACCACATTACACACCAACACCAAGGAGCACCAAAACAACCACATAAACACCAACAGCAAGGAGCACCAAAACAACCACATAAACACCAACAGCGAGGAGCACCAACACAACCACATAAATGCCAAGAACAAGGAGCACCAAAACAAACACATAAACACCAATACATTAATTTTGTTAACTGTGGGGCAATTTAGGTGTACTCTTATGGGTTCAACAGAGAGAATGTCTCCTTCTTTATTTGAAAAATTATTTACTTTTTTATTACAGATTAATTGGAGCGTATCAATTTGAGCCATAAATTCATTGGAAAAAACCTTTATATTAGAGTAGTTATTAAAAAATTTTGCTTTGTAAATATGAAACTTACCACTTAATAGAAGTGGCAATAAAATCAATTCTGTTCTTCTAACCTGCAATAACTTCTTTTCCACACAACTTAACAAGATAATTTCTTTAAGAATAAAATCATCAATGCTTTCAGCTAGTGCCGTCTACATGGTTTTCCAGGAGCTGTAACAGTCCTTAGAAGTCTGATTGGTCAACGTCCCACATGTAGTCAAAGGTTCTAGCTTCAACGTAACCAGCCACAGAGCCTGTTAGCTGTGTAGCATATATTATACCCAATTAAAAAGTGAACCACTTTCTTGATATGGGTAATCCTGAGCTAAATCTGAAGTTAGCTTGCTAAAACACTAATCCTGCTTTGTAATACAGGACCCAGAACAACCATATAAACACAGAAAACCAAGAAGACCAGACCTCAGAAGGAAAAAAGGCTCCATCAAACATAATTAACTGACCCCTGAGTCACACTTAACAGTCCCTGGATTTCAAATGCAACACAGGTTACAATCAATAATATAGTACCTGTAGTATTTAACTTCAAGTTTTGAAACGCATGTAATTTCTGCATCCATTACCACGTTATGTTTAGACAGCCAGGACTGTTTGACAACAGAAAAGGGTGTGATGTAACAGTTGAGCCTGGTCACTAAGTGGATTGGTTTATTAGTGAAGCAGAGATCAGCAGCTCAGATCTGAATCAGACTGCCATGACTGCTGGCAGCCAACCATGTGAATACAGTCAGGTAAGCAGGTAAAAGTCTAACAGACTCTGAGGCCTTGTCACCCTAAAGTTAGCCACCCAAAAGTGGCTAACTTCCAGCATGTCTTTGGTGCATTCAACTGCATTAACATTCTGTTTATTCCACCTTCACACTCTGTAGATAGAGCTATTCCTGAAAATACAGCTGTCCTGACATGTACCAAGGTATTTTGCAACAGCATTTGTTATTATTTGGTTTGCATCAAACACAACCTATACATTCTTGGGATATGTGTGTTTTCTGAACTTGTGTTCATTGTGTGATGGTGGAACCAGCAGAATGTGAGTAAAGTCTGTTGCACAGATACTGTGGAAAGTTAGTCACTATGTTTTCTTTGTTCAATGTATTCTTTTTCTGGGAAATCTATCTGAAGATATTCTCCCTAGGACAAAGCCTTTAACATTCTGATGCTGCAAATTCAAACACATTGCGAAATTCTTGCAACTCATGCAACTGTACTTTGAAAAGATATGGACGCAAGGAAATGTAAAGTTTGCTATAGGTGACAGGGTATATAATCTTTGGGTGCATGGCTCAATTTCTTTTATATCCTCCAGTGCCGCAATGATCGTGTAACTGTATAACCTGTATCATTTCATTATTTGGTCTTCAGTTAACTGAAAGAGGTTAATTCTTGAATTGAAGACCCTCTCCTTTCTTACTGGTGGCATCTCCTGCAGTAAGATCTCGTGCTCATGCAGTAAGACCATCAATTGTGTGAGCCTTTCCGCAGCTGCAGTACTACTAACTATGTCACTTATAATCAACAGGACTCACCCTAATGAAGAGGATCTTGTCTCCTAGTCTATAGCGTCCCTCAGAGAGGTACTCTATGGACAGCCTGTTTGAACAGTTACAGGGAGGGTCCTGGGCCATGTCCTGGACCTGCGAAGACACACATGTGCATGCACACACACCCTGTTAGAGCAGTTACAGGGAGTGTCCTAGCCTATGTCCTGGACGTACATACATACATACATACATACGGCTCATTTGCTCATCTACAACACACATTTCAACCACACACACACACACACACACACACCTCTAACTATAACACATACACAAACCTACACAGACCTCAACTGACAGAACACATAAGGACGCAAATGTGAAAATTAGTGAAAATTTGCATTGGGAATTCTTTTTCCACTGCCAAATAGTGGCATTAGTCTGCTGATGCAGCTCAGGTAGAGAGGCTGGCAGACTATAACTCTGCACAGCCCTGTGCAACTAAAGGCTCTGCCTCTATGCTAATTATAATGGTGTGGCTGGCCTACTCCCTGGATTTAGCACCACCAAGGATTACAGGCTATTACAGCCTGATTTAGACTGATTTAACAGGAACACAAGGCCAAGGAAATTTAGCAGGCTTCATCTGGGGATGATCTTTCACCCTGAATTCAACTTGCACCAAAGAGGTTTTCGTTCAGTAAAGGAAGAACATGAGTTGATGACTGAGTTGGAAATGAGTTGGAAATTCCCCATTACTTACAGAGAAGCTTGTGTTTTTTCCCATTACTTACAAAAAAGCTGCACTTTTTGTTGATTACTTACAGAAAAGCTAAGGTGTTTTTCCCTATTACCTACAAAAAACAAGCAAGACGTTTTCCCCTTTACTTACAGAGAAGCTAGTTTTTTTTCCCATTACTTACAGAAAAGCAAGACCGTTTCCTCATTACATACAGAGAAGCTAAGGTTTTCCCCCCATTACTTACATGAAAACGATACTTTTTCCCCAATTACTTACAGAGAAGCTTGGGTTTTTTCCCATTACATTACTTGCATGTGTGGGAGTAAGTCACACATGCAAGTCACAAGTAAGTCGCAAGTCTTAACCTTAAAGTTTCAAGTCAAGACTCAAGTAACAATGCACAAAATCAAGTCGACTCCTTGCCAAGAATCAAGCAAGTCCAAACTCAGAATCAAGAATTAACTAAAATTTTCTATACCTGAATGGGAATATCTTATAGGTTGTCATCCCTGTTTTCTTTACTTGTTTGCAAAGCATGTTGCTTCAACTGTATTCCAAATTCCATAAGAAGCCAATTACTTTTTTATGCATTTGTATGAATTTGAAAATGGACAGTGCAATGTCTGAACTCTGTGAAAGTGACTGTGAGTGCCACTTTGAGGAAAAAATACAATTTGGATAGAGCCTGTAGAGCAACACAGGATGGCAATACAATAAAGAATTACGTTGAGTAATTATGGTGTCATCTTTGTTTGCAACATACAAAATGGTATGACTTGATATAATATCACAATTAAATGTATGTAATAGTTTGTACAAGTTTTATCATGTTTAAATGACCTGTTTTTTTTTTTTTTTTTTTAGAAATTTTGAATAAAAATTCAAATTATATTTTTCCAAGAAATTGGACTATATCACACACTATTGATAATGAAATATAAAGACATGTAAAAAAAATAAAGAAATTATTTGCTGTCATAATTTTTGAGTGCAGAGAAGTTTTATAATACAGTAATCATTACAATTTAATTGTTTTGGGAGTTTTAGAAACCAGGGTTGTCTTTGCAGAAAACAACGAAACCAATGTCATCATTTGAAATAAAGATGAATAATATCAATGTTACCTGTGTATTCACATTTCATAATTAAACTGTAGTTAATCACTCTGTGTGATTCTGTTAACAATACTGTGCCACTCCATTCTCAGCATTTTATTTATTTTGAAGTCTGAGAGCAACAGAAATGAGTCTTTCCAGGACCTTATGAAAATAATAATTATAAAAGCCTAGCAAATTTGATGGAACTACGTGTCAGGTTTTCCATTTATACACCTGCTACTCACAATATTTCCTTATCTTTCCTTATTCAATATGTTAATCATTCATCCACCATTTACTGTTTGTAACTAGTACACCATCAGCATTACCGTCATGGCATGTTTAGAATCAGCTGACACTACTCACTATCTTTCACTGTCTCATAAGTTATATCAGTAAATTATTAATGTACTTATTGTTGAAAAATCTACGTTGTATTTAATGTTTGAATTGTCTTCATATTTTTTGTAGTTTCACTCTTTGCTTCGATAAACTTCCAAAATGGCATCAGGCTCAACTGAATTTATTGAGTTACTGTAAGTGTTTAACTTGCTGGATAACACACACACACACACACACACACACACACACACACACACACACACACACCTAGTGAGGCCAGTACAGTCGCAATTTAAAGTGTTTGAGGCAGAGGTGCTTGTAGTCAGACAGCTCGGAGGATGAGGCCTTAATTGATGAGACAGGGTAAGCTGAGGCAGAGGAGTCAAAACAAGCTGAAACTGGTCGCTGTCCACTCTGGGGCGGGAGTACAATGTACACCTTGATTTTGTGTTCTCAAGAAAAAAACATTATTATTTACATTATTTATATTATGACTTAAATTACATGCCATAAAATGGCAGACCTGGACCCAAATTAATTACTTTGAACAATACATTGATGAAACTGTGTTCAAAGAAATGGCCAACTACACCAATCAACGTGAAGTCCTTGTGTCTGAAGCATCACAAAACACCACTCTTAAAGAATTGGAGACATTTTTTAGGAGTTCTGTCTACATGGCCTGTCCAGGCTATCAAAAAATGCCGATGTATGGGCCTCAAAGAGTTCAAATATTGGTGGAATCCATGGCCAGAAATCCATTGTTTACAAGGCATTCCAGAGATGTCCAAGAAGCATGTCCAGGTGTCAAGACCAAAATGCTAAGTTTCTACAGGATGTCCAGTTGCACTCTGAAATGGACAGTGCACACAATTTTCCACTTTTCTTGATTTTTTTTTTTCAAATGCAGCTCTGAGACACTATGGGCCAAATGCAGCTCTGAGACACTATGGACCAAATGCAGCTCTGAGACACTATGGACCAATGCAGCTCTGAGACACTATGGACCAAATGCAGCTCTGAGGCACTATGGACCAAATGCAGCTCTGAGACACTATGGGCCAAATGCAGCTCTGAGAACCTATGGGCCAAATGCAGCTCTGAGACACTATGGACCAAATGTAGCTCTGAGACACTATGGGCCAAATGCAGCTCTGAGACACTATGGGCCAAATGCAGCTCTGAGACACTATGGACCAAATGCAGCTCTGTGAGAATAAGCAAAATAACGCTGGCACTCCTTATCGATACTGCAGTCCTGGTCTCATAGATCCCAGCTGTAATTATCTCAAAGGACAAGGGAGAAACACTCCTATGTTTCCAATCTCAAAGGGACCAAAAGTAGCACTTGCAAAACTAATAGGATTACTGTCCAAAAGACAAGATGAGTTTGCCGATCAAAACTGTGAAGTCGTCAAAATGGCAACCAAATGGAAATCCAAGGCATTCTAATTGTGGAGTAAAAAGCCTTAATTATACCATGGCAAGAAGAATACAAAAATCACTGAACCTACACATTGTGGATTAACTTGGCCTTCATCAGGGAACACTTTCTTTACCAATTCACAATTTTGACTGGCAAGCCCAACTTGTTTTTCCAACAATTTCATATCCTCCCCTTTCCAAAGAGCACTCCCTCTACAAACTCCTTATGGACTTGTGAATATATAAAAACTGCTAGACATAATTTACAGCTTAAAACGTGATGGGTTAGAGTATTACACAATATGTATCAAACCTTTAAGTATTTGGTAGTAATCTGTATTGAACTGAATAATGATTATAGCGTTGAAGGTTTTAGCACATGTGATCAGTACATTTGCTTTAACTGTTAGCAATAAACTAATATAAAGTTATCAACATAAAATAGTGTTTTTTAGTGGTAAAACTGAAACATTGGTAATGGAAATGTCTACATGTTGATGAATAGTTTCATAAATTTATAAAAAATTATACTTTTAAAAGAAAACTTAAAAAAAAACGTTTTAATTGGTTCTGCATTTCTAAAGTTTATCAAAAAAAAATTGTGGCGTAATCCCCAATACAACATCCTGGTTAAAACTAGTCATGCTCAAAAACCCTAAAATGTCACTGGGTTAGGGCAGTAAAAGTTTTTTTTATTTTTACAAACGTTTTAAAAATGCAATCAAATCAAGCAGTTCAGGAAATATCAATGAACTACATCAAATAAAATAAGAAAAGCTGGCTAGCCATACAAACACTATTGTGTATAAGGCAGGCAAATCAAGTGCTTCCAAGGATTCAAATTTCAGCTGTGAATTCTATTTATGGTTTCTGCTTCGAGTGAAACACAATGTTCCAGGAAACATGTCACATCTTTTCTGGGAGTATGTCTTGTGACAACAAAGACTTTCTTTTTGACTTCAGAAAATGGATACTCTGAGAGCAGTGAATGTGGGTTGATCAGATACCATCATTGTATGCAAGTGTGAAACATCTTCTTGCCTGTAGGCCACAATTTACAATCAGTATCACACGACTCCTCTGTGACATTACCTACGTCTGAGTGTGTGTGCAGACATTGGGATGTACCGTTCAGTAGTTTGTGTGTGTGTGTGCGTGCATGTGATTGTGTGTGATTTGTGATTGTGAGTGTATGTGTGGATATTGGGATATACCGCTCAGTATTGTGTGGTTGTGTGTGTGTGTGTGCGCATGCGCACGTGTGATGGTGATTGTGTGTGTGTGTGTGATTGTGAGTGAGTGTGTGTATGGATTTTGGGACATACCGCTCGGTACAGCCCTCCATGTTGGCAGCACACAGTGAAGGTCTTCAGAGCAAGAGCAGGACTGCTGGACAGCAGAGATTCCTCCAGCTCAATCTCCTTCTCCAATTTCACCAGTGCAGGGGGCTCCACTCCAAACCTGACATGAGAGGGTGAGATACTACTATAGCCACTGAACACCGAAGGGCTAGTTACTACAGCAGCCACTGAACACCGGAGGCTTACTTACTACTGCAGCCACTGAACACAGGAAGGTTAGTTACTACTGCAGTCACTGAACACGGGAAGGTTAGTTACTACTGCAGTCACTGAACACGGGAGGGTTAGTTACTACTGCAGCCACTGAACATGGGAGGGTGAGATACTACTGCAGCCACTGAATATGGGAGGGTGAGATACTACTGCAGCCACTGAACACGGGAGGGTGAGATACTACTGCAGCCACTGAACACGGGAGGGTTAGTTACTACTGCAGCCACTGAATATGGGAGGGTGAGATACTACTGCAGCCATTGAACACGGGAGGGTTAGTTACTACTGCAGCCACTGAACACAGGAGGGTTAGTTACTACTGCAGCCACTGAATACTGGAGGGTGAGATACTACTGCAGCCAATGAACACGGGAGGGTTAGTTACTACTGCAGCCACTGAACACGGGAGGGTTAGTTACTACTGCAGCCATTGAACACCGGAGGGTGGGATACTACTGTAGCCACTGAACGCCAGAGGGTTAGTTACTACTGCAGTCACTGAACACGGGAGGGTTAGTTACTACTGCAGCCACTGAAAACCGGAGGGTGGGATACGACTGCAGCCACTGAACACGGGAGGGTTAGTTACTACTGTAGCTGAGCATGTACAGGTTTTTTATTCCTACAGGTCAATGCTGCACCTGAACCTGGTGTTGGACTTACTTGGACACAATCCTCCCAATCTCCAGCAGGCAAAGGCATACTTGGCGAGGTTCCTTGTGCAACACTGTAGAGAAAAACATTGGCAGTCAACTGGTTAATGAAATTATCCAGTGGGTGAAACAAAACACATGCAATCCAAAGACTCTTGAATACTCACCCAAGCCCTCTGACTCAAAAAGGTATGTCTCATCCACACCCATGTGCCGGCACCAGCACAGGAAGTTGGCCGTGTTGTCACGGGCGAAGAAGGAGCCAGGGGAAGCATCTTTTTTGCACACCACCCGCTTCATGGGAAAGCACTACGGGAAGCAGCACGGTGTGGGAGGATAAATATGCCATGTGTTCAGACATTCTTCATTAATGATGAATTACAACAATAACTTTAACAACAATACCATCAGCTAGAGGCTACAGGCTGCAGGCAACCTCTGAAACTTCCAAGCCCTCCCTAACAGCGGAAGCATGGACATGCTCCAGAAAGAGAATATGACTTCACATGGATACACAAGATGCTTTCAATTTTTCACTTTCACAGAAGCAATGATCATGCAACACCTTCCACAACGTGAGGGGGCCACACTCAACATGGCTGACACTCACATGCCAAGCTCAAAGAGCCTGTTTTTTATCTTTCCAACATCCATTAGAATGTGGCATGTAAGCAAGAAGGCCAGAGGATTCCCTGTGTGAACACTGACCAAGCCCCACATACATGCCGAGTATTGCTCTGATCAAGTAGTGATACAGAAATACAGCAAGGGACTACAATAAACATTATGAGACTTTAGGGTTTGATCACTTATTAATAATTCAAAAGGTCAAACAAGCTTGTACTGGAAGGATTATTAAGTCAAAAATGTGTGATAACCAACTATGCATGACCACCAGGTGACTGGCCCTCAAGGCTTCGTGTGTCAGTTTAGACCAAGATCAAATTATGTACCAAGTTTCATCCTGATTGGGAGGAAACATGTTCTAAAACAGCCTGGGCAAGAGCAGTGCCTCTCCCCTTTGGGTTACAAACCTAATAGGTAAACTAAGAGGGAAAGGTGTCATGAAAAATTCAAACTAACCAATCAACTAAACATAAAGGATCTACAACATAAAGGATCTGCCCCCTGCTATTCTTGCTGCAGTGCCCATTTTACAGCCTCTCTCTGCCCTCTGCAGTGCCCGTGTTAGAACTCTCTCTGCCCTCTGCAGTGCCCATGTTGGAGCTCTCTCTGCCCTCTGCAGTGCCCATGTTGGAGCTCTCTCTGCCCTCTGCAGTGCCCATGTTGGAGCTCTCTCTGCCCTCTGCAGTGCCCATGTTGGAGCTCTCTCTGCCCTCTGCAGTGCCCGTGTTGGGCTCTCTCTGCCCTCTGCAGTGCCCGTGTTAGGGCTCTCTCTGCCCTCTGCAGTGCCCGTGTTAGAGCTCTCTCTGCCCTCTGCAGTGCCCGTGTTAGGGCTCTCTCTGCCCTCTGCAGTGCCCGTGTTGGAGCTCTCTCTGCCCTCTGCAGTGCCCGTGTTAGGGCTCTCTCTGCCCTCTGCAGTGCCCGTGTTAGAGCTCTCTCTGCCCTCTGCAGTGCCCGTGTTAGAGCTCTCTCTCCTCTGCAGTGCCTGTGTTAAAACCTCTCTTTTCCCTCTACAGTGCCCATGTTATAGCCTCTCTCTGGCCTCTGCAGTGCCTGTGTTAGAGCCTCACCTCCCAGCGCTCTGAGGGACAGTTCTGTGCCACCTTGCTCTGCAGTACTGTTGCCAGCTGGCACAGCTTCACACCATTGTTCAGCTCCTCCATGAAGTGCTCCACCTGCACCATTTCTCCTGCAGGGGGAGACAAATCTCTTTTACCCATCATTACAACCTTCTTATCAGATGAACAAATTCATCGTAATTGAAGAACTTCCTGGGGAGTAAAAGCCTGAAACCTCATTTCTTTCTACACCTGGATTCGAGCCCAGGGCTCCATGCAGTAAGCCACTGCAATTCTCATGGCATGTCTTAACCGCAGTCAGGAGAGCTTGTTTGCCAGCCAGTTAGCTTGCATCAGTTGCATTGACATGACCACCTACTTCCTACTACCTGTTCATTTGACAAAGATGTTACTAGGTGAGAAATTTCAAATAATCACTACAAACTGGCTACAAACATACCACGGTTAGAATTAGAATGTTCTTGACCTTGGTGCTCAATGAAAGGATTTGATATGGCACTCTCAGTTGAATAACAATAATGCTAACTGCACTGGGATCAAAGAAGAAAACTGTCAAAACTCTTAGATGAAGTCAGTATGAAGCTGAATAAACTTTAGTAAACACAGCATTACATTGCCAAGAGAAAATGGGTTTCATTTTATATTTTCTTGGCAGGACAGTGACTAGACCCCTTAGTGAGACAGAGCCCACAGCCAGAGACCCCTTAGACAGAGAGAGCCCACAGAAAGAGACCCCTTAGAGAGAGAGAACCCACAGCCAGAGACCCCTAAGACAGAGAGAGCCCACAGACAGAGACCCCTTAGAGAGAGAGAGCCCACGGACAGAGACCCCTTAGAGAGAGAGAGCCCACAGAGACCCCTTAGAGAGAGAGAAAGAGAGAGCCCACAGCCAGAGACCCCTACGAGAGAGAGCCCACAGACAGAGACCCCTTCGAGAGAGCCCACAGACAGAGACCCCTTAGAGAGAGAGAACCCACAGACAGAGACCCCTTAGAGAGAGAGAACCCACAGCCAGAGACCCCTAAGAGAGAGAGAGCCCACAGAGACCCCTTAGAGAGAGAGCCCACAGACAGAGACCCCTTAGAGAGAGAGAGAGCCCACAGAGACCCCTTAGAGAGAGAGAGCCCACAGCCAGAGACCCCTACGAGAGAGAGAGCCCACAGACAGAGACCCCTTCGAGATAGCCCACAGACAGAGACCCCTTAGAGAGAGAGAACCCACAGCCAGAGACCCCTAAGAGAGAGAGAGCCCACAGAGACCCCTTAGAGAGAGAGAGCCCACAGACAGAGACCCCTTAGAGAGAGAGAGCCCACAGACAGAGACCCCTTAGAGAGAGAGCCCACAGACAGAGACCCCTAAGAGAGAGAGAGCCCACAGCCAGAGACCCCTTAGAGAGAGAGAGAGAGCCCACAGACAGAGACCCCTCAGAGAGAGCCCACAGCTAGAAACCCATTAGAAATGGAGAGCCCACAGACAGAGCCCACAGACAGAGACCCATTAGAGACCCCTTGAGAGAGCCCACAGCCAGAGACCCCTTAGAGAGAGAGAGAGAGCCAGAGCCCTTAGAGCCCACAGCTAGAGACAGACAGAGACCCCTTAGAGAGAGAGAGCCCACAGCCAGAGACCCCTTAGAGAGAGAGAGAGCCCACAGCCAGAGACCCCTTAGAGAGAGAGAGCCCACAGCCAGAGACCCATTAGAGTTTTCCTTTTGTACCAAGCAGCAAAAAAGTTGAAGCATGACGTGATTGAGTTAATTTGTCTTACTTGACATTGCACATCCTGCAATGTGACTATTAGAGTTTTAGCAGCTGAATGTAATCAAAGCAAAATGTACAGTGCTGTAACACATAAATTATATTTAGAAACATTATTTATCAAGGCATTCTTTCACTGTTGCACAGTAAGATGTCAGTACAATATGATTGTCGTGGCTTTGTAGCGCTGCCGTGGCAGTGTTGAAAATGCATGGGAGCAGATGTACCAAGCATGCTTGTCAGCCATATTGCCAGGTCCTCTTGCATGGGCAGCAGGGTGGCCTCATGACGCACGGAAAGCCACTGGTCATACTGGAAGACATCAGCCAGTCCTGGGCCATGACGCGGCGTCAGGGGACTACGAGGACTCAGGACAGGGACGTCAAACCTCTCCCCTAAACACACCTGTGCAGACCGAGGGTAAGGACCTATAAATATCTGGTAGTGCACACGTACACAGAGAGTACACCCTGTAACTGATCCTTGAGACACTGACCAAACAAAATTCCCCGCTCTGTAAAAATTCAGAATTGCCTGTTCGTCTCCTCTCTGAACTTGGGTATATTAATATGTTATACCCAATAATGCAGATAATTAGAAGATTTTAAAAATGATAATTTTGAAAAGACAATGTGTGTTTCCACAGGTTTAGTTCATATGTGTAAAAATAAGCCTTGAGAAAACTTCAGGCACTCCTCCACCAGGTAATTAACTATGCGTGGACCAAGAAGGAGGGGAGAGACCCTTCTTAATTTAGGCTGACTGGAACAGGCCTCATTGTTTTTCCTGCTTCAAGCTCAGTTTTTTTTTTTTTTTAGTCTCGCATGCTCAGCTTTCTGCCATTTCTCCTATGACTTTTTGGATATTTTCTTTTTTGGTGTTTGGCTGCTATTGTGGGTGATTCCTTCATCATTCCTGAAGACATACAATTGGATCTGGTAACTTTACTTTCATTTATTTGTCTTCTCTGTGATCCGTTCATATTTTTGTTTTGTTGTTAATGTCTTTTATCACTGTCAGTCAAGGAAGTGGACCAGATCTATAGTGTAGAGACTCTGAATTGTGTTAAAATATTTCTTTTGTAAGTGTACATTTCTGACTAAGGTTGCTCCACCAGACTTCTCATCCTTATCTTGAACTTTGTGATTTAATTAATGGTTAATATTTTTAAAGGGTATAACTTGTTCTGCTAAATGTTATGCTTCACAGTTTGCTGTCCTAAAAACACATGCTCTATCACTGGGTATTGCATGGTGATTGGGACCCATACACACACACACCTGAGGTGCTTTGTCCTCAAAATTGATGTGTTAGAAGCAGAAAAAATGAGCAAGCATAAGGATTTGAGTGACTTTGACAAGGGCCAAATTGTGATGGCTAGACGACTGGGTCAGAGCAACTCCAAAACTGCAGCTCTTGTGGGGTGTCCCGGTCTGCAGTGGTGTGTATATATATATATATATATATATATATATATATAAGTGTGTGTGTGCGTGTGTGTGATTAGAAGCAGATGTTTTTCTAGAAAGAAACCATACGTTTTGGTCCAATTATCATGTACTACATATGGCAGATATTGTGTCATGATCAGTGCTAATGTGTACTAAGCACACTTGCTGTGGTGGAAAATTGCAGATGATAGAAAAACAAGGTGAACAAAGATTACCTTCCATCAACAGTGAGTACATGGAGACCTGTCTCCCATCAGTCATCACACCTCACCTTCCATTCTGAAGTCCCCCCCACCAAAGAAATCCACATATATTCTTATATAGTCAAGGCAAGAAGAGCTGCAGGCACACCACCGCACACTGCGCCTGACAACACCCTTTAGCTGTGGATATATTCACAATATAGTGCTTTATTGCTTAGTTGAACCATTGGCGGAGGTGATGGGACTCTGGTTACTGTTTGAGTTAGTGGAGGTGATGGGACTGTGGTTACTGTTTTAGTTAGTGGAGGTGATGGGACTGTGACTACTGTTTGAGTAAGTGGAGGTGATGGGACTGTGGTTAGTGTTTGAGTTAGCAGAGATGATGGGACTGTGGTTACTGTTTGAGTTAGTGGTGGTGATGGGACTGTGATTACTGTTTGAGTTAGTGGAGGTGATGGGACTGTGGTTATTGTTTGAGTTAACGGAGATGATGGGACTGTGACTACTGTTTGAGTTAACGGAGATGATGGGACTGTGGTTGCTGTATGAGTTAGAGGATGTGATGGGACAGTAGTTACTGTTTGGGTTAGTGGAGGTGATGGGAATGTGGTTACTGTTTTAGTTAGCAGAGGTGATGGGACTGTGATTACTGTTTTAGTTAGCGCGGGTGATGGGACTGTAGTTACTTTTTTAGTTAGTTGAGGTGATGGGACGGTGTTTTAGTTAGCGGAGGTGATGGGACTGTGGTTACTGTTTGAGTTAGCCGAGGTGATGGGACTATGGTTACTGTTTGAGTTAGCTGAGGTGATAGGACATACCTGAAGGCCCCCATGAACTGCCATCACTCCACTCAGGACTGGTTCACCTATTGCATCTGAAGTGGAAATAGAAATATGTTATTGCTCTTCACACAAAGAGGTATGATTTTACACATGGCCATTAATGACGCAGCATGGGCGCTTTGTCCAGACATGTACTGGGTCTCGTTGCTGCTCATCAAAACAGACTATGCCTTCAGCCGTTGCTGTAGAACCATACAAAAGTAAACCTGGGTTCAAAGAAACCATTCACATTAAAACACGGAAAGGTCAGATGAGGGGTTGAACTTGGGCTGATTATCTTGAGATAGAGTGTTGGTATTCATTACTGAAGGGTCAATCATTGGTGTGGCAGTGTGACTGTTTGTGCTTTGTGGGAGAGCCTGTGCTCCTAACAGGATGTGAAGGATTAGCCCCTTCCCACCCCCTGTCCCTGGGGCCCACAGAGCTGCACATAATATAGAGCTCATCCCACACACTGTCAACGCAACCCCCCCAGGATTCTCCTCCCTTCCCCCTCCTGACCACCTGAGTTCCCTAAAATCTGTGGACCTAGCACAATGGATGGACCAACATACACAGAACACTGCGCAGCAGCACTGAGCGAAATTATCTGAATTATATTTGTGTTGTTGCAGCTGTGGTCATTTGTACATAAATAGTGGAGATGTGATGTCTCTCTTTGAGCATACTAACAGTGTACATTATATTTAGGATGATATAACGTCTTAAATTTACATTTAGCAAACATATATTTATATTTAATGTCATACAGTTTGCAGTATAGATGTAGATATTTAACTGCAACACACACACACACACACACACACACATATATAAAATCTATGGAGCACAAACGTTAGAATTCAGGACACATTGTTACATTTTGAATACGGTAAAATTAGAACAGAATTATGTTAGTATTTATGAAATAAATGCTGCATTTAAAATGACACACAGTTCAACTCAAAATTTAAAGTTGATGTCAGAAAACACTTTTTCCAATGAACATTTTCGATTCTTTTCATTGCAGAATTTTTAAATATTAACAATACGGAACTACGCTGACAAAAGATAACTTACCTCATCATAAAACACCAATGACCAAATGAAAATTCGGAAAAACAACATCCAGGCCTATTTATCAACGTTTGTCTAGTCACCAGTCTCTTTACAAGCTATGTTAGCTTAAAATGTAGGAGGCGCCGGAGTTGACATAACCAAATGAGTAACGGAGATGGTGCGTGGGGCGCCCCATTTAGTGAAGCTGTTGGGCTGTTTTCACGACGAAACTCCATACTATCCAGACGGGCCGTGGCACAATGCGTCTATTGTTCCATTTAGTCTTCCCTGCGAAAAGAGTTCCGCGATTAACAGCTTGGTACGAAGAGAGGAAAACTCGTAGGATAACTCTATGCTCCATACATTCGCGGCAAAATTCTTGTGTTGAAGTTCGTGATACTACCAGTGTTAATTTTCAGACACTGAGAATGTCGAGATGGAGGCGGAACACAAAGAGACGATTGATTTGATTGAGTGGGACTACAATTCCGGACAAAGGGGACTAGTTTCAGGAATTTCTCAGAATCTGCAGACAGGACAAGGCACTGAGAGGACTAATTCAGTAAAATAGTACACTATTGTGGGGATGCGGGAGCGGGTACATTTTTGCCGAATGTCAAACATATGGAGAAATGCATAATAGGACGCACCACACAAAACAAAGCATATGTATTAGCCTCGTGGCATTTAGAGCCAAAGTGCGGTCGGACAAAAAACGCCAAATTGGAAAATGTATTCAGAATCACAATTAAAACCATTCTATGGTCGTCGTGGAACGAAATCTTCATCTCAAGAGATCTTATTAGATCATTGGGGTGTCTTATCATGCAAGGAATTTAGCGGAACATTATAAACATTTTTTAAATGTAGAACAGATTATGAGGTTCTCTTAAGTGTCCATTTGCATTTACAAACGAACCATCAAGGGAAAAGTGATGAGCGCTTAAGACACGAAGTTGGTAGAATTTGGAGTACAACGTTAACTGCTATATCCCTGAATATCAAAGGCATAGATCAGCGTTTATAGCAGTGAGTATATTCAGCTCTAAACGCAGAAATCCGAGCTCAACAATAAGGTAACGCTTCAAAATTTAAGCACAGCGCGGTGCAGTTTTCCTCTATTGTAGACTAAAATCAGGGCAATAATTAAGGGTATGTGAGGAATAAACCACGACTGGCGGTGCAGTTCTATGGAAATAAACCACTACAGGGTGGTGTGATACGGCCCCGAGGCGAAGCCAACCGAAGTAGTTTATTTCCATAGACATGCACCGCCAGGAGTGGTTTCTTCTGCTTATGCCACGGCCACTTACTAAAGAAATAATTCGGCACTCATTAAATTAGGCTACTATTTTTATTACTTTTGAACAAAATAATGTGTACATCCGCAGACTCGTTTCATTGTCAAATTTTGCAATAAATGGAAACGTTCAATTTAATTTAAATAAATGAGAACGATGTAGCTTATTGATATAACCAGCTACCTAGCGTCCGCTTAGCTGGTGAAGTAGATAACCTTAAGTCCTTGTCCACTGTTTCCAAATGGGTACGTTTAAGATGACGGACACGAATGAAACGTTATGCACTTCACCAGCTAAGCGTATATACTGTGTAGCTGGCAATATCAAAAATTTCTAGTTGGTGGGCTAGTTTGCTGTAGTTTCACTAGCCGAAGCCTAAATGTGTACTGTACAGTAGGCTTCATTTTAAAACAATTACATTTTAAAGTTTGAGTGTGACAAGCTATACTATATGAATGGACTAGAGTTTGCGGATGTACACATTATTTTGTCCAAAAGTAATAACATAGTAGCCTAATTTAAGGAGTGCCGAATTATTTATTTGGTAAGTAGCCGTAGTATAAGCGGAATAAACCACTCCTGGCGGTGCAGTTCTATAGAAATAACTCACTTCAGGGTGGTTAACGGCCCCTTGGCCGCATCACACCACCCTGCCGTGGTTTATTTCCATAGAACTGTACCGCCAGTCATGGTTTATTCCTTCTATGAATAAACTGTCCAATCAAACCAAATGAACATGCTTTCAGTCCATGCTTTGCTTCAGTATGTGCGCAGGCGTCTAAGGGATTTACTAACTGTAACTTAAATGAATAAACTTGAAACACACTCAAAACAGCACATCACACATACACACACACACTGCTTCACACAACACTACAGATTTTAGTATGAGATTCGTATGTCATAGCCCTCAGCAACACTTGACCATTTGCACTGTGATGCTCCTCTCCCTGCTGACTGTCTTCCCTGACCCCCACACTCTTTAGATCACAAGCTGCATATGTCCAAACTACATCTTAGTTGACTCTTCATTTCCATACACTTTTGATTTCTACCAGAATATCATGAGCAGAAATTGGGTCATGTCAATGCAATTCACTATGCACATAGAAGAACTTTGGCACAAACACTGGTATCCTAAATCTTCAAGGACCTATGGAAATCCCTGATTTTTCCCCTGAATGTATTTTGAATGTATCAGGCAGAAATGACCTCTGGAAATTGCCAGTCCAGTGAAAGAGGCCCCAGTATTATGAAAGAAAAGTTGGTGTTTTTATTACTGACATTACAGATACTAACCCCACCAAGTAAAATGATGGAGCCAGCACAGTTCCTCTGAATCACAATGAAAAGCACTTTGATATCTATAGTAATGGACAATGCTGACAACTTTGTCATCAGCCAACAACTGTTATAGTATGGTATAATCTGTTATTGTATAGCATAATCAGTGGAAAGACAAAAAAATATTTTGGGAAAAATTTAAATTTGGGACAAAAATTGATATTTTCATTCCAAAATAACCTTTTTGGCTATGCCATAAAAAAAATGACAGTTGTCTGCAAATTCCTCCATTCAATCTATTGAATCAGACAAATGTTTTCATTTCCTGTACTTGGTTAAAAGTTTAAATTTTAGACTGATAGGTAGAAACATCCTTAAATAAAAAGCATAAACATGTAGTTATGGAAAATAAACCATTTGTTAAACATGCAGTTCAAGAAAAAGGGAAATAGCAAAAGGCTAAACATGCATTGTAAAACCAAGGTAGAAAATGACTTCTCAAGACAAGACAAAGTGGTACACAAAAGGGTCCAATAGGACCAAGTCCTAGAAGCTATGGGGTAGATCAAAAATCCCCGGACGTGTTCATTGCCTTTAACTAGCACAGCTTGTGTATTGGAATCAATTCCCAAAAGGGCAGACATGAGTTCGTCTCTGCCACACCCAAACTCTCCCACAAGCTCCACTGCACAACAAAGCTGCCTGTAGCACATGGATGCACCGCAAGCAGTAGGACTACTTACTCACTAATCATTTAAGAGGATCAGGTCTATTCCCAAACTCTCTGATTCAGGCTTGCTTTGCACCCACACTACCCAGTGAACACGTTGTCAGAGCGCTGTATTTCAGCACCTATGCTGCCTGGTGAACATGCTGTATGTCAGCACCCCACATTACCCGGTGAACACGCTGTCAGAGTGCTGTATTTCAGCACCCCACATTACCCAGTGAACACGCTGTCAGAGTGCTGTATTTCAGCACCCCACATTACCCAGTGAACACGCTGTCAGAGTGCTGTATTTCAGCACCCCACAATACGCAGTGAGCATGCTGTCAGAGTGCTATATTTCAGCACCCCACATTACCCAGTGAACACGCTGTCAGAGTGCTGTATTTCAGCACCCCACATTACCCAGTGAGCACGCTGTCAGAGTGCTGTATTTCAGCACCCCACATTACCCAGTGAACACACTGTCAGAGTACCATATTTCAGCACCCCGCACTGCCCAGTGAACACGCTGTCAGAGTGCTGTATTTCAGCACCCCACATTATCCAGTGAGCACGCTGTCAGAGTGCTGTATTTCAGCACCCCACACTGCCCAGTGAACATGCTGTCAGAGTGCTGTATTTCAGCACCCCACATTACCCAGTGAACACACTGTCAGAGTACCATATTTCAGCACCCCGCACTGCCCAGTGAACACGCTGTCAGAGTGCTGCATTTCAGCATCCCACACTGCCCGCTGAATACGCTGTCAGAGTGCTGTATTTCAGTGGTCAGGGTTTGTACAGGCTGAGCATGAAGCTTCACACCCCCTAACCCTCACCATCTCCTCCTAATGAAAAATATCACCAGTTGTCCACTTCATGCATTATTTCTTTGTGAATACTAAGATTATTGATTTTACTAAGACATTCACAGTACGTGCAAGAGCACAAATCAGTCCTGACATGCCACTCTTACTAAATCAGGGCCATGTGGCCTTTGATCTGGAGAGCTTACAGGGTGAACAGGTTTTATTTTGTTTTGACTCACTTGACTCATCCTAACAGTTTTTGTCCAATTATTACACACCCTCAGGTTTGCACAAAGATCCAGGCCCAAACACTCACATTAGTGAAAGAATCAGAAACTGTAAGAAAAGATGTTCCCATATGATGTATGTTGGTGCAAATATGACAGATGTGATGCAGATATCATGTTCTTACAGTTAATTTGAAAAAGAAGCACTGTGGATTAACTATAAGAACTGTTCCAACTTTTTTAGCAAATTTCTGCATCACCGCTTTAAGTTTAGTGGGGTGGGCCTTAAGCTTACCAGTTAGCACATCTTATTGGAAACTTAACTCACCTCTCCTGTTTCTTTTGTCTGAGATGGTTGCTGGTCGTAATGCAAAAACACAAACCAGCCACACCCTGTAGCTCCCTCTGACCAGAGTGGGCTGTGCATGCTTGTCATTTTTCTCTCATCCTCATCAAAAGTAACCTCCTGTTAACTATTTTACAGACGCCCTTGCCACTAACTCAAACTTTGGTACCTGTATGCTGTGCCCACATGTGAACGAACACATATTTCCTCTCAAGGCATCAGACATACAGTTCCCTAAAAATTTTAAGCCCGATTTCCCTTGAAAGCACCTTAAAACTTAAAATGTACCCAAGTTAACTATGAAAACACCATCAAACCTTTATCCAAGAACAATTTCCCATAACCACTTCAGAACACACTGCAAGGAAAAAAAGATCAGTACATGCCCCAGTTAGACTGTTTAATTCAGCTCTCATCATTTTGGTGTTGAAGACCTGGAAGTAGCTCTACTGTTAGTTCAGAAAACTGGGGGAGGGGTGAAAGAGTTGACAAGGTCATCCAGGCCGTGGGATCCTAGGATTAAAGTGTACGGAGCACACCACAGATTCGTGTTCACACTGTAATCCGTGCTATTGGGAGGGGTCTGTAAGGACAGAGTAAAAACCTTAATCACTTGACCTTGCCAAGTCCCTGGACCCCCGCACAAGTCTCTACCCTGCATGTCCATAACTCATCCACCTCATTACACAGCCCCTCCAGAAATTTGCCATAGAAGAAGCACATCATATTTTACATTTTAGCCCAAATTCTTTGTGCTTGCATAGTTACAGACAATTTTGGTGATTTTTTTGTAAATTTCAGAAACGTATGATTTTGCAAATGGTTTGTTTATACATCATCACCTATGAAAAAAATTAGCCTTTGCTACTGTTTCCAGGTGCCATCTGTGCAGAGATGTGACATCATTCACAGTCCAAGTCTAACTTAATTGACAAAACTAGCTTTGAAGATGTCAACAGATCGATGAACCATCAGCTACAGAACTGTAATGTAAAGTAACTGACCACACACTGTAATGTAATACAAGGTAACCAGACACACACTGTAATGTAATGTAAGGTAACCGGACACACACTGTAATGTAATGTAAGGTAACCAGACTCACACTGTAAGGTGACCGGGCCCACACTCTAATATAATATAAGGTAAGCAGGCACACACTGTAATGTTATACAAGGTAACCGGGCACACACTGTAATGTAATAAAGGGTAACCCAACTGACACTGTAATGTAACGTAACTAAGCACACATTAAGTTATTCCCCTTTACAAGACTGAGGTTGTGGATGCAAAGATGGGACCTTTTTGTGGCCAGAAAGACCTCTCTCTACTCAGTTTCTCATGACTAGGGCTCTTTTCAAAAGGCTTGATTTGTGTTGGAA